>CM037036.1:14710506-15310506 GCA_020882235.1 Schizaphis graminum
TATCACTAGTTGTCCGAAACAATAGTCCCCTAACTTCACACCCGTAACCATACAATATAATAATATTTATTAAGTAAATTTATGAATTCTATGTACCTAATTATTACTCATGAGCAAGAAATAAATAAAATAAATTAATTAATTAAATACATTAACAAATCTAAAAGTTTCAGCTAAAATTCACTGAATTTTATTATTTTTCATGAAAATAAATATGTACCATCAAATGTTACAATATCAATAAGGACAATAAAATTTAATGAAAAAAAAAATGATGTCACATTTGCAGTCTTATGTATCTACCTACAATGACTTTTAGAGTAGTTAAACATTTGCTTTAATTTAATTAGCTACCATACATTTCAATAAACTTTTGTCTAAAACTGAAGAAAATGGATCATATCCAAAACAGATTTAATTTAAATCAATGGTATAATATGCATAAAAAATATACATACAAAATGTATAGTTATGTATAGTTGTATACTTACATATAATTATAAATATTATAATACTTATGAATTTTTTATTTAATTATAACAACATCAAAGTCTCAACCATGACAACAAACATAATAAGTAAGTAGGTATTTCAAATATTTCAAATTACATCAGTAAAAAATTATAATATATTCTGAGTGGTGAATTAATGTTGTCATTTAGTTAATTTTAGTATAAAATAAATGACCCATTAAGATATGTATGGTAAACTAAATTATTAGTTTGCTATATTTATTATACTATTAAATGTGACCAATGTTTAAACGAATTACTTAAAAAATATGTTTAAGTATTCATATAAACAAATTAGTTAAAAATAGTTGTTTCTGAGTGAATAACATTATAAAATATAAATACTAGTCTTTAAAAGTTATATAAATATAGGTTCTGATTGTTTACAACACTCGCAATATTTTAATTTATTAGCTACAAGTAATATTACCTATGTGTATACTGTATATTTATATTAAACTTGATTGATAAATTAAATTATAGAATTTTGGCTCTTGCCAGAGGTTATCTAGTTCAATCAAATAATAAATCATAATATAGGTATTTACTATTTTGCTACATTTAATACAACATTATAAATGCGATCTATGTTTGAACAAATTAGTAAAAAATAATGATAAGGATCATAATATCCTCAAAATTGTGGCCTTTGTATGAATAACCTTGTAAAATAAAATTGCAAGACTTTAAAAATTTATAAATTCTATTATTTTATTAACACAGACCAACAAAAAAACCATACATGTAAATATTTATTAGTGTAATTAAACATTTGCTCTATTCTAATTAGTTAAGTACTAAAGTACCATACATTTCAATAAAATGTTGTCTTAAAATTATTGAAAATAATGGATTATATCCAATAATATTTTTAATTTAAATCAATTGGCTAAATACAAATTAAATAAACAAAGAATACACGTTGAATTGTGATGGAAAAACTAATTTAAAATTTGAAGTCTTAGATATGTACAAATGACCTGTAATTATGTATAAAAAATTAACTAATGACGGTGATGAACAAAAATTTAATTTTTTTATGATCCAAGCAAGAAATATAAAGTACCTTCAAAGTGTAAATAGATAAATTAATTTTACGAATAATATATTCTGAGTGGTGAATTATTGTTGTCATTTAGTTGATTTTAGTATATTAAAATAATCTAGCCACTAAGACTATGATATGTATGGTAAACTAAATTTAAAAGCAAATTGATAATTTTTAAGACTAGAAATCAATGGACTTAAAAAAATTCAATAAGCAAAAAAATCACATTAAATTAGGTATAATGAAAATGCTAATTTCAAATTTGAAGTCTTAGATAAGTACAAATATAGTATGAATTGTATATTGTATATAAATATTAACTAATGATGGTGATAAACAAAAATATAATTTTTAATTATTCAATGATCAATAAAAGAAATATAAAGTACCTTCTTAGTGTAAATAGATAATTGATACATATTATCAAAATTAGGTATGTCATTTGATGTTAGTTTAAAACAAATGCAAATACTTCCAGACAGTAACAACCAGTTGACGAAAATTCAAACGCACTAACTACAATGACTTAAAATATGCATTTGATTGAAATAATGAAACAATTAGACACGTATTTAAATATAGTTTAACTTTTTGTCTTAACTGTCATATAAAAATTACAAAGTGACAAGTGACAAGCGTTAACATTTATCAACAAACAACCACATCATCAATCTCATCATTTATCACTATAATTTTTAGGTTATAAATTATTATCACAGACTTAAAGAAATCTGTGATTATAATATCTTGTATTATCATCGATAAAATAATTTGATATAAACAACTATTATCGCGGTCTTGGAGTTTGGACTTTTCATATATTCATAGATTAAGAAATGCAATTAGGACATCATAAATAAAAATAATTCGTAATTGGTTATAATGTCAAACGATAATACTGATATACGTTTTGTACTGACTACTGTTTACTGTAATAAATTGATAATTACATACCCAGATTAAGGTCGTACAACAGAAGCACTTTTAGTATTAATTATTCACTGTAGAATTTTATAAATTAACACCAATATTCAGATGTCGATAACTCCTTCAATTATTAAGACATTTTTGTGAATGACCCGTCAAAATTCATTTAAAATTAATCTGTGCATGAATTATGTTTCAAAAATATAGGTTCCCATTTGAATTTTTAAAGTTACCCCTCGAACCTCCCCATCCTAATTAATAAAAAAAATATTTAATATCAAATTAATTTAGATTATATCATTCAAAATAGTTTTTACATAGGTCATTTTTTCCTAATTTAAATATATCATGCTGAAATCTGCTGTCACATGAAATTTGGAACACCCTGTATATATATTGGTTGTTTGAAATTAATTTCTCTTTTTTTCATATGGATTGCTCCTAAATTTTCAGTAAAAATTGTTCTTTTATCGAAATTTGGTTTTGCAATTAATTTGTCTACTTGTCGTCCATTAGAACATAATCTTATATCAACATGATTTCTAACATTCATCATTGTACGTCCATAAACACTGTTGTTCATTAATTTGAAATATTGAAATATTCCTTTTCAAAATCATTCTTAGCTTTTGATCTAAGATTAGTATTAAAATCAATAAAAACTTTCAACCAAGGAGATTGACTAAATTCTAAAACTCTATGAATTTTCTCTAATTTTAAACCTTATTTAATATATAATTTTAATGTTTCATAGTGAATAATATAATTTTTCTTGTCATACAAAGTTGTTAATAATTTTGGGAGTTGTTCATTATCAAATGAATTTTCAGGTGCTAATGGGAAATCTGAATGTAGATCATGAAGTTCTTTAGGATAAGATAAATCAACCTCTAAAATATATCCTTTAGGTGATTTATCAGAAACATTCATTGTATCAAAATTATCTAAATTATCAACCCATTTGAAATCTCCAGTAGGTAAATATTTACTCATTGACCAACCATAAAGATTATTTGCGTCTAAATACTCTAAAAATTTTGACTCCTCTTTTTTGTTAAATTTATCTCCCATGTATTTATTGTTTGCTTTTGAGTATCTTTGACTACATTGAGATAAACCACCTCTGATTCCAGATTCAAACATCAAAATCTGATCAACATCTGTTAATAATTCTAATTTAATATTTGTCATTCTTAACATAGAATTCCACGCAAATCCCGGTGTTGTGTAATAGTACAGAGGATCTAATTTATAATTTGCTAAAGAAATATCTCTAAAATTTTCCATTATATCTGTTAATAATAAAACATCGATCAAATTATACAAACTAGTGAATTCACGAAGATTTTTTATATTAAACACTTCCCAAATTTTTTGTGAATTTTTATATTCCTCTATCGTTACGTTTTTATCAGTGAGAGAACTATAAAACTTTTCTATAGGAGGTAAACATGTTTCATTAAATTTTTCTTCACAATCCATATACTCATAGGGATAAGCTAACTTTCTTGTAACTAAATATAAATGTTCTTTAGGAATAAATTTACCAAGTTCTTTAAATTGATATTTTTTAAGATTATTTGCTAATTTGTCTAAAGAACTAGGTAAAAATTTTAATGAATCAATAAATCTTAATTCTGTTGTTAATATTTTATATTGACCATTGATAAATTTTCCATGTGGTATACATTTTGAAAATGATATATATTTTTCCTCATTATTTGGAATTAATTTTATTTTATTTTTATCTTTCCCAAATTATTTTATAAATAGATGAGCATCATAACCTGAAAGATTATGACAAACAATTGGCATAAATTTAGGATTTTGATAAGTAAGGTTACAGATAGAATGAGCTGCCCCTCTATATTTTCCAGTTAAATGGTCATGATCGCAAACTTTTCTCATATTTATATTTTTATTTTGTGTTTCTTCTTCAAATAAACCTTTGAATTTTTCAATATTTTCAGTATCATTATTATTTTTATAGTATTCAATAGTATTATTAATTATTTTAATTTTTTTCTCTAATCTTGGAGGTAATTCTGTTAAAAATCTTTCACAAATATTACATTTATCAGATTTATAATAATGGTTTCTTTGATTTACATTCAATGACTGCATAGGTAATATTTTATCATATATATTATATATTTCCTCTTCTTCTTCATATATACATCTTACAAATTCTTCAGCTACGTTTGGACCAGAATATTCAACAGGGGGTTTATAATCACCATTACTATATTTAATATAATAACAAAAATTATTAGGTATATGTTTCTGATAACAATTATTAAAAGACTTTGTATCACTTGGCTTACATGTGTAGATTGGTTGAAGTGTACATTCAAAATCAAAATAAATCACAAAAGGGATTCTTAAGGAATGATTATAATTTTAAAATTTTAAAATATTATTGAAAGGTTCAGGTAGATTTATTTTAGTAGCTTCATTATTACCACAATAATGTTTATGATCATTTAACTTATTTTCTGCATCAAAACTATTTAAACACATTTTACACAAAAATCTTTTATGAGTATTTTTTGTAATTTTATTTCCTACTAGTTTCCATAAATTTTTAATCCAACAATAATGACTTTTATTCTTTTCTTTTAAGAACAACAAATCTATATGATTAGATTTTTCAATTTTAGTTATTTCTAAAGGTAAAATAGTCATATTATCATCTAAATAATAAATATTAATAGAAATATCCTTAGTTCTTTTAATTCATTATCAAATTCATTTTTCCATTTTTTATATTTTGAAACTCTTTGTGGATCTTTTTTACTAGGATGTAAAGCAGAGAGTATTGACCAAAGAAAACATTTATTATCTCTAGTTTTAATATTTATAATAGCTTTCTTATTTTTAATTTCTTCAGGTAATGGAATATATGAACCACCTTTAAAAGGAAAATATTTATTTATCCATATTTCCAATCTTAAAATTTGATGATGTCTCCACTGAGACCCCGTAATTATCATTCTTTCTATTTCACTTAAAATTCTAATTTTTGCATTTGTATAAAAATCATATAAGTTAGAATTTTCTGTTAAAATTTCATTTGATGTTTTAAAATTTTTTTCTTCATATTCCATATCTTCTTTAACTTTACCTTTCTTAAATATAGCATAAAACCAAATATTTACTTTTAAATTGTTCTTTGTTAATGCATGTTTAAGTTGTCCTATTACTGGATTATTTAAACGATTTAAAAATATTTGTTCATCTTTAATATCCATGTTATTTTCAATAGTATAAGTTGTTAATCTATTTCTAAATGCTGTTTCTGTTAAAATAGGACGATTATCATTCTTATTATAATTAATCAACTTTTTTTCAAAGTTGAAAACCTTATGTGGTTTTGGTATTCTCTCTTTTTTTGTTTTTATTTGTTTGTTGTTTGTTTTTGGTATTCTCTCTTTTTTTGTTTTTATTTGTTTTGTTGCTATACCTTTGTATGTTTTATTAAATTTTGGTTTAATTGTTTGATCTACATCATTTGTTTGATGACGAATAGATTTCAAATGTCTAGACCAATTTTTGTAACTAACTGTTAAGTTACATTTATCACAAGTTTTGTTAGGATATGTTTTTTTGTTATCCATTTTATTAATATTATTATTTCCTTAACTAAAGTTTCAATTTTATTTAAACCATTCATTTATTATATGGAATATTATTATTTTTTTACATTCATTATTTTAATAGAATAATTTCTATTAAAAAATAGTATAATAATAATTATAATATAATAATAATAATAATCGCCCGGACAGGGACTCGAACCCTGGACCTTTAGGTTAAAGGTCTAATGCTCTACCAACTGAGCTATCCGAGCATGATATTTATTATGTATATCACTTCCTTTAACTAAGGTCCTTTTTTTAAAAAGAAAGAAGTGTCCACCTTTAATATTAAGATCCCATACTAAATTTACACATTTTAATATTTCCTAAATCTTCAACAATCTTAATATTATCTAGAAAATGATGAGTATAATCACCTGTTGTAATTATTAAATCATTAGCTATTTTACAAAGTTCTAACCAAGTTGGTGAATTTAATAATTTCGAAATATAAGGATTTCCATTTCCAAATTGATCGTTCCCTTGATCAATAATGAATATATTTCCATCAATTGGAATTTTATGTAGATTATATTTAACTGTTTCAGTATTTTCATAGTATTCAAAAGCACAAAAATTAACATATAAATTATCTTTTTTTGAATTTTTTTTCACATATTTTTTTATATCATTTTTCATTAATTTCAAATAATTATAATTTTTTTGTTTTTCATGATTAATTGGTATACCATTGTATGTTTTATTAAACCTAAAAGGTACAATTGATTGATCTTTATCATTTTTTTGATGTCGATATGATTTCAAATGAGAAGCCCAACTTTTGCAACCAATTGTTAAATTACATTTATCACAATTTTTGGTAGGATATGTTTTTTTGTTATCCATTTTATTAATATTATCATTCTCTTTAACTAAAGTTACAATTTCATTTAAATCATCCATTTATTATATGGAATATTATTATTTTTTTACATTCATTATTTTTAATAGAATTATTCTATTAAAAAAATAACATTTAAAATTTAGTTTTTTGCAACTCTTCGTTATAAAAACTACCTTCAATCTCTTCATTGTTTAAATCTATAATTTTATATGTTATAGGATATGTGTTTAAAATTTCTTTAATTATAAATATTTCTCTTGTCCAATTATTACTATATTTATTACCAAATGTTTTTTTATAAGCTTTTATTCTTACTCTAGCACCCACACTAAATTTAATTTTTGGTTTAGGTTTATTTTTTGTAAGAAATAATTTGTGTAGAACATCGTTTTCATTAGATTTATTTACTTCACAAGGTTTCATACCAATGGATCGATGTATGTCTTTGAAATTATATTCATCTAATAAATTTTGTTAAATATTTATCCATTTTTTAGATTTTTGAACTTCAAAACATAATCTCATTTTCCCGTTTAATGTTCTATTAAACCTTTCAATAATTGCTGATTTTTCTTCGTTTTGTGTATGATACATATGAATACCATATTTTTTCAAAACATTTTTAAAATGTTTATTTTCAAACTCTAAGCCTTTATCTGCGTGAAGTAATTTTGGTGTTTGATTTTGTGTATTGGCTTGTTCTATTATTTTTTCTAAAGCTTTTGAAACACTAATTCCATCTTTCTTTTTTAGTGGAAAAGCCCATGCAAATTTTGAAAAAGTATCTATAACAGTTATTATATTACAATAACCCTGATTTGATCTGAATAATTTCTCATTATAACTAAATCAACAGCCCATAAATCATCAATACCTTTAGTAAAAATTCTCCTTTTAGGAAATCGTATTCTAACTGGTTTATGAAGTTCTTTAGCTAATAACAATTTATCTGTATCATTTAATTTTTTATTAGAAATTATTGAGTTATTAGAGTGTTTAATCTCAGGAGTTTTTATAAATTTACTTTTATTTGTGTTACAAATGAAACATTTTGATGAAATTCTCCATCGACCGTTAACTGTTTGAATTTTAGTTGCATTAATATGTTTTGTTCTTTTTTTACATTAATGGCAATGTATTAGATCATCTTCCATTTTATATTAATTATTTTTTTTATATTAATTTTTTAATAGAATTGTTCTATTAAAAAAAAAAATCGTAGTAAATTATTTTTTAAATAAATTTTTTATAATTGTCAATTATAATCTTGAAATTTTCTATCGGTATACCATAGATTATCTTTACCCAAATATTTTACAACTTCTTTTGGAGGTTGAATTCCAAAAGAATCAAAATATATTTTTTTATTTTTTATTTTTTTCCACGCAACCCAATGAGAACCGTTTTTAGTAGAATTATTTAAATTAAGAACTCCACATTCATTTACCCATGGGTAATTCATCCCTCATGAAACACCCTCTATAGTTTTTTATTTTATTTCCAAATTGATTTTTATCAAAATTACTTAGCGGGTCAATATTTATATTTTTTTCTTTGCTCCAAAAAACTGTATAAACTCCTTTAAATTTTTTAATATTTTTTCTAAAATTTGTTATATCAAAATTATTCATTTTTTCGATTTTTTTTTTTGATTTTTCTTCAATCCAGAACCTTTATTTTTTTCCATTTCTTTATTGTGTCGAATTGTTTCTTTTTCCATTTTTTCCTTATATTTACTATCTTTATAACTATCATACAATGAAACTATAGCTGGAGTGGCTACTGCTGCAGTTTCTATAAAAGGTAAAATTAAAGGTAAAAATCCCCCTTCTTTTTTTCTAATCTGCTTTGGAGTAATCTCTAACCTTACTCCAGATTTTTTTTCCTTACTGTTTTTTAATTTATCTATTTGATTTTGATCTAAATAAAAAATATTTTCTCCTTTATATATATTTTATTACTAGCAATTTGAATTATTGCATTAGTATTATTTTTACAAGCTTCAGCCAACTTTTTTTTCTGGTTTTCAGTTAATTTAAAATACATTTTATTATACAAAATATTAAAATTTTATTCAAATATTAAATTCATTCCTAAACGTCTTTTTCCTTTCATTGCATATGTAGTAAAAAGAGCTGGAATTTTTTCATACATAGAACTATCAGGAGCATCAAATCTTTCCACTGCTTTTTGTTGTAAAATTTTATCAGCTTCATGTCTTGTTTTAGTATCTTTATGATCTCTATAAAAATAATCATGATCTTTTGCAGCTTCGTCTAATTTGTTTATAGGTTTTTTATTTTTTTCTAATTTTGTTCCTGGTCCCAAGTAATTATAACCAGGCCAATGCAATTCAGGCAAATATGAACAATTCAAAAAATCATTAATAAATCCTGAACCTTTTATAATTTTCTTTGGTAAACATGAAACATATGAAAACAAATAATCTGCACCATTGGGAATATCAATTATGTTTTCCATTTCTCTAATACAAATATTAAGAATTTAAGTTTTTCATCATGATAAATAGTATTTCCTTTTCTTTCTTCATTTGATATAAAATATATTCTTTTTACTATGGAATCTTTTGGTATTTTTACAACTTCTTTTGGTAAGTTTGTTACATATAGTAATAAATATTCAATACCTTTAGGAGTATCAATAATTTTTTCCAGACTTGTTTTACATAAACGAAGAATAGGTACCAAGTTTTTCATTATGAAAATTATTATTTCCTGCTCTTTCTTCTGCAGACATAAGTTGTAATCTATCTGTTAACTGTTTCATATTATTAATATAATGATATTCAATATGATCATCTGTGTATTTTACTAAGCCATCTCCTATTGGTTTTGTTATTGGCTTTTTATTTTCGATAATTTCTTTCCAAATATCGCTAATCATTGATATATATTTTGCTCCTCCACTTGATTTAGCTCTTCCTGTCGATTTATCATTGTTTTGATATATAGAATCAGTTTCAATTAACATTTTTTTATATATTTCAAAATCATCATTTGTATAACATTCAGGTCTGGTAACATCTGTATGTGTCAATAATCTCCACAAACCTGTCGTTCCTTCATATTTTTTTCCATTTAAAAATATATCATCATTTTCAAATGTTATTATACATTTCCCAAGCATGTGATCTTCAAAATCTTTATCATAATATATTCCAAAACAGTTATTAGGTTCTATTGTTGGTAGATATTTTGTAGCATAAGGACCTAATTTTATAGTATTTGCAGGCATTGGAGAATTAGTTCTCATATCAGCAGTCAAACAACTATGTTGTGCAGTGCGTAACTTTGTACCTATTTAGTGATATCACGTTATTTCTACTATTGTTACATTTTATTTTCAATTTCATCATGTCTACAATGCAAGAACAATTGGATACTATATTGAAAACGCTAAATGAAGTAAAAACTACACAAAACAAGTTGGTTTCATCATTTAATGAACAAAATAAAACATTAAAAAATTTTAATAAACGTTTTGATGACCTTTCTATTGAAATAACCAAATTATCTAATGAAAATTCTATTTTAAAAACCAAAGTCTCTAAGCTTGAAAATAAATTATTAGAAATCGAAAATATTTCTTCATTGTCTTCTCAAATATCTGAATTAAATATAACAAATGAATTAGCAGATAGACAGTCAAGAGCACAAAATATAATCTTATATAACTTATCAGAGGATTCTAATAACACACAAAACTCTTCATTGGATGGCGACCGTTTGAAACTTATCTTCAATGAAATGAAAATAGATTTTAATCCTATAAATTTCAACCGTCTTGGTAAACTCTCAAACCGAACTAGCCCATTGAAAATAACTCTTATGGATACAAAAAATATCTTCGAAATATTACATGGACAATCCAAATTACGTCATTCTCCAGATTTCAAAGACTTACGTTTCTCATCAGACAAAACACTCAAACAGCGAGAACATATGCAAACACTTCGTAAAGAACTTCAATCTCGTCGTGAAAATGGCGAAACAGACATTATTATTAAATACATAAAAGGTAACCCACAAATTATTAATTCAAAAAACTTGTAAAATCATATCCATTTACTATTTCAATTTATTACCAAAATGTACGTGGTTTAAATACTAAAACACATATGTTAAACTCTCGCATTCCCTCATCTTATATCAACATTTATGCATTTACTGAAACCTGGTTATCTAACAATGTAGATAATTCTGAATTGGGTATGAAAGATTATAATATTTTTCGTTGTGATAGAAACACTCAAAATAGCAATCTTACCAGAGGTGGTGGAGTGCTTATCGCTGTTGATAACAAATTACCGTCTTGTTATATTAATATACCAGAAAATACATTAGAAATTGTTATCGTGCAAATAAAATTTGACCACAAATACGTAATTTTGAGTTCCGTTTATATCCCTAATAAAGCATCTTTAGAAGTATATTCAAAATATTTTAATGTAATAAACGATTTATATTATAATTATCCCAATTCAGAATTCATTTTACTTGGCGATTTTAATATTCCCTCGGCCATTTCCGCAAACACAAACAATTTCTTTACTGATAATATTTCTTTTTTAAATATGTTTCAATTCAATAACATTCTTAACTCGAAAAATGATATTCTTGATTATGTTATATCGAACAATAATTCCATAAAAGTAATCGTAAATCAGTTTCCTGTTGTAAATGTTGACTCATATCACCCACCTCTAGAAATAAGTTGTGATATTTTAGTTAGTAACGTAAAAGATCTAAACTTTAATGAAATTGTATATGATTGGAATAAAGCAAATTACTACCAAATACACTCTTCTCTGGCATCAATAAATTGGCTTGATATATTCTCACAAAATAATATAGAATCTAACATCTTAATATTTTACTCGTTATTATCTAACATAATTAATGACTTTGTTCCTACATATAATAAACGCTACTCTTCATATCCTATATGGTTTAGCAAGGACCTTAAATCTTTAATAAACCAAAAGAAAAAAGCTAAATCAAACATTCTAAATCATATTCAAATTATTTAAAATTTTCTTCTTTAAGATCTAAATGTAAAAATTTAAGACACGTAGACTATTATAAATATTTAAATAATGTTCAAAAATCTATCAAATCAAATCCTAAATACTTTTGGAAATTTTTTAACGATAAGAAACCTAAAAATAACCTCCCTAACTTAATGAATTTTAATAATGAAGAGGCGAAGGATGGCGAATCGATAGTAAATATGTTTAAAAATTATTTTTCGAGTGTTTACACATCACCGCTACCAAATTCGAATTTCACGCATAACTTTATTAATTCATTACCTAATATTTGCAACATTGACATTTCTCTAATGGATATTTTTAATGAATTAGACAATTTAAATGTAAATTTATGTCCAGGTCCAGATAACATTTCTCCCAAATTTCTTTATAATTGCCGCTTCATATTATCATATCCAGTTCACTATTTATTCATGCAATCGTTATCCACGGGTATCTTTCCGTCTTCTTTTAAAATAGTTTATATCTCTGCGTTATTTAAAAAGGGAGATCGTTCATCTGTTATGAATTATCGACCTATTTCAAGAATCTCAATTTTACCTAAGATATTTACAAAAATAATTAATGATAAACTATACCCTATATTAAAAAACATTATTATCGACGAACAACATGGTTTTCTTACGGGACGTTCAACAATTACAAATTTAGCAACATTTAAACAAACCATTTTCGAATCTTTTATTACAAATGCACAAACAGATGTGATATATACAGATTTTAAAAAAAGCATTCGATCGAATTGATCATAATATATTAATTTCAAAGTTAAAATGTTATGGTATACAAAATCCCTTATTATCATGGTTTTCTTCATTTTTAACAAAAAGGTGTCAAATTGTAAAATATAATGATTTTTTCTCGAATCCCATATCTATTACATCCGGGGTACCACAGGGAGACCATATTCCTCCACTATTATTCCTACTATATATAAACGATATTTCTTCTGTATTAAAACATACTAAAATCTTACTTTTTGCTGATGATGCTAAGATTTTTAAAACAATTCACTCCGTGTCTGATGCTTTAGAACTGCAATCTGATTTAGACGTATTTAGCGATTGGTGCACTAAAAACGGCATGGAACTAAATATAAATAAATGTTCAATCATTTCATTTTCTCAAAAAAAAAAAACATTTTGGACTTTAATTACAAATTTTTAAATTTTTAAATTCACCGCACAAATTTAATAAAGGATCTAGGCGTAATTTTTGATACAAAAATGAATTTTAAAGAACATATCATTAAAATAAAAAATAATGCATCGTCAAAACTAGGTCTCTTAAAGAGGAGTTGTTCAAATTTTAATAATTATCTAGCCATAAAAAGTATCTATTTTTCTATTGTACGCTCTCAACTAGAATATGTTGCTCTTATTTGGTCTCCCAGTTCTTTGATTTTAAATCAAACCTTAGACTCGATTCAAAACTCTTTTTTACGCTTTTTATCATTCAAATGTAACGTCGAACGCCCATCCCACTCAGGTTATGAAGAAGTATCCGGGTTTTTTAATATTCCTACTTTAAAAAATCGTAGAAAATACCTATCTTTTCTTTTTCTTTTTAAACTATTAAATAATAAAATTCAATGCCAAGAACTACTAGAAAAACTAAATTTTAGAGTAAAAACTAACTTCACGAGAAACAATGATTTATTTATTTTAAAAAATACACGTACAAATTATTCTTTTTCCTCTCTGATAAATTCATTAATGTCCACTGCTAATTCCGTAAAATTGGATTTGTTTTTTTGTAATGTGGGTGATATTAAGTCAGCGTTTAATGTGTAATAATTTAAAATAGGTACCTATGTTTCTATAAAAAATTTTATTTTTCTTTGTCTATTTCATTTCTTTTAAGGTTCTATTAATATAAATTATAACTATTGTATTTTATTTGTATATAAACACTGTTCACTGTTAACTCAGTTAAATTTTAATATTTTTAAGCACCTACGCTGTAAACTTTTCTTGCACTATATTTATGTTGTAAATATTAGCAATATGTAAACTTATGTAACTACCTAATCAATTGTTCATCATATGTTTTGTTTTACTGCAATACTATAATATTAATGTAAATGGATTTATTTCCGTGAATAAATAAATAAATAAATAAAATAAATAAATAAATTAGTTATTGATTTTTTACCAGAACTTTTTGGTGTTCCAAAAGTCTCTTTTGTACTCTTTAATCTTTGTAATTCTGGATTTCTTGGTTTATAAGGAGTAGGTATTATCATTTTTTGAATATCATTATCGGTTTTAATAGCAACCTCTTTAACATCATTACCAGATGATTCAACATTTGATAATGCTTTTAATATTGGTTTATAATGTTTTTCTTCTGCTTTATATTTATCGTTTAAAATTGATTTTCTATTGTTATTTTGTAATTTGTTTTTAATATTGATTATGTTTTTTAACTCTGTTGGTGAAGATTGGTGAATATTTAATTTTTCAATATTATTTTCACCTTCATCTTCATCTTTTTTTATAACATTTAATTTTTTTTCTTTTTGTTCTAAATCTGATTTTTTATAAGTTTTTTGTAAATTTTGTTTAATATGAATTATTTTTTTCATTATTTCTGTTTCATTTTCTATATTAGTTCCTTTCTTAAAATTGTTTTGTGTTTCTGAAGGCTCCTTCATAAATGTAACTTTTAAATTTTTTTTATTTTTTTTTTTTAATTTTTTTTGAATTTGTGTAATATCCATTTATTACACAA
Source organism: Schizaphis graminum (assembly GCA_020882235.1). Lineage (NCBI taxonomy): Eukaryota > Metazoa > Arthropoda > Insecta > Hemiptera > Aphididae > Schizaphis > Schizaphis graminum. Next base: position 14,725,280 of record CM037036.1, read on the forward strand.
AAAAAATAAAAAAAAACATTATCATCGTTCATTGATATTTAAAATATCATTACCTTTATTGTCATAGATTAAATTTTTTATTAAGTCTATTGTTATAAAACCATATGTTTTAATTTTATTTTTTTTATCATATGTTTTAAAATAATTTCTACAAATTTCTTTAAATTTTTCTAATGGTATTATTTTGCTAATCAAATCGGACCATATTTTTTCAATATAATAATTTGACTGATTAAAAACAATTAAAACATTCAAATTATTTCTTATTGTTTTTATGTCTACTGAAGTATAATTTTGTGTTAAATAAATAACACTAATATTTTTTGATCTCGATCTTATAAAATATTCTTTTATCAACTTTTGATTTTCTAAAAGAAAATCATCAAAAACCACTAAACTATTGGGTTCACAATCATCTACAGATATTATATCATCATTAGTAAAATGAGTGATTATAGAAGGTATGTCATCAAATATTTTTTTTAATTTTTTATAGACTGGTTGATCAATATTTTTTGTAAACAAATATAGATTTAAATATGGTATCCAATAATTTATAATCAGATTATACAACAGAGTTGTTTTACCACAACCCGATGGTCCTACTAATAAACCACGTGAAGGTATTTCAAATAAAGATTGTTCTTTATTTTCATCTTCAATAAATTTTTTTACAACAACTTTATTCATTTATTAAAAAAAAAATATATATTTGCTATTATAAATAATAATGTATAATATTTTTAAAAAATATGATCAACATATTGAAAGAGTTCAATATAAAACTTTTTTACCTGTGAATAATTCACAACTTAATACACCTAATAAAACTACAACTTTTAGAATAGATAGTATGGATGATTTTCTGAATATTGCAAATACAAAATTTTTTATTTATGGTAGATATTTGCAAAAAGATGGAAAAGATTATCCTAAAGGAACAAAAATAAAACTAATCGATAATTTTGTTGCATATTTATTTTCTAATATTATAGTTAAAAAAAATGGTAAAGTATTGGATGAATGTGAATATGTAGGAATTACTAGTACAATTAAAGGTGTGGTAAGTTATTTAGTAGATCAAAATGGACCAACTATAAACTCAGGATTTGCAAGCAAATTTGAAGGCGGAGGTTATTTTAATGTTATGGGTAAACTATCACAATTTGGGTTAGGTTTTTTAAAAGACATAAAATGTCCAGTTTTCAAAGGTGATATGGAAATAATTTTTACAAGAAATACAGATGATGATGCTTTGTTAAAAAAAGTTATACCAGGAACAGAAGATGGAAAGATTATTATTGAAGAATTTACACTTCAAATTCCAATTATTGAATATGGAGTTCATAAAGTTTTATTGATAAATGAGTTAACAAAATTATCTCAAGAAATATTATATACTTTTAATTTTAGATCATGGCAATGTATTGAAGAAAGAAATATATCAGGAAAAACTATAAAACTCGTTGTAACAAGTCAATATCGAAGTCTTAATTCTCCTTCGTTTGCAGGTTTAGTATTTCTAACAAACAAATTAAATACACAAGATCATGATCCTTGTGAATTTGATCATTGTAATGTAAAAAATTATTGGTTTGAAATAAATGGAAAACGTTATCCTGAAGAAACTCAAGATTTAGATTTTAAGAATGATAAATTTTGTGTAGCTTATGAGAGTTTGATGGAGTATAAAAGAAATTATCTTAAAAATCATCAAGAACATCCGTTAATGTATAATAATCCAAACGATTTTAAAAAATGTAGAGCAATATATCTTGTTAACATGAGTAGACAACCAACAAATATTTCTGCAACTAAGAAAAATATTATTTTACATGTTGATTTAAATGAAGATTTACCTAAAAATACAATTTGTTATGTTTTTTTCGTCAGAGAAGATGAATTTTTATTTGATATTGAAAAAGGTACAATTGAAGAATCTTTTAGTGGTTAAATAATGTTTTTTTTGTTTTCAATAGAAATATTTCTATTGAAAAATATTTTTATATTTATATTTATTTTGTTTTTTCTTCAATTAGATCAAGATTAACAATAAAATCATCAAAATTAACAACGTTATTATTTTGATCAATAATATATATTTCTATCTTTTGAATAGTGCGTACATTTACTTGTCTGTAAATTATTGGGTTAGATCTTATAAAAAGATTATTAGAATCATAATAAAAAACAAACAAAAGTTCATCTTCGATAATCTTTTCATTAATAGATGAAACAGATTTTTCAATTATGTTGCAATGTACTTCTAATAATTGTTTATTTATATTATTATTATTTAATATATATTTTTCTCCTACATGCGTATATAAATAATCATCAGCAATCCCTAAACTTAAATTTAAATTTTTGTCTAATAAAAAATAATTTTTTGAACTTAATGAAATAAAATTATTATCATTTTGTAATTTGATAGTCGAAGGTAATAAACTTGTTAATTGTTCAATTGAATAGTTTCCATTTATTTCTGTTTTATTAATTATTTCTTCAGGTCCAATTTAATTACTTTGAATAAATATAACACCACTTATATTTTTTAAAAAACCTTGTGTATACAATTTTGGTTCATTAACACCTACATACGTACGTTCTACATGATTAAACATATATGAAAACAAATTAGGTGCACTAACATAATAAAACATTCCTAAACATTTTAATAAATCATCATCAAAATTATATTTATTATTAGTACTAATATTTAATACATTTTTTTTAAATGTAAGTTTTGTGTTATCATAATTTTTATCACAATTCAATATTGTTTCTAATTCTTTTGCTACGTGCTCTGATGTCCTATACCCATAATATAATACATAAAGGGGGCGATACAGTGTAAACCTAAGTAATAGGATAGTAACCAACCATATATTATAAAAACATGACTCGTAATAAGAATAGTACAAAGTGGAAATATTTAGAAATACATAATGGGGAGTAGATACCTGCATACCTGAGAGGTAACAGGTTAGGCCTAAACGAAATATACGAGATGAAGAAAGTAATCAACCTTTAACATTTAAATACTTAAACTAAACAACCTTCGGAAATAGGAGTTCAACGAACTCCACGATACACTGTAAGCCTATAATCGAAATATGATAAGTATTTTTTTTTTAAATAAAGATAAAAATTTTTTGGCCGACCAGAAAATCTTGAAAATTTAATACAAGGTTACTTATAAGTTGATCTTAAAGTGATAAAAAAAATCCAAAATCGTTAGTCACAATTTTTTTTTATAAGTGCTTAAAGTTCGAATTTATACGAAATATGTCAAAATTGCGAAAATTTACAAGTAATTTTGTGGTTGAAAAATCGTAAAATTTTTTTCTTTTACAACTAAGTTTTGAAAATTTGGTACAAGGTTCTCCATACATTTTTCTTCAAATGTCTGTAAAAAAAACTCTACCGGATTTAGACAAAAATTTTTTATGAGTGTTTGAAATTTAAATTTTTACAAAACCGCGTTAAATAACGGTTTAGCCTCAAACGATTTTTTAAATTTGTTGTTATTCATATAGTATAAGTCGTAAATACTTGAAAATTTTACCAGTTATTTAGATCGCCATTTTCTTTACGTGATTTGATTTTCAAAATATTTTGACTTTTTTTGAGCTATATATAGACAATTGAAATTTTCAATTTTTTTTTTATTTTTATAAATGTTGATAAAAAAAAATTTAGCTAGAACAAATTATTTGAAAATTTAATTGAAGGGTCCACATAACTTGTTCTAACTCTCATTCAAAAATTATAAAAATACATTGGCACAATTTTTTTTTATTAGCATTTGAAGTTCAATAATATTGACAAAAATTCGTCAAAATCATGAATATTTTTCAAGGCTGGGCAAGTTAAATATTTTTTTAACTCGTTAAGTTAAGTTAATTTGGAAAAATGTAAGTTAAGTTTAAAGTTAAAAGTTACTTTCCTTTTTTATTTAACTCGTTAAAGTTACAAGTTAGTTGGAAAAAAAAAGTAACTTAACTTGGTTAAACATAAGTTACTTTTTTTTTCTTATAAAACTTATAATTACACCATTTACACCTCAAGTTAAATATTTACAAATAACATAATAATATTATATAGCAGAATAATTTATATTTAACATAATAATTATTGTTATTATTATTTTTTTTTTTATTACACAAAATGCTATAATAAATCTTTGGGGTTCGTACAAAGAAAAAAAAATAACTTAACGTGACTATAAAATAAATTAACGCGTTAAGTTAAAAGTTACTTTAAAAATAAAGTAACTCGTTAAGTAACTTAGTTAAAAGTAACTTAACTTTAACTTTTTAACTCGTTAATGCCCAGCCTTGATATTTTTCACTATTTGGTAGTTAAAAATTTATAAATATTTTACTATCAAGAACTAAGAATTGAAAATTTAATACTATGCTGTCCATAAGTTAAGCTTAGAATAATTATAAAAAATTTGAGGATTATTCAATTTTAAAAATTTTACGAGTGTTTAAAGTTTTAATTTTAATTTGAAATCAAAAATACACGTGTAAAATAACGTTTTACTAATAAATAATTTTCGATTTTTGTTGTTTTTAAAAAATTACTTGATGTAAGATCTTGAAACTTTTACTTAAATGTTTGAATTTGTTTCAAAATAGAATATATGACAATATTTAAGTATAATATATTAACATATCATAGACTGACAAATCATCTCCGTTCAGAATCGTTTTTCGTATACAATAATTTTGTAGTAATAATTCTAGTAATAATCTTTAATTGTTTTATAATGTTTTTTATTTCTTCTAAGCGGTTGTTAGGATACTAAAAATATGTCTAATTACTTTTTTTTTATTTACTTTTTTTTTTAAAATTAATTTTGTTATAATATATACCATTGACATAATATATATTTTATATTATGTCAATGATATATACCTTCCCCTATTTCAATCCCTTACAGCCTTTTTTTAGTATTAAAAAGTATCTTATGTCTTTTTTCATAGTGTCTAAACTATTTATGTACTAAATTTCATTTAAATTGGTTCAGTAGTTTCGGAGCCTATTCAATACAAACAATCAAATCTGTCCTCTTTATAATATTACATATAATATAGATACAGACAACTATGAAGTTTGTTATCAAACAAAGAAGTTTGATTTAAAATTTTTAATTATCGCTCACCCAGTTATCAGGATTGATAAATTTTGCATTTATTTTATTAATGTCATTATGACCTAGGGACCATAACAGGTTACGGATAACTTCATAGACGTACCTAATTCAATCATTTTTAATAATATACATCAATACACACACAAATGACAAATGTAATTATTTTTTCCTTACCCAAATGCAACACCGACTATGCAAAAAACCAGCCACTATATCGCATGATGAGTATAGCCAATAAGGATCCATCAGCACTACTATATTATTAAAACTGTTTTTACTAAATATATAATATTACAATTTTGTAATTTGGGCATGTCCCGTATTGTTATAAAATAAATAAATAAATAAATAATAACCATAAAACTAAAATATTTATTTTCTTATTAGTTCGCTTAAAAAGTTAAAAATATTAATTATACATATTATTATTAGTTCTCATTAAATATATTGACAATGTTGACATCATATTAATACATTATTATTATTTATGATTTAAATTTTTCATGAAAAAAATTACAAATTTGATCATTCAAGGATAAAAATGGAGTGAGTATGTTATACACAATCACTGTTTATATTCCACAAATAATATTATATGCATTAGAAATAATACATAAAATTATATTTTAATATGGAACGCTTAAAACTATATGGAAACATTAGTCTTCTTGGAATTATTTTCTACTTTAAGTCTTATTTCTAAGGATATTGATAAAATAGTGTAAATAATAAAAGATGCCGTTCTTTCAATTTAAGCACTGCAGTTGTGCTATTCAGTAAAATTAATATAACTAATAGGTACTTCTTAATTTAATAATTTATAATCAAAATATTATAACTAGGTACTTACCATTTTAACAACAATGAAAGTAAATGCAAAAAATGATTTAGAAAACACAATGTATAAATAATATATAAATATTATGGACAAAATAAATTATTAATCAGGAACATCCAACCACGCTGAATTTCAAACAGGAACAGATCGTCAATAATCGTCAATCGAATAAAATCACATTTGTTTAAATGTTAAAATATTTATTTATTTATTATTTAAATGTTGTTTAACTAATTTTTTCATAAATAATTTGTAAATTCAAGTATCTGGTTTAAAACTTCTTCTTTATTGTATTTATTGTTTATTTTTGTCATATTTGTAAATACTAAACTGTATATGCTATATTTTAATCTCTAAGGAAATAACTTTGTAATAACTCGCTACCTTCAACTCAAGCTATGCTTAAAGAAGGTAGCTAAACCAAAATGTTTTAAAATGTTTATTTAGTATACTTTATGTACTAGTATTTTTATTATATTTAATAAATGGTTTACTTATTATATAAAAAAAAAAAAATACTAATATTTGTAAATTGTTTAAAAAATGAATACATTATTTTACACACATTACCTCAATGGTTGATCTGATTGTTCATCATTTGTATGCTCTATAAATATAGTTTTGATCAGCTTTTTGTTTTTAGAAATTCTTTTGTGGGGGTTCTTAAAAGTTGGTTTAATAAGAGTGTGTGTTCTAAAAATGTTTTGAAGTTAATTATTATCAAAAAAAATATTAAATATCAAGTTACATATTTTTGACAAAAAAATTCATTTAATTGTGGTGATCGAATAACATTATAATTATAAATGATAGATGATAAAAACATTCATAATACTTACACATGTTCTATTCTTGCTGATTTTAAAATTTTATCCTTAGCCACAGTCGAGGCTTTTAGGCATTTTCGCCTACTTGCAGCTTTGAATGAATTAGTCCGTTTTAGTGCTTCAGATCTCAAACTTGAGACTAGATTAGTCTTTTCAATTTCACTTAATCGAACAGGTTTTTTGCCATCTGTTTGGATAGTTGCTAATGAAGATGGTGAATCAACATCTGAATTTGAATAGTCACTACCTCGGTCACTACTAAAATCCTCAGGTATATAAAGAACGGGCACGTCACCTACCGGTAGATTTTCTAAAATTTCGTGGCTAGTACATGGTATAGAACATGCTGGATTTGACTCCGTTTCCTTTAAAAATATAATAAAATATGTAACTATCATATTACCATAAATTATGAATCAATTTTGAATTTTTAATCAATGGCATTTCTGAATATTATATATAAATTTGTAAATCCCTTACTTGCTGGTTCGAACTTCGAAGTAGTAGGAATACCAAAGTATGAAGACAATTTCATTTGTTTTGACATGATTTCTGGACTACAAATCGCATTTACAAAACTTAAAACTTTTCTACTCTTCGTATCGAAGAGAAAAAATAAAAGTTGATACAGTGGAACTATACTGTACAGTGTACTGTGTATCATTATTATTATATATCTATACAAATTTCATTATATAATGATCGTGCTATTTATAGCTATGGTTTTCAATGTTTATATACAATATATTATTATTTTATCACATATTTCAGTTTTACGTTTGTTACCAAACCGTGTTTTGCTGTATAATTATCATAGTACCATATGGCATATTGATATCTTTTCAATGGTAACCGCAAGGTGTATATTATTTTAATTCGTGGTCAATACACCTTGGGTACTAGTATAATATATTGATAAAATGATAACTAAAGTCTATGTTTATAATTTTCTTAAATCATTTTTTTTTTATAATGCTACTTTTTAGTAGAATATGACAAATATTTCTTTCAAAATGCCAAACATCATGCTAAATGCCATTTTAAAAAATCAAATGCTAAAACACTTCTAAAAATGCCAAAAATGCTAAAATGGCAACACTGGACTAATAACGTTAGACCATGATTAACTAACTAGGTATGTCAGCAACCTTACCGATTCTAGTATAATACGCGCAGCCAGTTTATTCCAATAGAATGTGACGTCAGCCGCCAAGGATTTTATTTTTGGCGGGATTGCGGGAGTGTGGAATATACTGAATACTGATAACAAATCCTTGGCGGATGACGTAACACGATGCGTATTATTTGATTGCTGACATACCTAATTAGTTAATCATGCGTTATACGAAAACGCGCACATACGTATTATTATACTGTATCTATATAACGACCGCGATTAATATTAACGAACGATTACGACTCGACCTAATTATCACGGTCCACTCTCCGGTGAGTCTGGCAGGTCGATGTAATAGCTCTTTCTAACCAGCCTATTTGACTAGGCGGCTGAGCGATGCCTATCGACAACCAGACGACTCATTATGCCAAGAGAATTCCGACCGGATATTTAAGTCGTAAGAAAACACTGTGTCGATATTGGGCTATTGGGTCCTCTATATGTGGTATGGGCTCCACCGGTTGTATGCAGAGAGCCTTACCTAGCATACGGGAAACCACAGCACATATTAGTGGACAATTATGGTGGCGGAATAGCGCGCTCTATTATAACTATTATGAACTATTATAGGGGAATATTGGGTATAAACAGAAAATTATCGTTACACAGTCACCTTTTTTTTTAGTGTTTCTTTTGAACTACATATATACAAAAAAAAAAATAAAGATGACAATAAAAGAAAACACGTAACATTTATATTATTTACAAGAATAAATATACATGGAATATTGTATTGACATATACTATTCAAGAAGGTTTTGAAATTCTCTTCTTATACCATTTTTGCCTCCTTTCTTTTCTTCCCATGGTAGTGGTAGGAATCACAGGAATCTTATTGACAGTAGCCATAGTGGTTGGTGGTTGGATCGGTCCTACTGGTTCCTCCTGTGCGGGGTGAAGTGTCTTCTTTAGGTTTTCTAGTTGATGAGGTATAAATTGTATAATACCTAGATTCTACTATATTTTTGCCGTGTATAGCCTTATCGGCTTCTTGCATCATTTTGTTTTCATCTTTCACGATGTCGCCTTCGCTTAGTTCTACTGGTTGACCGAGTTTGTTGGTCAATACTACTGAATCATGTAATCGTAGGTTGTTTTGTACTTGATATTTGGTGATCTTAGCAGCTACTTATCTTTGGTATTGAGCCAGTGCCTTCTTTTGATCCACCGTTTTTTCTCTTGTTTGGGTCATTTGCATTCTCCCAATGGATTGCATAGTCATGTGATTAATTCCATGAAAGTTACTAGATTTGTCCTGATTGCCGTCTTCATCATCGCTGATATCTGTGTATTCAATTTCTAGGATGTCTGAATTTTCACTATATTAATTTGTTATGTTCCATGGTAATTGCTTGAAACACCAATAAATCGAAATATGAATATTTTATTTAATGTTATTTTTTTTTTATCCCTTTACCGTCACATATATAACATATAACATAGACATACATACATACATAATAATAACATTATAGTAACAAAAAATTTTTTTTTTTTTACATATATCATAATTATATTTATGTATTATCATTAACCTTGGGTATCACCTCGGGTGACATATAAGGTTTAATATTTTGCATATTATAAGTGGTGGGTTTCTTTTCTTCGAGTACTACTACTGTGTTATTTTTTTTACTTCAATTATTGTATATGGACCACGGTATAATAAAAAAAACTTCTTTATTTCTTGGTCTTGTGCTGAAGAAAGTCTATGTTCTCTGACGAGTATTTGCTGACCTACAGTGTATTGTATAAATTTTTTTCCTTGGTCAAACCCTTGATTACGTAGTTGTGCCATTCTCTTCATTTTCTTGTATGCAAGTTGTATAATTACTTCGGTTTCTTCGACTTGATTTTCTTTAGGGAAGTCCACTAATTGTTGTAGTGTTACGGGATTATATGTTTTGCCCATAATTGCTTGCGGAGTGTATCCTGTTGTTGAATGAGTTGTGTTGTTTATCCAAAATTCGATTTTTTTTAGATATGATACCAGTAGTATATATGTACCATTCCTGGCCCACCTCTTACTTTATCAGAATAAGATCACAAAGAAAACAATGTGCAAAAAGATCAGAAAATTGAAATGCAATAATAATTAAAATATTTTTCATAATACTAATGCAATAATAATTAAAATTGAAATGCTATATTCCCTAAAATATTTTTCATAAAAATTATGATATTAATAATTGAAAATCGAAAAGCAATATTTCTATAATTGATTATAGAAATATTATTATTATTTAAAAATTTTATATCTATTATTATTTATTCTTTTAGAAGCACGCCTTTTCATATGAAATTAGAATCCAATATTTTTTTTAAAAAAAATTTTTGAAAATGATTTTACACTATGAGACTATGAGGGGGACTTTTAAAGAATTAAAATCAAAAACGTTTAATGTAAAAATGAACATTCTAACATAAATAGCATCGGATTTATACTTAAATGAAAAATATGAAGTAGGAGGTAAACTTTTAATATGTAGTGCAGATAACCATATAAATCAGAGGTATTCAAACTTTTTCATCCCAAGGCTCCTTTGAGTTTTCACAAAATGTTGACGGCTCCCAAATTAAAAATAACAAAAAAATCAATGTTTATATGAATGTAATAACATTATGGAAACAATGACACTTACGCGACACAAATTAAAGCTACCTATATATTTAGCGAATGATTATTGTAGACAATTCAACGTTTCTCAACCGGTGTGCCTCAATGATAATAATAATACGTTTTTGTAAAAATATTTATTGGTTTTCAATTATATGACGTGGCTCCCTTCGACAACTCCCGTGACGCCCCTGGGAGCCGCGACGCACAGTTTGAATACCTCTGATATAAATCATATCTGTGCTGTTCCCACTTGAAAATATCAAATATTAAATGAAATATTGGAATTCAAAAGAATAATAATAATAATAATAATAATAATAATAATAATAATAATAAAAAATGGTAAAAAAATGTAAATGTAGTCCTGTTGTACAGATATCTGAGCTGGCCAGCTTTTTTTTTTCCTCACACTTTTTTACAGACATCTGTACAACAGGGCTACTATGATATAGCGAGTCTACTGCATCACAGCAGCAATCCATCAGTATTTGCATACTAATGAACAAACAAACTATACATTGTCCACAGTGCTATAATCTTCAGAAGAATATTTCCCATCAAGTTTGGAACCTACTACGATTATGAACATAGTTGGACCAAATCAGTGATGAGAGTTCAGCGATAAACTCCCATTACATGATTCGATCTAGCTATGTTCACTCTCAAAACACACGCCTTACCCACTGCGCCACAATACTCGGACAAGTTTAATAGTATAACAAACACTATTTAAATAAAAAAATATCAAAGTACTATGATGACACCCTGTAAATGTATACAAAAAGTATTATTGTCATCCTATATATTAGATAACAAAAAAAATGTTACAACAATTATTATCAGTATAATAATGTGTTTTGATATATCATTTACACATAAACACGTCGTATAAAATATTAACATATTAACATCCAACGTAACAACGTAACAACCTTCGTTCGTTCGTTCGTTCGTTAGACGTTTTATGTTAACATCCAACGTCCAACGTTGAAAATCTACGTTGTTACATTGTTACATTGTTATGCTTTGATGTATGTTTTAACATTTATTGGATTGAATAAATTAAGAAATAAATCTAATTTAAATACGCGATTAAAAAAAAATATATATTTACTTATATAAATAAAAGAAATTGAAATGGAAAATTTTAAAGCATCTTTAAATAAAATGAAGAATGAACATACATTTATAAAGTATAGTGATTTGGAAGAAGGAAAACCATACAAAGTAAATTGTTTTAAAAAAATTGATACAAAGTTTGGTAAAAGATTATCTGTTGTATTAAACGATGAATATATATTAACTTTATCTGATAGATATTCAAAACAATTTTAGCAATTTGCACACTTCATAATTTTCTTATAAAGCACAGTTCTTCCTATGTCAAACCTACATCTGAGAATAGCGAGACACAAGAATTAGAAGAAATTGATGTAAATAGACAATTTATTCCATTACAAAATTGTAATAATGCAAGAAATAGTTCAGATGCAGCCAAAAGAAACCGAGAAAAATATTTAGAGTATTTTAATGGGATTGGAAAAGTAGCCTGGCAGGATGATATGATTAGAAAAGGAAAATCATAATTATTTTAAATATCTTAAGATATTATTTGTAATATTTTTTTAATTAATTTAATATGTTTTACTAATTTAGATAAAGAATATACTATATTATAATACTGTCATTTATAGTGCTACGTGCTCTGATGTCCTATACCAATAATATAATACATAAAGGGGTCCATACAGAGTAGGCCTAATTAATAAGATAAGAATCACTTATATATTTTAATTACAGGACGTAGGAATGAATAAAATACCAAACAATATGAGGAGGGTAGCTATCGTACCACAACGGTGTTTAGCTAGGCCTGAAAAACAATAGTAATAAAACAACTTTTAACACTAAATCAAAACATAGGGAAACGAATAAACGTATCGATGCGTTAAACCTAACCCAACCGTGGGCGCACAATTATATATTTCAAATATAATGTTGATCATATCGCGAGTTCTGAGAACTCGGATATGGCATTTGCGGTTGACCACATGCGTAGGCGGATGGTCACCGGACGTCATAATGCACGCGCATCCTGAAATGGCGGATGGTCTTCGGACGTCATCATCGCACGCGCATCCTCTGAAATGCGTAATAGTGTGACAGGCGAATGACCTGAATACGAATAGGCCAGAAGGGATATGGGTAGGAGATCAGGGGACACTGACTATATAAGGGGGCCCAGGAGAGGACTCCCGCAGACGTGATTTTCCAGAGCTAGAGCAAGCACCTTCACGTCACTTTACACCAGAAATCGTTCATTTGGACTTAGTTTATTTTCCAATTAAATTAATTAATTGAACTTAGAATATTTTCAATCAGTTTTAATAAAACACTTAGTAATATTTCGACTACTTTATTCCATCATACCTATATCTTTGCGACAAGCTGTTGGCCCACTACAAATTTGGCGCAGTCGGTAGGATTCTTTCAAGAAGAATTCTTTGGACGAATTTATTTATTTTTTTTAAATAAAAAATAATTTTTCAACTTCGAAATTTTTTTCGAAATATTGGAAAAATTTTTCAACGAAGAATTCGAGAGGCAGATCAATCACGATTCACTGTTGAAGAGGACAACTGATCACTGTCAACTTCAGCGACTCTGAGAAAGAATCATACGCGTAGCGAGCCAACCGATTCAAAGTCGTCAAAAAAATTCAACAATCAGAAATGGAAGCAGCAACTCAAGCCGTCGTAGTGTGAGTTATAATTTTTTTTTGTAATGTAAAATAATTATTAAGCGCTAGCTCTGATCTGTCTCCTTTGGAATTAATATTCCATCGTAAAATTTTTATTGTGAAGGTGTATATATATTCTCCCCGTAAAATAAAATAATACATTTTTAACAATCAATAATAATTTTTCTAATAAAAAATAATTAAATAAATATTAAAAATAAAAAATTAATCAAAATAATTTTTTTTTAAAGTTGGAATTTTTACAATAAAATAAAATAAAATAAATTAAACAATTTAATAAATAATAAGTTATAAAATAATAATTTTTATAATACTTAGGAAATTTTTCAAGTTCCGATTTTTGTGTTTAAATAAATAAATTAAATTAAATTAAATATTAAAGAATAAAATAAAGGAAATTTAAATAAGTAATAATTAATAAAAAAAATATTTTATTGAAATAAAATAATAGCAAACAGTTATAAAAATAATTAATAAATAATAGTGACATAGAAAATTTTTCTAACAGTCAAAATAATTAATTTTTTTTTTATTATAAAAGTATATCAATAATTTAATTTCGATAATTAATTATAAAGGTAATATAGAAATAAATAAATAATAGTTGAAAATCGAAGAAAAAAATAAAATAATTTTTCGGACTTAGAAAAATAATCGAAGAAAAAAATAAAATAATTTTTTCGGACTTAGAAAAATAAACGTGAATAAAATAAAATAATTTTTTCAGATTTAGAAAATAAAAGTGAATTTTTAGAATATAATTAAATATTAATTGAGGATTTAAATAAATATAAGAAAAAAAAAAGAGAGTGAACCAGGGACGGATTTATACAATTGCCGCCCCTAGGCAAATTTTTTTTGCCGCCCCATTAAACTTATTAACGAGAAAACGTATTTTTCAATACTTATTGAACATAACTACTAATAGAATAAATCATCAAGACTAATACTATACAATAATTAATAGTGGTAATGTTAATAAACTGTTCTAATCAAATAAATAGTATACCAATACAATATTTATTAAAATATATAATACAAAACCATTTTTTTTTAATAAATTTACTCTACCAATTAAGTATAATTAAATTAATAAATATAATTAATTCAATAATTTACTTGGGCGTTTATTGTTATGTATTATAAAATAAAGAAGAAATGTTAATTATATTAACTAGAATATAATGTTATACACTGATACTTAACTTAAACATTTTTATTTGTCATCCTTCAAAGTAATCACCGTACATTAGAAAATCAAAAAGAAACCAAGAGTATTCTTAATAAAATATTGGCCTAAAATTGCCGCCCCTAAAAATTTGCCGCCCTAGGCAACTGCCTACTTTGCCTGACGCTAAATCCGCCACTGGAGTGAACATAAGTAAATAATTTATTGAGAATTAAGAAGATTTTTTTTTTAGGATTTTACGTTGAAATTAATACGTAATAATTATCGTTTTTGAGAGAAGAAGTTTATAAGGGTAACCGTTGAAAATAATACGGAATAAATAATTTGTTGAGAATAAATAAAAATAAAAGAGAGTATACGTTGAAAATAATACGTAATAAATAGTTGTTGAGAATAAATAAAAAGTGGATAATACGTTAAAAAATACGGGAAAATATTTTATTGAGAATTAAAAGAAGTTGATTTATTAGAGAAATATATGTGTCACAATTGAGAATTTTATTGGAGGAATTTAAATCCTATTATTGAGTTATTAGAAGGCAAAGTGGTAAGACCTTATATTTTGTGAATTTATAAAAGACAGTGAAGTCTGAATAAGTTTTTATTGAGTTATATTGAGAATATTTGAGTTTTATTAGGCAAAGTACCTATTTTATATTGAGAAATAATTGTGAATTTTTATTAGGCAGAGAGTCCTATTTTGTGTTGAATAAATAAATGAGAAAATAATTGAGAATTTTAGTTAGGCAGAAATAAGCCCTATTGTGTTGAATAAATAATTGAGGAAAATAATTGTGAATTTTTAGGCAAGAAATAAGACCTATAGTGTTGATTAAAAATAATTGAGAAAATAATTGTGAATTTTAGAGGCAAAGGCCTAGTATTTGAAAAATATATGAAAATAATTTTGGAACAAAAACGATAATAATTAAGTAAAAAAAAAAAAAGGAATATAAAAAAAAAATAGAATATTATTAAGTTTAGCAATTAATATAATTTAGTTAAAAAAAAAGAAAATCAAAAAAAAATACTATATACCTATATTAATTTAGCCGTAATTTATTATTAAGGATTAAATTAAGTTAAATTTTTATTTAAATATATGAATAGAATAGACAATTTGTTTTAATTTAAGAATAGTTATTTTTTCGGTGATTAATGAGTAATATAAAAATAAATTTATGAGTAGTGATACGGAAGGTAGTATAACTGACGAATTAAACGATAGATTATCGGGAGAAAAAGTTAATAGTGAAACTAACGAAAAAGGAATTCAAGTGGAACAATTAACGAAATCGAAAAAAGGGTTATAGGTACGCGCACAAAACAGAATATAGTGCATACGCAATTGCAACCAGTAACTAGGAAAGCTAGAGTAAAAATGGCAGAAACTAAACTTTTATTAAAAGATATTTCATCGTCAATACCAAATTGCGCTGACGAAAAGATATATACGCGTTTATTAGGGCATGCGATTACGCATGTGAGGCGATAGAAAAAGAACAATTACCATTATTAACCAAATTTATAGCAACTAAATTAACAGGGAAGGCATTAGACGTATGTCGTTATAGGGAAACTTCGACTTGGGAAAATATAAAAGTAATTTTAAAAAGCGCATTTGAACAACCACTATCCCCGCAAACACTTCAAATAAGTCTAAACTCCTTACGCATGCGAAATGACGAAGACGTACAGTCTTATAACGGTCACGTAGAAAAATTGTATTATAATTTATGCAGCGCAACGGTAGCAAATAAACCTGCGGAGGAAGCGAAAATTCTTAGGCAAGCGATAACGGAACAGGCATTGGCCATATACATCAATGGTTTAAAAATGAATTTACAAACAATAATACGTGCGAGAGATCCAAAAACTTTAGAAGTAGCTATGCAACTAGCCAGACAACTGGAAATCGAACTTAGTCATAATACGGAAATAACGCAGAATAATGTAAAAAAGGAACAAAACGCGAATAACTATAATAATAATAAACGTTGGTCAAATAATTATCAGGGTAATAATAACGCGCAGAAATTTAATAATAATTATAACAATAACTTTAGACAAAATTATAATCGCGGAAACTATGGACAAAACGAAAATAATTTTAACAATAATTATCGCAATAATAACGGCAACAATTTACCTAGGAATAATAATTTTAACAGAGGCGGTAATATTCCCAATAATAACTATAATAATTATCCGCGTAATAATAATGATCAATATAGTAATAATAACCAGAATAATAATAGACAAAATAATACAGGATGTTATAATTGTGGTAGAAATAATCATATCGCGCGAGATTGTCGCATTGGCAGACAAAACCAAAGACAAAATAATAATGTTCGTCAACCCGTACAAAGTAATAATAATGGGCAACAAAATAATAATGCAACGCCGATAACTTGCACTTACTGTAATAAAATAGGACACGATAGTGTTAGTTGTTATAGTAGGCAAAGAAATGAGCGTAACAATACTAATCAGTCGGGAAACGGGCAGGCATCGAACGGCGCCGGCGTCCGTTCGATCAGCCAAATAGTAGCCGCACCGGAGGAGCAAATGTACAACGTTGCTTCAACATCGTCTCAGTAATACACGATAATCATATTTCATTTCAATCACCTAATTTTAATACAGAAAATATTAGTCTTCTTTTAGATACCGGTAGCGAAATAAATTTAATAAAAATAGATAAATTAACTGGCGAAACTTTAGTAAATGAAAAAGAAAAAATATTTTTAAAAGGCATAAATGACAAAATAGTATCTACTATTGGTAAAATTACAATAATTTTAATATTAAATAAAAATGAAATAAAAACCGATTTTCATGTAGTGAATAAAGAATTCCCAATACCGAAAGACGGGATTCTAGGTCACCACTTCCTGTTGCAAAATAACGCAGTAATAGATATCGCGAATAATATATTAACGATTAAAAACGATATTAAACGCGAATTAAATAAAATTTGTTTTACATTAGAACCGCGAACGGAAACAGTCGTATCTATACCAATAGCCGATCCTAATATGGAAAATAAAAATATTTTAATACACAAACAAGAATTAATACAGGACGTCTATTGCGCTAATATAATAAATACAGTTAAGAATGGAAATACAGTTATAAGTATATTAAACATTTCGGAATCACCACAAAACATTTTCGAGGACGAATTAAATAAAATTTTATACGAAGATAATGTAGAATGTAAGTTACACGAAATAAAAATGATTAACGATAATAACGACCGCGTAAATAAAATTAAAAATTTAATACGAAGCGACCATTTAAATAAGGAAGAACGAGATACGATGTTAGAAATATGCGAACATTTTTCGGACGTTTTTCATTTAGAAAATGATTATTTAACATTTACAAACGCGGCAGAACATGTAATACGATTACCGGCTAATCAGCCACCGATTTATAAAAGACCATATAGGTTACCGCAAGCTCAACAAAAAGAGATTGAGGAACAATTAAGTAAAATGGAAAAAGACGATATAATAGAACGTTCAATGTCACCTTTTAATGCACCATTACTTTTAGTAAAGAAAAAATCAGATTCATCTGGTAAAGATAAATTTCGAATAGTAATAGATTTTAGAGCGCTTAATCAAGTAACATTAAACGAATTTCACCCGTTACCAAATATTACGGAAATATTAGACCAGTTAGGACAATGTCAACTTTTTACTATTTTGGATTTAGCAAGCGGATTTTATCAAATACCGTTAGCAAAAGAATCTCGGGAATTAACAGCGTTTTCGACCGGTCAAGGTCATTATCATTTTAAGCGTATGACTATGGGAATGAAAACAAGTCCCGCGACTTTTCAAAGACTTATGAATAACGTACTTTCAGGGATTATAGGCATTAAATGTTTAGTATACCTGGATGACATAATAATATACGCGAAAAATTTAGCAGATCATAATAGTAAATTGATAGACGTATTCGAACGCCTACGGACGCATAATCTAAAAATACAACCGGATAAATGCGAATTTTTAAAGCGCGAATGTTTGTACTTAGGTCATGTAATTTCAGAACACGGTATTAAACCGGATCCGAAAAAGATAACATCAGTATTAGAATTTCCGACACCAAAGAACGTTAAACAAATTAAATCATTTTTAGGCTTATCGGGATATTACAGAAAATTTATAAAATCATATAGTTTATTAGCTAAACCGATGACACACTTATTAAGAAAAGATGTAAAATTTGATTGGGACGAAAACTGTCAAGCAGCTTTCAATAAATTAAAAAACGCACTTTGTTCAGAACCGATTTTACAATATCCAGATTTTACAAAACAATTTATACTTACAACCGATGCGAGTGGTAAAGCTTTAGGAGCTATTTTATCGCAAGGTAAAATAGGTAGCGATTTACCGATAGCTTATGCATCTAGAACTTTAAATAGAAGTGAAATGAACTATTCAACAACTGAGTTAGAATGTTTAGCAATAGTATTCGGGGTTAAACAATTTAGACCTTATCTTTATGGTAGAAAATTCGTAATATTAACAGATCATAGACCGTTATCTTGGCTATTTAATTTAAAAGATCCATTATCTAAATTAGCGAGATGGCGCATACAACTCGAAGAGTATGATTACGAAATAAAATATAAACCGGGAGTACAAAATTCGAATGTAGATGCGTTGAGTAGAATGTATTATATACAGGAAATAAAAAACGAAAGTTATACCAGCTTTTTGGAAAAATCGGAAACGACCGTAATAACAAATAAAAATGTAAAAGAAGTAAATGGAGATTTGTTAGAATCACCAATAGAATACCATATAGTATCAGAAATAGAAAAATATTATAATTTCAAATCGGGAATTAATTATGAATTAAAAAGAAAGTTCGGAAATAATGAAATGTTAAAGTCTAATAAAGAGATAGGCGATGTAGTAAAATTTAAACATGAGGAAAGATATATTATATTTATAATAACTAAAAGTAAAGTAAAACAATTAACTACGTACGAAAATCTTTATTTAGCATTATTAAATTTAAAATACTTTTGTATCAAACATTCTTTGAATAAATTAACTATGAATCAAATAGGTAAAAAGGATGGTTTGGATTGGGCAAAAGTTAGATCAATGATTAGGTATATATTTCGCAATACAGATATAGAAATACTAATTTGCACTAAATTAGAATATACCAAAGAGGAAAAATTAATTATATTTAAACAATTTCATGATTCTTTATTAGGGGGTCATGCTGGATTACATAGAACGGTTAAAAAGATAAAACGGCAATTTAATTGGCCAGGTTTAAAACAAGAAGTGAAAGAGTATATAAAAAATTGTCCTTCGTGTCAGGCTAATAAGACGACAAATAGACATCATGGAAGTCCAATGATAATTACAACGACAAGTTCTAGACCGTTTGAAAAAATATTCATGGATATAGTAGGACCTTTAATAACAACTGTCATGGGAAATACATATATATTGACCATGCAGGACGACCTAACAAAATTTTCTTTAGGCGTTCCATTGCCAAATCATACGGCAAATACTATAGCTGAGGCTTTTGTAGTAAATTTCGTATGTGTGCACGGTATACCTGAAACTATTTTGACAGATCAAGGTACAGATTTTCTTAGTAAAATTTTCACAGAAGTGTGCAAGTTACTAAAAATCAATAAAATAAATACAAGTCCTTATCACCCACAAACTAACGGTAGTTTATAACGATCACATAGAACATTAGCCGAATATTTAAGACATTATGTAGATAAAGATCTAAACAATTGGGACCAATTATTACCATATGCATTATTCGTATATAACTCGACAGAACACACTTCGACCAATTATCAACCATATGCATTGTTATATGGAAGAGAGATAGACATACCAGTTAAATTAAAAAGTAATCCGGAACCGAGATATAATTATGATGACTATATATTTGATTTAAAACAAAAAATGCAGGAATCGCATAAAATAGCAAGAGAAAGGTTAATTAAAAAGAAAATAAAATCTAAAAAACATTATGATAAAAAAGAGCATACTGAAGAGTTAGAAGTAGAAGATTTAATATTACTTAAAGATAAAACGCAAAAGAATAAATTAAGTCCTTTATGGAAGGGTCCATATGAGGTTTTGGAAATATTAGATAGTGAAAACGTAATAATAAAAAGAGGTAGAAAACATGTTACTGTACATAAAAATGATGTGAAAAAATATCACGAAAAATCGGAAGAAGATAAGTGATTAAATAAAAATAATCATAATTATAAAATATTTAAGTAAATTAAGAAATAAATGATAATTATAAATTATAAGAAGTAATAGAAATAAGTAATTAAGTAAAATTTATAAAAACTATAACATAATAAGTTAGATTGATATTTCATATAAATAAGTTATAAGTACCTAATTAGTAAAATATTATAGGTTATTTCTCATAATGGCAACGAAATATTTTGATATTGACGAAGATGATGAAACTGGTGAGACCACAGATTGGGTTGCGTATAATAAACCTCCAACTGTTTTATACAATATATCAAACGACCATGTTACCTTTCAAAATGCGAATTGGAATACAGAGGAAATATACAATTTAGAAATTACAAAAGAGTGTAAATATAACTCGTTAATCTTTAACTGTAGCACAACTTTAAAACCTATAAATGAATATACTGGAGAAACAACGGGCTTTGAATTAATAAAATCGTGTGAAGTATACAAGAGACAATTAAAAGAAGGAATAAAAAGACAAATCCCTTATATGAAGCAAGTTGCACAAATATTTATTAAAAATGCAGATACAGAAAAAAACAATACAGATGTTAGAACAATTACAACGCCTATTAAACAAATTAAAGAAATAAACAATATAACAAATATTAACATATACATTAATACAACAGAACTTATCATACACACCAGTACAACAAAACCACATACTAATACAACAGTAGAATCAATCATAAACGCCACAAATAGCACAATAAAATTGGAAAATACTTTTGCAAAAAGTGAAATGAGCGACAATAACATTACAAATAAGAATAATGTTACAAAATGTATAGACGATTTGGTACAAAAACAAAATAACTTTAAAAACAACTACTTTATTTGTATAACCTTGGGGATATTTTTAATGATCACTATATTATCAATAGTATACGTATTTTGCAAATACAAATGCATAGAGCGATATCGATATAAATACGTTATGAACCAAATAGATCTAAGAAGGACTAACTTAAAAGAATTAGAGTTATAAGAACGAATTTAAACTTTCATAGTAATTCAAAGAAGTAAAATATAATTAAAATAAATTAATAAATAAATATTAATAAGAAAAGAATATAAAGACTTTAGATATAGAAAAAAAATCAGTAATAATAAAAATATGAAAATTCATAATAATTATATATAGGTATATATAGTTAAATAATTAAGACCATTTCTGAATAAATTTAGTATAAGTAGTCTAATATAATTAATTATGAAATAATTAATTATAAATATTATAGGAAAGGAAGAAGAGATGTAATCTATGTTACTACGCCAGTAGAACAGAAATTGAAAATGCCATTGGTAATAGGAGTAGACAGTGCAACTATTCCAGATTTCGAACTAGAATTAGTTGAACAATTTCAAGGTCGTCATTTGACCCTTAGACTAAATAAAAACGATCAAATGATAGGAGAAATACTTGTGTGGACTATTAGTTACTGCGAGTCTTTCCAAAGATTCGAATATAGGAGCACATTAGATTTCGCTCATAGAATTATTTGTGGAGAAGAACATGAGTATTACAGAACCCTACCTGAAGATGCTACGATATGTATTTGTCTTTTAGAGGCACTGCTATATGGGCATCTACGTGATGTGTCACGTACTCCCATTCCATATGAATCAGAGGGGGAGTTTCTACTATTGGAAGAACTATGAATTAGAAATTGTACGACCAATGACCATTATAATAATGACCATTATTTAAAATATAAAAATAAAACGATAAATGTAAATAAAAAATTATAAATTATTAGTAATTAATAAAATAAGTATATATAAAAAAAAAATAATAAAAAACTTTTGTAATCATTAAATATAATGTATGTAAGCTTGTGATGTCGTTGCTTGTAATAGAGCAGCGACACATAAATTCGTAATTATGGACTTTGAATTTTCAATGGTGGACAGGACAAGCATGGTGGTTATTTCAGGAGCTATCTCAAATAGCCTAGATCGATTCAAAATTCGTAAGTTGGAAGGTAGACCTTTATTGTTACCTATCAACGAAGAACCAAGACCGATGAAAGACAGAGAGCTACAAGTAGCTATAAAAGAGATTAAAAGAGTATTTAGGTGTAAAACGGAGTTGAGAGATGCTTGTCTAGACCAGTTAAACAAAAGTTTGAATACGACAAGAAATAATTTGACACCTGGATATATTGAGAGTTACATCTTAAAAGGAAATAAGGAGAACGTAATAGTAGTATGGAACGGGCACTCTGATAAAAGTATTCTGCACAGATTAGATTTAACGCAATTTCCAATTTTAAACATAACATGCTATGATAAATTATTTAATAAAAATTTCACTATACAATTCGAAAAATTAAGTACCAGAGAAATAATATACGAAGTAGATATAGGGACATTTAACAAGTCGGGACGCCTACTTAATTTGGTAGAAACGCACGACATGATTTGTAAAAAGAAACATAAAATTACGTATGCACACGATCCTACTGTGGATGTAAAATACACCAAATGTATTTTTGACTTTGTGATACGAAAACAAAGATATGAAAATTTAATAAAACACTTTTAAAATTATAAATTAAAATTTTATATATAAATTTAATTTCAGACATAATAATTGAAAACTATAGTTAAATCAACCACAAAGTAATAAAACAAAATGAATAGATTGGAACAGTTAAGCGCGGAAATTGCACTAAATATTGAAACACAATACCACATAAATCCAGAACAAGGAGATTGGCATAATTTTACTAATTGCTATGACTATCATATAGTCACCGCAAATAATTCGATTTTAGTACCCTACGAGGATGACAAAATTTTGAAAATGATATCTGCAACTAAGAGATTTTTATCAGATATGTGCGTCGACAGAGATTTGAGTGAGCCTTATTGTTATGAGGGGAGCGCGTAAAATAGCCGAAAATATTTCAGCCGACCCGTATTTTGGCCGAAAAATATTTCAGCCGAAAAATAATTGATTGGACAAGTATTTTAGCAGAACCGTATTTTAGCCGACAAATATTTCTGCCGACAGTATTTTATCCGACAAATATTACCGCCGACCGTATTTTAACTTACAGTATTTTATCAGACAAATATTTTGGCCGAACAGTATTTCAGCCGACAGTATTTTAGCCGACAAATATTACCGCCGACCGTATTTTAGCCGACAGTATTTTATCCGACAAATATTACGGCCGACCGTATTTTAGCCGACAATTGTTCTATGTTATCACTTATGAGCAACCGCAGACCAGAACCATGGTTCAATTTTTCTGGTTATATTGTACGGTTACCTTGTGGTTACATTGTGACCAACTTGAGGTGGTGTTGCATAGCAAATCGAGGGATATTTTCGATTTGCGGAGCGTAGCGACGGCGCCGAGGAGCGTAGCGACGAGTGCCGCTAGCAAGGCATCACTGTAAATTATTTCGTATTGGTCACACTGCTGGATCTCTGGTATATGCTGGTAAATACTTGTGGTATATACTTCCTTATCACTTTTCAGACGACTGTCGGCTAAAATACAGTTCGGCTCAAATAATTGTCGGCTAAAATACTGTCGGTCGTAATATTTGTCGGCTAAAATACTGTCGGTTGTAATATTTGTCGGCTAAAATACTGTCGGCCGTAATATTTGTCGGCTAAAATACTGTCGGTTGTAATATTTGTCGGCTAAAATACTGTCGGCTGCAATATTTTTCGGCTAAAATACTGTCGGCTGCAATATTTTTCGGCTAAAATACTGTCGGCTATAATGCTGTCGGCTAAAATACTGTCGGCCATAATATTTTCGGCTAAAATATAGCCCCTCGTTATGAGTTAAACTATTTTTTAGAAATATTAACTAATCCTGCAGATGTTTTGTACTATGATAGGTAATTATTCAGAGAATACTGGTAATTTCGGTTTGTGTAGTTAGCAGATAAATTCTTGTGAAATAACAGTGAGAATGTGTCTGCGACTACCTGAACCTACTTGATAATATAACACGTTGGTTCAATCAATATTTTATGATAAATCCGGTTGGATTGTACGGCCCGCCCACTAACAACTTTTGACAATTGATTATGATGG
Organism: Schizaphis graminum; assembly: GCA_020882235.1. Taxonomy (NCBI): domain Eukaryota; kingdom Metazoa; phylum Arthropoda; class Insecta; order Hemiptera; family Aphididae; genus Schizaphis; species Schizaphis graminum. The sequence goes on from CM037036.1 coordinate 14,750,212, forward strand.
AGCGAGTTCGTCACAATCCAAGTGATGGGGGATGATTGACCAAAAAGTTATAATCAGTTAAAGATAACGTCATTTGCAAAGGACAAACTTAAAATAAATAGTTGGCCATTGCATTTGGGGATAATATTTGATTGAGTAAACGAAAGAGAAAGACAATATAAAAATAATATATAAATAATAAATGTTACATTAGGAAATAATTATAAAATATAAATTAAAGTATATACACTTATACTTAACGGAAACGTATCAGAAATACTAGAAATATTAGAAAAGTTATAAATAAAAACCATACATTACAAATATATTTTATTATTATATACTTTACTATTTTTTTTTATTCTATACCAATAAATGCATTATTATCCACTAGACTTTAACTTTTATATTATATAAATTATAAAATTATATTATTAACTACTAACAAATTAACATTTACACACTAACCAATTATATTATATAACTATATTATTCAATTATTTTATATAACCACATTAAAAATATTATTCACTAACCATTTATTTTATTATATAAAAAAAAAAAGGAAAAATTTGTAAGCACTAACAATTATTTACTAACCACTAAAAATTATATATTAAGTACACTATTGTAATCAATAAATTTGTATTGTATAACTGAAATGTTATGAAAATGTTCAAGGAAAAATTGTAATACGATATTGTAAAACATACAAATAATTGTAAAATGTATTGTAATTGAAATTATTGTAAACAAGTTACAAAACTTGTATTGTATTTTGTAAACTTATGTAACTATTTTTGTGCTAAGACTTTTGAAAGATTTCTGTCTTGAGGACATAAACCTTTTTTTTCGTGGGAAGGTGCTACGTGCTCTGATGTCCTATACCAATAATATAATACATAAAGGGGTCCATACAGAGTAGGCCTAATTAATAAGATAAGAATCACTTATATATTTTAATTACAGGACGTAGGAATGAATAAAATACCAAACAATATGAGGAGGGTAGCCATCGTACCACAACGGTGTTTAGCTAGGCCTGAAAAACAATAGTAATAAAACAACTTTTAACACTAAATCAAAACATAGGGAAACGAATAAACGTATCGATGCGTTAAACCTAACCCAACCGTGGGCGCACAATTATATATTTCAAATATAATGTTGATCATATCGCGAGTTCTGAGAACTCGGATATGGCATTTGCGGTTGACCACATGCGTAGGCGGATGGTCACCGGACGTCATAATGCACGCGCATCCTGAAATGGCGGATGGTCTTCGGACGTCATCATCGCACGCGCATTCTCTGAAATGCGTAATAGTGTGACAGGCGAATGACCTGAATACGAATAGACTAGAAGGGATATGGGTAGGAGATCAGGGGACACTGACTATATAAGGGGGCCCAGGAGAGGACTCCCGCAGACGTGATTTTCCAGAGCTAGAGCAAGCACCTTCACGTCACTTTACACCAGAAATCGTTCATTTGGACTTAGTTTATTTTCCAATTAAATTAATTAATTGAACTTAGAATATTTTCAATCAGTTTTAATAAAACACTTAGTAATATTTCGACTACTTTATTCCATCATACCTATATCTTTGCGACAAGCTGTTGGCCCACTACAATAGTAACTGGTTACAAGTTACAAGTTACTCTAAAACTGTGTAATCAGTTACAAAATACTAGATACTGTTATGTTGTGTAACTGGATACAAGTTACAGTTATGTAACTAAGTTACTTTTTAATTTTAAAGTTAAAAGTTACATTGATAAATAAAATATGTTTTTATTTATTCATTCATTATAATACAATTAACACATTTTAAAAGTTTAATGTATTAAGCATAAGACAACCTACACATATAATAAATCACAATAAAAAAACATGTTTATATTACAGTATTTAAAACATTTGTTAATTGTCTAACATAACAGTCACACAATTAGTTGTTATTCTTCTTATGAAATAAGTGCATGCAACATAGGTATAGTAATAGTAATATTTATGGTAATTAAATTTGTTGAATGTAAACAACACACCCTATAGTATGTAGACTATAAGTAAAATTATTCACACTGTAGTTCAGCAGACGCTGAATAGGCATTTTGTATAACTAGCATATTCTCTCTATGTAGTAGTCTGTAGGACGATTAGTCGTTGTTTTATATTACGCCTCGGAGCACTATAGTTATTTGTTTCAATTATACATATTATTACATATATCCGATCTTATTATTATTTACCTTTAGCTTCTGTATATCTGGTGTACTTCAACAGGTTATGGGCCCAGTAGTACGGTAATTATAATAGAGTCGTGTATGTTTGATACTATAATTATTGATTTACGAATCGCGTGTTTGTGTACAGACAGTGTACAGCAATAATAATTCGTGAAGTATAGTGCAGTGCAGTGTTAGTGCATCGATCGTGTGAAGCGCAGAAACTGTGTTTGTTATTATTACATTTATAGTGTACAGACAGTGTACAGATAATTCGTTATTATGGAAAACGAATCTATAAAAATAAATCAACTAACAGGTAATGAAAATTGGGAAACATGGAAATTCCAAATATAAGTCATAATGACTGCAGCCGATATATTTGATGTTCCGGTCACAACATTCGAAAAAACCTGTTCTTAACAAATCAAGTTCAGAAACTGAAGAAGATGCAAGAAAAAGGTATGGTGTAGATTATTCAATATATAAAAAAGCGGACAACAAGGCTCAAAAGTATATAGTCACGTCAGTGGATGAACAACCACTGCAGTACATAATGAATTGTGACACGGCTAAGGAAATGTGGGACAAGTTGCTTAGTGTATATGAACAAAAGTCGGACTCGAGTGTAACATTGATTCAACAAAAGTTCTACAGCTATGTTAAAGACCCAGATGACAATATGGCGATTCATATTTCGAAATTGGAGAGTCTTAGTAGAAAATTAAAGCAGTTAGGTGAACCAATATCCGACTCAATGCTTATGACTAAGATACTAATGACTTTGCCAGAAAATTACAAACATTTCTACAGTGCATGGGATTCGATACCAAATGTGGACAAAACACTGTCAAATTTGTCATCTAGACTCATGGTAGAGGAAACAAGGCAAACTCAAGGTTATGATACTCAGAGAGATACTGCAAGTAGTAGTGCATTTTCGGCAAAGAAATCCTATGGAACAAATAAAGAAAAACATACGAAAATTGGCAATTCTGAAAGTCAATGGAACAATGATAAAAAACCAGGCAAGTGTAATCATAGTAAAAAACCAGGGCATTGGAAACGTGAATGCCGGATTTTCTTAAAAGAACAAAAAGAAAAAATAAGAGCAACTCAGGAAATGCGTTGGTTGGTGTACAATCAAAGGACATCGAAATCAACGAGTCGGAAAAATGGTATGGGGATTCAGGCGCTAGCGATCATATGACCAGCAGAAGAGAATGGTTCAGTAACTATGAGTCATTTGAAGTGCAGTTACCAGTACGTATCGGTGATGGTAAATATATTATGGCTATTGGTAAATGTAATATAAATGTACAAGCGAGAAATGGGTTGACAGTCATTTGTCAAACATTTTACATGTACCTGATCTGAAGGTAAATTTGTTTTCGTGTGGAGCATGCCTTGATAAAGGCATAAAAATGATGACAGACAGTGACGGATGTATATTTAAAAAAAACAATCGTATAGTTGCTATTGGAGTTCGTGAGAATAAAATGTCTTCAATGGTTCTGAGAACAAGACCATTACAACCGGCTGATCAAGCAAATGTTGCAGTTAAAAATCTCACGTTACTACAGTGGCATGAAATATTAAGTCATCAGAATGTTCAATATGTTCGGAACTACTTGAAATATAAGCGGATTCCATTCATAGAAACGAAAAACAAATTTTTCTGTGAAGCTTGCATTTATGGTAAACAACACAGAGAGCCATTCACATTAAGTAAAACTAAAACTACAAAGTCAGGTCAGTTAATTCACAGTGATGTATGTGGCCCCATGGAGGAAAACTCACTTGGAGGTAAACGGCATTTTATTATATTCAAGGATGATTTTTCTAACTATACGTATGTGTATTTTATGAGCCAAAAATCAGAAGTTAAAAATAAATTTGAATTATTTTTAATTACAGTCAAAAATCAGTTAAATATTTCAGTAATTACTTTAAGAAGTGATTGTGGTCTGGAATATAAAAATACTGAAGTAAAAGCCTTATTGGATAAATTAGGAATAAAACATGAGACGAGTGTACCATACACATCCCAGCAAAATGGCAAGGCGGAAAGATCAATATGAACAATTGTAGAAGCGGCCAGAACTATGTTATATAGCAAAAATTTATCTAAGACACTTTGGGCAGAAGCAGTGAATACAGTCGTATATACAATAAATCGTACAGGTAACACAGGTCAAGAAGGAAAAACACCTTATGAATTATGGTTCAATAAAACACCCGATATAAATTATCTGAAAATTTTTGGTACCGAAGTATATGCACATATACCAAAAGAAAAACGAAGAAAATGGGATCAAAAGGGTAGAAAAGTTATATTCGTTGGATACTCAGAAGAAACCAAAGGATATCGTATATGCTTTAATGGAAGAGAAATTTCAATAAGCAGAGATGTAATACTCAAAGAGTCAACAAGTCCATCTACAGCTACACAAGCAAAAATCATAAATAAAGAAGAAGAGGAAGAAATAAATTTAGACGAAGAAAAGTTGGATGATGATGAACAGATAACAATAGGAGTTGAAGAGCAAACAAGAATGACACTCAGAGACAGAGGAAAACTCAATAAACCTATCAGGTATAGAGATGCGTTATTTTCAGCATGTAATGATCCAGTTACATTAGAAGACGCTATGACAGGTGACAATTCAGATAATTGGAAGGCAGCAATGAACGATGAAATGTTGTCATTGAATAAGAATGAAACATGGACACTTGTGGACTTGCCTCAAAATAAAAAACCTATCAATAATGGTTGGATATACAAGACTAAATACAAAGCGAACGGAGATGTCGATCGGTACAAAGCAAGGTTAGTGATAAAGGGATGTGCGCAAGTTCATGGAATAGATTTTCAAGAAACATTCAGCCCAGTAGTGAAATATGATTCTATTCGAGTAATACTTGCGATAGCAGCAGCCAGAAAATTAGACATTAAAACAGCATTCTTATATGGAGATCTTGAAAAAGACATTTATATGAAACAGCCAAAAGGTTACGAAGATGGAACACATTTAGTATGCAAATTTCAACGGAGCCTATATGGGTTGAAACAGGCGCCCAGGTGCTGGAACAAAAAGTTCAAAAATATGCTGATGAACTTTGACCTAAAGGAAACAAAAGCAGATCCTTGTGTATTCGTAAGTAATAAAAACAATCAATTATTAATTGTCTCTATTTTTGTAGACGATGGGCTAATCGCAACAACAAATAACCAGCTGGTGGACATAATGGTGAAGTATCTAAAGGACAATTTCGAGACGAAGGAAGGTGAACTTGATCATTTCTTGGGTATTGAAATTGATCAGAGACCTGATGGTTCAATTTTCATACACCAATCTTCATATTGCAAGCGCATTTTAGAGAAGTTCAATATGGAAAAACCAAAGTCTTGCATATTCCCACAGATCCACAACACTCATTAGATCCAAATTTGTCAGGATCATTGGAAGCAGGGGAAGTTCCATACAGAGAAGCAGTTGGAAGTTTGTTGTATCTAAGCCAAATAACAAGGCCCGATATAACGTTTGCAGTAAACCTTGTCAGTCGTTATCTAGAAAAGCCTCTGACAATTCATTGGAATGCGGTGAAACGCATATTTAAATATTTAAAGGGAACGTTTAATTATGGTTTAATTTATGATTCTAGTGTAACACCAAAGTTGCGTGGATATAGTGATGCAGACTATGCTGGTGATACAATAACGAGACGATCAACTTCAGGATTCATTTTCATGATTGGAGATGAAATCGTAGCATGGTGTTCACAAAGGCAAAAATCGGTAGCACTTTCGACTACTGAGGCAGAATACATAGCGCTGAGCCAATCTATACAGGAACTCATTTGGTTGACGCTACTTATTAGTGATCTTCTGGAGTCACAGGGAGATACACCTGTTTTATATGCAGACAACCAAAGCGCTATCAAACTAGTGAAAAATCCAGAATACCATAAGCGAACAAAACACATCGATGTACGCTATCATTACATTCGTGAGAAGTTCAGTGAAGGGATGTTTTCTCTGGAATATGTGCCAAGCAAGGAGCAGTTAGCTGACATATTGACTAAGCCAACTCCACGACCAAGATTCCAGGAACTCAGGGAGATGTTGGGAATTGGATATATTAATTCTAAGTTAGGGTATATTGTTTAAGGGGAAGTGTTGAATATAACAACACACCCTATAGTATGTAGATTATAAGTAAAAATATTCACACTGTAGTTCAGCAGACGCTGAATAGGCATTTTGTATAACTAGCCTATTCTCTCTATGTAGTAGTCTGTAGGACGATTAGTCGTTGTTTTATATTACGCCTCGGAGCACTATAGTTATTCGTTTCAATTATACATATTATTATATTATTACATATATCCGATCTTATTATTATTTACCTTTAGCTTCTGTATATCTGGTGTACTTCAACAGGTTATGGGCCCAATAGTACGATAATTATAATAGAGTCGTGTATGTTTGATACTATATCACTTACTTATAGGTAGGTAATTAAAATTACATAGATAGTCATATGAGTACTTTACACACACTTTTGTTTTATTATTAAAAAAAAGTGTTATAATATTATATTATACTGCAGTACTATGAAAATAAAATAAAATATAAGGTGTTTGAATGCATAATACAGATTAGAGTATTAGACAGACACAGCGACTTATGCATTTTACTTACACTCTTCAAAAAGTGCAATGTTGAATTTATATTTTTATAAATTATGTTATGTTATTATTAATTATTATTATTATTTACACACGAATGGTGTACCTATACTTATTGATAATTGGCTTTCAGATATGAAAATTACATTATCAATAATCGACTATTTGTGATAAGAAAATTTCAGTGGTTCTCAATGATTATTGCTAACTTGATGCTTTCTATTGCTAACTAATTATCGTACGCTATAAAATCAGTGTTACCACCTAATTATTGTATAAGTTTATTGCTACGTATCACCAATACTGGCAATACTCAATAGTCGTGTTATTGCCACATTATTGCTACCAATTTACCTTTGTTGTGAGTGGGTAATGGGTATAGGTATTTTCACTACAATTATTGCTGACATGTTTCCAAGGGGCCACCATGTTTACTGCTATTATTGCTGAGAACTTATTCTAATTACTATTTGTGTTAATAGTAACTATTAAGAGTACTCAATTGAAATTTCAAACTCAGTGTTGAAGCTACTATTATAAATTATGAAACCTGTAAGTACTAACTGTGCAATTCAGTCTGTGTTAAATAATAATGCTACAGTTAAAAGGTAATTAGTAGATTATATAATATTCTATATTGTACTGTTATGGAAGTGCATTTTCCAAATCCGCCCAAGAGGCAATGCAATGGATTCGTTTCATTTTTTTTTTTGTGTTGAAATGATCCCCAGTAGGCCTATAGAAAACAACACTTTTCACAAGTTATTCATTATGTTAGTAGGTACCTATCTTAATTATTCATTTTATTTTATTTCATGTTAGACAGGTATATATTAAAAAAACATAATATATTTTGCTCTCCACTATATACACATCTTTTTATTGGTATTAATTAATTCACTATACCTATGATAGAGTTAAACTGGTTAGTGTGGGTACACCAGTATGTAATTATTGTTTAATAATTATAATGTATGGTTTTACTGTTGACTATTACTCACTTACCAATAGAAACTTAGTGTTTTAATGTATTCAAATTAAACTATTATTATTAGGTACCTATCTGATATTACCAGTTACCACTAACCTATTTAAATACTTACTATTGAGCACTTACTTAATATTTGTATTTAAATACTCAAGACCATAATTATTAGTATATTTTGTTTTGTAATGATTGTTCATGTCTTCACTTTTATTTTATAGGTTTTTAATTAATGTTGTTCCTGGCACAAAAGACATTTAAAATCACTCTGTTCATAGTCTGCTGTTGTGTCTAATTTATCCTCATCAGGAATACAGCGAATCACCATCCATCGGTTGCAGTCCGTACACTCAACCCATTCAACATCTTTTTTATGACACATTGCTCTGTGAGAATAACCAGTCCTGCCACAATAAAAGCAGATGTCTCTCATGAAATCAGAATTTTCCAACAAATATGTCTTGAGATACTGCCTATATCCCATAGGTTCGAAAAACGGATCAAAACAATCTCTGTTCATCAATGTAATGGCATAATATAGTACGTATACTCCACAATTGTACGAATCTTTTTGTAGCGGAACGATTTGTAGTTTATGGTTACTTAAGTTGAATTTCGGAAACCATTTATGTTCACCATACGAACAGTACAGTTTAAGTCCCTTAACCAATTTATTGAAACGCTCTTGTTCATTGATCTTATGCCCTATAGGATCCATTATGAAACATTCTTTTGTACAAAAATCTACAAATGCTATTATCCAATGTGAACCTCCTACATTCCAAGGCATAACGAGAAAACTATTTTCTTTAATGGTCACCTTCTCTTTATAATATTTGTGTTTTTCAACAATAGCAGAAACCAAATACGAACTGAATATTTGGGTGTTTGACTTTTTGCTATATTTCACAGAATAACTAGCCAATATAATAGATATCACAAAATTTGAAAGCCACATTTTTGTGCAGTCATAAGGACTCTCCGACCGATAATCGGATAATGTATCAAAATCTGAAAACAATATTTCCGAGTAACCTATAATATTCTCTACGTGTTTATATATGCCTACAGTATACTCGATTTTATCTTTGTTATCGTTGTTTCTGATCATTTGTCTATAAAAATTGACGTCTTTTTTTAGTTTGTTAGAGTAAGTATCATGTTTTAATGGTGTTTTATCAATAGGCGAACAGTAACTACCAGGCGTTAAAAATGTTTTTACAGTTTTTACTGCGTTTGGGGTGACCATATTACTTTCTGTCATTTGATTATCTTCATCACTAATCGTGGTTAAATCAACTGCTATCTCTGTTTTCTTGTGTATAGCTTGAATAGGTTTAAATTTTTTCATATTTGCCATTAAGCTGCCTTGCTTAAAATAACCTATTTTCTTATTTTTTCTAGCTCGCCACTGTTCAGCGTCTTCATCGTCACTCAGATCTGTTGCTGTATTGACTGATAAAACGCTTTTATTTTTCCAAAGACTATCGCCATCGACATTTCGTATTTTGGGAATAGCACAACGCTTGTTCGGTATGTCACACAGGACTTCCTTGACAACACTTTCTATTCTGCCTCTAGTAAGCCTTATGAAGCGACTACATTTCATACTCTTTGCTTGTAGGCAGTTCCCTTTGAGATAATGAAACCATAATTCTGCACCAGAATTATTTGGTCTATGGCACACTTCTATTTTGTAATATAACATAAGACAAGTCCACATTGGTATGACGGGTACATAGATCCCAGCAAGTCACTGAAGTATTCTTCGTTGTGAAACTCGTTTGGAACGCCTTCATTATCTAATGTAAATGATGCTCTTATATCTCTAGACATTTTCGCAAAATGACCATAAAACTTTGAAGCTTTATATTTTCCCTTTGATAATGGGTTTGTTTTCAGATCATCTACCTGCATTCCATCAGAATTTAAGAACAAATTGGTTTCAAAATCTTTGTACTCTTTTGAATTCAACACCGTCATATCGCTGTTGTTAATATCAATCAGGTAGTCAATGGATTTCTGAACATCGCCATTTTGGTACTTGAACACGTCGTCTGAAATATTTTTTACCAAGTGACAGCAACACAAATTGAGTATGATTTTTGATTTCATTTCTTTGTGATTGTACAAGTAATCATAACATTGATCTAGGTAGTCAATGACATCCTTGCACCCGTTAAAAGCCTGTGCCAGCGATTTGATTATTGCCGTGGAGAAATCACTCGTCACATTCGCAATTAAATCTGATACGTCAAAGCCGTGTTCTGTTGCAAACTGTTTAAATGCATATAACCAACTGAAAATAGCTGTTGTTGATTGATTGGTACTTATGAATTCCGCAACTGGCATCATGTGATCATTTGCTTTTATTACTGCTGCATAGTACAACAAACGTTTTTCTTGTTTTTTTTTTTAACGTAGTAGGTCTTATGACTGTACCCGTCGCGTCAACATGTAATGTGACCGGTTTGAGTTTATTCAAAACCATCAATTGCTCCTTACTGAATATGTAACATTCGAAGTTAGGACTTTCGGGGGGTGACACGTATTTCACGAATTCTAAGTTTTCAGAAGCCATTTGTACCATATCTAATCTGGCTCGCCTCTTTTCGATAACTCATTCGCTCCGGTCCTCTTAGAAAATTTGTTAATTTTCCACCATGGCTATAGTTTATTTGATTGCTAAGAACATACACCTTAACGGCGCTTTCAGTTTTTTTTCAAAATCAAACTTAAAACTTTTACAAGTATTGTGTCTGCAATAACCATAAATACTAGTGAACTTACCGCGACTATTTTTATTAACATTTTTTATGAACAGAACACAAGAGTTATTGACGGTTACAAACTTATGTCTAATCAACATATTTCTAAGATCCTTTGACATTCTATCATGTTCATTAGACAACTTTTCAAGTTTATTCCATTCACTAATGGATAACTCAAAAGTACCCTCTATAGTGTTTAGATACGAAAAATTATATCGCTTTTCTTTTTTATTTTCTAGGTCATCGCTTATTGTCAACGGAAATATGTTTTTGGAATTCCTGGGAAGCGCTTTTGCGTCCGCCTCAGGAGTGCTACAAGCCACAATAGCTCCTGACAATTTTATCGGAGTTACAGTATCAATCAACTCCGCCTGATTCGGTAGCATTACAGATTTCATAGGAGAAAAATCACTGTCAACATAACTTTTATGACATTCAAAATCAACTGCTTGCGATGAATGTGTAAATGTTTGTTGTCTAGAAATGTCTACTTCTAACCTAATTTGAGTAGAAGTAATAACATTAGAATAGTTGGCAGCCAAAGAGTTGTTTGTCTCTTCAATCGTTATAATTTCCTCGGATCTAAGGAAACTGTTGTTCAAAGCGTCTAACGTCCAATTAAGTTCAGAGACTCCACAGTCAATCTCTAAATGTTCATTTGTTTGTTTTATCGCTGTACACTTAGAAATCTCTGACTCTATGTCACAGTCGGCTTTAAAATCTAGTTTTCGCCTAACATCCCTCCTCAGTACTTCGTTTGAGGGCGTTTCAAAATTTGTTTTTTTATTAGTACAGTTATTCAGTACTGTTATATTTTCAGTTTCATAGGGATTCTGACCGGAATTGTCAACCCTCGAGTTTTCGACATTGTCATTGATTCCTAATTTGTTGGGCTTACAACTTGTATTTGACAATGTGTGTGGAGTGATATCCACTACTCTGTCACAGACATCTAAATTGTTCTCAACAATAGACTTACCGATTTTTACCGGTAATAGTGTGTCGAAACCTTCATCACCATTTACAGATAAAGAGATTTCCTTGATTATCGTGCGAGACCTTTGACTCTTACGGAGTAAACTTATTATATTTTTTTTACTTTTAGTGATTTTTTTTAATCTACAAATTTTATTTACAGCTGAATATGGGTTAGCATAGGTTGCAAACTTTAATATGAATTGTGATTCAATTGATCTATTATCAAACTTTAAGTTAAGAACATTGTCTGTGTATTTTTTTGTGATGATTCAATTGTTAGGCCAGTTTTAAGTAAAACATAAGTTTAAAAATGGTCACATATTGTAGAAAAATTTAAACGTGTAAACAAACAGAATGTTCTTAACTTAAAGTTGTATATTAGGCCAATTAAATTAAGTGTAACATTAAACTACACTGATATCATCCTAAAAACTACTGAAAACAATAAATTATAATAACTCATTAACATAATAAAAGTTTTTTTTCAATAAATTTAATATAATAATATGTAATTATTTTCATAAGATTTTAGTTTACTACTCTTGCGATGATTTCGATTCTATACTAGCCAGTGTTGAAATGTTCAAATGTGATACCGTCTGCTTTTACTAAAAAAAAAAAAAAATTAAAAAACATGGCCTTTTATATAAAAAAAAATATTCTTTATGATACCCAAATAATAGACATTATTTGAGAACTATTTACAAATGCACACCGAAAGAATAGTCATCAACAAGGAAGTTAGAAACTAACCTCCAATACACGTTGAGTACCTTTACTAACTGTCAATAGCAGTTAATCTATAGTTTTTGTATTTAATTATATGGCTTATATTTCTATACGAAAAATAATTTACACTTAAGCTGAAGTTCATAAGTTATCAATACATACAAATTTGAAAAAAAAAGTTTCCTCTATCCGATTAAAAAAAACCCATTTATTAATTTCTTGAAGTAAGAAAACAATAAAAATGGCAGCTTGGCACATTACTGTTGCTCTCTTATTACTACTATAGCAAGTTATACAGAACAGTATTTTTCTTTTTAAATTACTTGAATATTGTTTATCCATGAAATTTGCAACACCGCTTACAGCACATTCTGATCAACTAAATGTCACCCATCTACTCACCTGTGACACTGCAGGGCCTGTAGGAGACACACTTATTAATTTAACTGTTACCTTTGGGCTTAGACAAATTTCTATATCAAAAAAAATCTACAGAGGTTGTAACTCCCAAAATGTCCCCTCTTTTATGTACCACATACCTGTCACATCAATATTATTTATATGATATACTGGTTCTAAAAATTCATAAAAAAATACAACAATAAGTTCAAAATATTTTAAATTGTGTTGAAATTCCTAGATTTATTACTTGGGACACACATTTGTTATTCAGGGGACACAGTATTTTAGGCCCTGTGTGACAGAAATATGGGATGACCATATTGTCATTGTATACACCCTTATATACAATGAACCTTTTAACAAATATAATTATAATATATAACAAAACATTTATTTCGGTATGTAAAAGTAACAATTTAACACATGTAATAAGCTTTGTGATTTTAGCTAATATTAGTGCTTTTACATATTATTGAACTTAACGTTATCTGTATTAACAATATTTAATTTTTTTATCGAGTTATGCGCATTTCTTGATTTATATAATACTTTTACATAATATTAACGCAAACAATTACTAAGAGATACGCAAGGGTGAAAATATAACTCACCCACTAGACATAGACCATTGGTTGATCCGCTATCATTTTATATGCAATTATAGATTGTCTTTCACCATTTCACCACATGTTTCATTCAATAGAACCTTAAAATACATTAACAATTCAATTGTTTACAATAGCAACAACAACAAAAATTAATAATTGTTGATTTTATTCTGTAAAATCCAAGAGCAAAATAGGAAATAAGAGAATTGCATTAGAATTATTCCATAATAATTTTAAGATCAATTAATCATCAAACAAAAGAATCAAAGCATTTGATATATAAACGAATCTCTTACCATGTACAATCCTGTAACTATACTTAGATTAAAAAATTAGTTCCCTAGTTAAAATTACGAATAATATTAGTATAGCCACTATATGAATACAGCCTATTGAATTATACAATTAATAATTTTCAAAATGAATTTGGCTGAATATAAAAAATTGGCCGCTTTATTCAGTAGGTACGCTGCATCTGCGATTAAAGTCGGCGTACGCTTACGCTTACCTATACCTGTCTACCTGAACCATCCTTCATAAACTGCTGCCGCTGCGAAGTGCGACCACACTCGACTTTACTGCTGTAGTGATCATGTGACCACTGACCAGTATGAATAGTACAATGTCAAGTTTGCTGTTCAGTATCCGCTCTCCAGCAGCTATTGACTTGTGTCTTGTGAGTAATTACTAACCTGCGAGTTGGTGATCATAGGTGTATCTAACGTCAACGTGTATAATATTGTGTATAAGTCTGGCTGTGAAAGTCCAATATTGCATTAGTAGTTAGTACAGTAGTTAAGACTTTGATTGACTTATGGCGGTAAAAACTACAATTCTATTGTCTTGACTCTTGTAATGGCCGCATAGAGCGTGGGCTGCGGGGTAACAACCATAGTACCAGACTTCAGCCAGAAATTCTCATGAAAGAAACGCATAAATTGGATTTGTTGAAATGTATGTATTTTAAAATTCAAATATTATTGTAGAATTCGTAAATTGAAAAATATTTCGTTAACGAACTGTTTTCCGGGAAAACCGTAAGAGATAGGACGAAAGTCGTAAGACATAAAATTGATCCCCATAACTAGCTACATAAGTTGTATGCATTTGATTTTTCGAAAAACCGTTATTAAGGATTTTTAAACGATTTTTGAACACCCAAAATTTGAAATAACGAGTTTTTTGAAAAAAGAAAAACTGATTCTGGTGTAGAATTACATGTTAAACATTTTAACCTCTGTGATAATTTGTCGTTGGACCACCAGGTGACCGAGAAAACTTGAATGAAAACTGAGAATTTTGTTAATAAGTTGTATTTGTTAACAGACATAGTAACCAAAAAAAAAAAAAAGTAATAATTTTATAATGTTACTCAATCAACTAACTGTCAATCTTTTTATTCATAGGAGAAACTATTAAAATGACCCATGCACACTTAAAAACTAAAACCTAAAAAAAAATATTATGTTGTGATCCTACTGTGAAATCTGTAAATCTGTGTAACACAAAACTCATAATAATTTTAATCATGTCTAATATGACAAAAGATATATGTTTTTATACTCTTTTATATACCAATGGAATTACTGACCATATATTATATTAGCAATATTATACAACAAATGTTGAATATGGTGTAATGCTATGAATTTAATGTCCATCAACAATTATTCATAATATATATTTTTTTTTAATGCAGTTTCAAAAACTTACATACACATTAATATCAGTTGTAAGTTCAACAAAATTTATAAACCATAAAAAAAATTAAAAATTTCATTTATTTGATTAAAATCTATATATATTTTATTTATAAGATACATAGTTATTAGTTACATAAAATATGCATAAATTATAAAACTGTTGTTATATATATATCTATTAAAAATTATATGGCCGAAATATAAATATAAATATTTTTTATTTTTTCCTATGTTTGTCATTATATACAAGTAAAAAAAAAAAATAGCAGATACAAGACATGTTTATTTTGGTGAATTCATTCAAGAATGCGCAATTAAATGAAATGGTTCACACTGTTTAGTGAATAATTTGATCATAAGAATCATAAATCATAATTAAACTTATTACTTTGTAGCGATTGACAAGTTCATTTAATTGAATCAGTACTTGATTCTACAGTTAGTTTTTTCGTATCGTAATTATACAAAATAAAATAAAATTTCTTAATTCTAATTTATATACTAAAAAATTGAATTCGTAAGTTTATAAAGTTTGTAAGATTTGAATATAAAATAGTTAGTTATAGGAATGTAAATATCCATTATACAAAAAATCACTATTTCCATTCTTTTGTTTTTATGGATGAAAATTTGATTTTATATAGTGTAAAAATAATTAAAATTAAAATAATTAGTTAGTTGACACATTAAAAAAGACAATAAATAAAAATCTTCTGTACCTTATAAGGAGTTAAGTGAAAAGAATTAATATTAGTCACAATAATCTTCATATCAAATAAATCTTTTATTTTATTTTTTATTTATTTTAAACCTATGACAAACTATGTTTGGTAATCAAACATCAGATATTTATCAATACAGTAATATGGAAAACTTGCTGGATAGTAATGCGATATATTTTAATCATGTAAACATTTAAACGTTAATTCAAACATCCAATTTATCTGGAATCTCTTCTTTGTAGACTATAACAAAAAAACAAATATCATATAAATAAAAGCATAAGTATACATTTTGTGAATGTAAATGTAAAATAACCATCACTGATGTACTATTATTTATTTATTAATTATAATAACGATGTTATAGAATATCTGTTTGTTTTTTTAAATGTTTAAACTATTGTGATAAAAATGAAACATAGGTAAACAGTAACGCAAAAATAGCAGTTAGTTTTGAATACAATTCTGTTGTTGAGTAGGTACATCAAATTAAATGGATGTTGACAATGTATTATGTATATTGATTGACCATAAAAATGTATATTATTTCTTTACTCTATAATAAAGAGTAGAATATTGTAAACTGTAATGGATTATTTTAATCCCTAACTTTGCATATGTAACAATGCCTAAGAATGTTGTTTTGGGTTAAATTAAAACTTAAATAATTATGATTTATGAACATAACTAATAGCAGTATCAAATTGCATTGATCCCCTGTGTGGCTATGGCTGTAATATACAGACTAATAAAATATAGGTAGTATTGATAAAATAACTTTTATAATAATAAAGTGACACACTACAGTAATAAATTCAGATAATACAGTCTTCTACCTTACCGTATAAACATTTATGTTAGTAGAAACAGTTTTCAGATGTTTTTCCAAATAGAATAATCTCCTAATTGGCCTGGATACATGCATACATCAGTTACTGTATCTTGCTGACTATAATTGGAAAAAAAAACAATTATATTAATTAAATTATTTTGAAAATTATATCAATAGCTCAGTATTATATTAAAATTCAATGTAAATAGAAACACTATAATACAAAACTTACATTATTTGAGTTATAAAGATTTGAATGTAGATGTTGTAGATAGCATGATGCATGAAGTTAACTTATTTTTTCCAATGGTTTCAATTATTTGTGAATACATTGCACATAGAAATAATTACACTGTTATAAAAATATAAAATAAAATCTGTATAATATACAAACCGGTTGTATCCTATGACTATGAATACACAGTGGTCACCACAGTCGAGTAAATCGTCAATCAGTGAGTAAAGTGAAAAAAGTCGTCATACTATGTGTTCTGACGAATTTAGTCGAAGGATAAACTGATAACGCAAGGGAGAGATAACCGGTACAGCAACATACCGCGTACGGCCCGAGAGTCCAGTGCGTTTTCGATACCGTTGTGTGTGTTTTGTTGACCTCTCGCGCTTTTTTCGCACCGTTCTTGTTAACCGTTTTTCTCCCTTGGTTGTTTTTTACTACACGTTTCGGGTTGTTTGTGTTACCGTTATATTCATCAGCATCGCCGTCATCGTCACCAACACCTTCAGCATCACCGTCACCATCAAGGCCATAACATCACGCCCACCGGAATACGGTCGTTATTTGTATTTATTATTATTATTATTTATGTTATTTGTATTATTAAGCGTAAGCATCCATCGCCGACCGGCATATTTTGTGCCCCGATATTATTTTAAACTTCATATTCAGTTAATAGTAGGCCGTCACCCGGCGTAAACAAGAGCAATTGCATATTATTATTATTTATTTACCTACCTCAGCACATTCACCTTTACCATACAGTCCACAATACTACCGTTTTAACATTTGGTCCTTAGCGCCTAGGATATTTAATTAAGTATTCTAAGAGTCAGAATTACGACTATTATGAAATAATTATATTTGTTATAAAATATTGTATAGAGAATAGCGTTTCCAGTTTGTAAATTTGGACTTTGGACTTTTGGCTGTTGTCGTTAGTTATTACGTGAACACGACGACGACGAAGACGCTACACCGGTCGACCTTGAGAGCACGGACGGCGCGAGCGCCGCCGCGCGTAATCTGACCTAATTAATTACCAAATTAGAAAATATAATTACACCATATTTTACTAGTAGTGTATACAGGGTGTGTACAGAAACATAAAAAAAAAAATATATCATTTTAAAAGTTTCATTTTTTTTTTTATTCTGCTTAACCATGGGAGTATTTGAGGAAGCGAAAATACGAATTTGTGATTTACAGAAGAGGGTACAACGGATAAACGAGGCAGGTCAGGCATTGGCGAATAGTAAAAATGATAAGACAGCTAAATCAAAATTTAAGGTAATGTATGCCACCTTGGAACGTCTATATGAGGATTTTGAAACGCAGTTGGGAATCATAATCAAGTATAATGGCAAACCGGGGACGGAGGAAATTGTTCCTAACTTGGATTCGCTGAGATCTGATTTTGAAGAACAGTACTTCAGCTGTAAAATCCTAGCTGACGCGTTTTTACCAGAATCAAGCACGACAAATGCGGATGAAACACGTCTGTGTAGTAATTCTCGCGTTGGTAATGCTAGCAGTGTTCCACTCGAGAAGTTGACGATTGCTAAGTTTGGAGGTGATCCAAAAGCGTACACCGGATTTCGGAACCTATTTGATACGATTGTGCACGAAAACACAACCATTCGCCCTGTTGTAAAATTTGGATATTTAAAATCATATCTAGAAGGGGAACCGTTGAAATTAATTGCTAATCTAATGCTCACAGATAATAACTACGAACTGGCTCTGTTGCAATTGGACGCTAGGTATTCAAACCGACGATATATAGCAGAGAGTCATTTAGACGAACTATTTGATGCGCCGATTGCCACATTTGGTAATGGAAGATCTATTATTCAACTGCTAAACACTATGACCAGTGCCATTGGGGCATTAGAAAATCTGAAGTATCCAGTGGACCAGTGGAATCCGATTTTACTTCATCAGCTGCAAAAGAAGCTCGACCATCAACTACGAGCTTAATGGGAATTAGCCGTCGACACGACCACAGATCCCACATTAGCTGAGTTTATGACCTTTCTTACCAAATTTAGTAAGTCAGCTATGGTTAGTCAAAGTAAGACTGACGTTGGCCAAGCCAAGCAAAAGTGGTCCAAGCCTAACCGAGCTATGGCCCTTTATAGTGGGACACCGTCCAAAGGATTGAGCTCACAATCCAACCAACCAGAAAAGAAAAAGTTTACATGTCAAGTATGTGAATCGCAACCCGGACATTTACTCATACACTGCACCCGTTTCAAAGAGATGACACCAAAACAAAGACATCAGATGATCAAGAACCTTAAGAGGTGTTTTATGTGTTTTAGTGAACATGTTGCGTCACAATGTAAATCCACCAAAGTATGCGTAGAGTGTAGTGGAAGACATCATACGTGGCTACATCTAAGCTCCGGGAATGATTCATCAATAGGCGGAGAGGAGACTACAGTCGAGCCAACAGTTAGTGTTCACGTGTCAGCTGAAACTCGAGCTTATCGTACCAGTGTGCTGCTATCAACGGCATTGGTCTCAATACAAGGTGTCAATGGACAATTTAAAACGGTACGGGCACTATTAGACAGTGCTAGTCAGAGCAGTTTTATAACCGAGCATTGTTTTAAAAGCTTGGGTTTACCGCGACGCAGGAGTAATGTGACTATTCAAGCACTTGCGGGTACACCGGTGCCAACGGTAAAAGGTTTTGCGCAAGTATTAGTCAGGCCAACTGGACAAACATCGCCAAACCTCAACGTGGATGTGCTTATTTTACCACGCATAACCGGGCTAACACCGTCAGCTCGAATTTGGAAGACAGATTGGCCGCACATAGCGGGTATCACCTTGGCGGATCCTGCGTATTACGAGTCACTACCGGTAGATATACTTTTCGGAGCTGATGTCTTCCCGTATCTCCTTAGTGGAGATAGGCGAGAAGGTAGTTGGAATGAGCCAGTCGCGTTGTCGACCATATTTGGATGGGTTTTGATGGGATATGTCACCGGGATAGAAGAGAGAAACACGACTACGCTTTTTACTACCTTAGAATCCATAGACCAATCTGTGCAACGATTCTGGGAGATAGAAGAAGTGCCTGTGGCAGAAAAAAAGACACCGGCGGATGAGAAATGTGAGGCCATATACTCCAGCACAACACTAAGGTCAGCTAATGGTCGATACACGGTACATCTCCCATTTATGACGGATCCGCCGAAATTAGGAGAGTCAAAACCGATGGCTCTCAAACGTTTATACCGACTGGAATCTAGATTAGAAAAGTCAGAAGATCTTCGTAATCAATATAACGCAGCGATGCAGGATTACTTAGACAGCGGTCACATGACAAGGGTACCACCGGCACAGTATGACGTAGAGCCAGCCTACTATACACCACATCAAGCAGTGATAAAGCTAGAGAGTGCCACCACAAAACTCCGAGTGGTGTATGATGCTTCAGCCGTTACGACTTCCGGGATGTCACTGAACGACAATCTATACCCAGGACCAAAGTTACAGCAGGATTTACCAGGAATAGTTTTACGTTTCCGTCTGCATACCGTGGTCTTTACTGCGGACATCAAACATATGTTCCGACAGATTAACGTGACACCAGAACACCGTCAATACCAGCGATTGCTGTACCGGTTTTCGTCGTCGGAACCCGTAAGCGAATTCGAAATGACAACAGTGGCTTTCGGTCAACGTTCATCTCCTTTTCTCGCGATCAGAACCTTGCACCAATTAGTAAGGGACGAAGCTGATCATTACCCTGAAGTGAAACAAGTTATGTTACAAGACATGTACGTGGATGATGTCGCCACCGGGGCTGACAATGAAGAGAATGGGCTGTCATTGCAACGTGATTTAAATTGGGTAATGGCGAAAGGGGAGTTTGAGCTTCGAAAATGGAGTAGTAACTCCCGAGCCCTACTGGAAGCTGTACCCGCCGCACATCGACAAATGGATCCCGTTACCTTTGATGCAATTGACTGCGACACTACCAATGTTTTAGGACTTAAATGGATTCCCACCGCGGATAAGTTTAGCTACAACGTCCGCCCGAACCCAGTGCGCTACAGCAAACGGGCTATTCTTTCAGAGATTGCGCGAATCTACGACCCTCTTGGATTACTCTCACCTGTAACCACTGAGCTGAAAAGGTTAATGAAGTACCTTTGGTCAATAGAGCTTGGTTGGGATGACCAAATACCGCAAGAAGCAGCAGAGGCTTGGACGCGATACCACCAAGAGTTGCCAACCATGTCTTCAATTCGCATTCCACGTCGGGTAACCCGAGACAATGTCAAATACGAGGTACACGGATTTTGTGATAGTTCAGAGGCTGCGTATGCAGCTGTAATATATCTGCGGGCGGCGGCGTCCGACGGTACAGCAAAATGTTTTTTGTTAATGGGTAAATCGAAGGTTGCTCCATCTAAACGTCTTACAATACCAAGGTTGGA
The DNA here is from genome assembly GCA_020882235.1 of Schizaphis graminum. Taxonomy (NCBI): domain Eukaryota; kingdom Metazoa; phylum Arthropoda; class Insecta; order Hemiptera; family Aphididae; genus Schizaphis; species Schizaphis graminum. Next base: position 14,771,534 of record CM037036.1, read on the forward strand.
GCTCTGCGGCGCATGGTTATTAGCACGATTACTGCATTTTGTACGACAAAACCTAAACAAAATCAACCTTGAGAGAGTTACAGCCTGGTCGGACTCTACAGTAGCCCTGGCATGGATAAAGTCACCAACAGCCCAACTCAAAACATTTGTGGCAAATAGAGTCGCACAAATCCAACAAACAACCACACCGGACATGTGGAGACATGTGCCAACCAAGGAGAATCCGGCAGACTGCGCCTCGAGGGGGCTATCACCAAAAGAACTAACCAACCACGTGCTGTGGTGGATGGGACCCACGTTTCTTAGGATGTCTGAAGAATATTGGCCATCGACAGAGACATCGTTGTCAACGGACGAGACCCACCAAGAGCATGTTGAGACAAAGGTGATAACTCTAGTTGCGATCGAAAACTTGTCCGAATGCCCCCTATTATACCAGTCGGACAGTTGGACAAAAGTGTCGTGGTTGACTTGTTATTGGTTACGAGTACGCAAGCGTCTCCGCGGACAAGAGGTTCTAGATCGACAGATACCGCCCACTTATGCTGAAACGGATCAAGCTATACTGGCACTGGTGCAATGGACACAGAGAGTGTATTTTGCCAACGACCTCAACGACCTGAAACATAGCCGATCATGCTCCTCCAAATTGCGAAGACTTGCTCCATTTGTAGATGACGGCAATATTTTGCGGGTGGATGGGCGTCTACAACGTGCAGACTTACCGTTCGAAGAGAAGTGTCCAATTTTATTACCAAAAGAAGCGCGGATGACCAGGCTGCTGATCGACCACGTACACAGAAGTAATGGACATCCAGGGGCACAAACCGTGCAAAACATTATACAGCAAGTCTTCTGGATAGTCTCGGCAAGAAGTATAATCCGAAAACAACTACACCGTTGTATACCATGCTTCAGAGCACGGCCTGTGGCTCCTCAACCACTCATGGGAGATTTACCGCGACCCCGACTTGAACAAATCAAACCATTCGGGAAAGTCGGTGTTGATTTTGCAGGACCATTTGACGTAAAGGCCGCTCTGATACGTCGACTTCAAGTCACTAAGGCATACTTATGCATATTCGTATGCATGGCAACTACAGCGGTACACGTAGAACTTGCATCGGATTTGTCAACACCAACGTTTATTGCTGCATTTGAAAGATTTGTCGCACGACGAGGACGTTGCACAGACATATATAGTGACTGTGGGACTAACTTTGTGGGGGCCAACGGTTATCTAAAGGAAGTGCAAGAAATTCTAAAGTCTCCCACAACCACACTTTATGCTTCTGATAATCATATAACCTGGCATTTCAATCCACCGGCTGCGCCGCACATGGGAGAACTCTGGGAGGCGGCGGTAAAGTCAGCAAAGGGGTTGTTACGTCGTGTAGTTCAAGATCGAATCCTCACATATAAAGAGCTTAATACGATCATGCATAAAATAGAAGCAACCCTAAATTCGAGACCATTAGGAGCACTCTCCAATGACCCTAATGACTTTGCACCACTCACAGCCGGTCACTTTTTGAATATGGGCCCTCCCGCGTCTATACCGCAGCCATACAACCAAGACGATTCGACAGCTCTCACATTGCGTCGACGTTGGACGCTGGTTCAGCAAATCCAACTTCACTTTTGGCAAAGATGGCAAAGGGAATACCTGCACACCCTACAAGCAAGAAATAAATGGCAAAAATCTGACCGTAACCTAGCCATAGATGACATGGTTATCATTAAAGAACCCACACCCCCACTCACATGGAGCACAGCCCGCGATGTCAAAACATACCCTGGCGAAGACAATGTTGTCCGCGTAGCTGATGTCAAACTGTCCAATGGAAAGACGCTCAAGCGTCCAGTGGTGAAGTTATGCCCACTACCATTGTGATTGAATGTGGGACCATTCAAGGAGGGCGGTATGTTCTGACGAATTTAGTCGAAGGATAAACTGATAACGCAAGGGAGAGATAACCGGTACAGCAACATACCGCGTACGGCCCGAGAGTCCAGTGCGTTTTCGATACCGTTGTGTGTGTTTTGTTGACCTCTCGCGCTTTTTTCGCACCGTTCTTGTTAACCGTTTTTCTCCCTTGGTTGTTTTTTACTACACGTTTCGGGTTGTTTGTGTTACCGTTATATTCATCAGCATCGCCGTCATCGTCACCAACACCTTCAGCATCACCGTCACCATCAAGGCCATAACATCACGCCCACCGGAATACGGTCGTTATTTGTATTTATTATTATTATTATTTATGTTATTTGTATTATTAAGCGTAAGCATCCATCGCCGACCGGCATATTTTGTGCCCCGATATTATTTTAAACTTCATATTCAGTTAATAGTAGGCCGTCACCCGGCGTAAACAAGAGCAATTGCATATTATTATTATTTATTTACCTACCTCAGCACATTCACCTTTACCATACAGTCCACAATACTACCGTTTTAACACTATGACACTATTTTAAAATTGTATAATTTATGGGGCCATAACAATGTTACGGCCATATTCAAAAATTTATGAAAATATTAAAATGATACCAAACATGCGTACTCACTACTTTACTCACCTAAAGAAGAGGACGCCTGTTGGTCAAATTATACGTTCGAATTTCAAGTCTATTAAGCATCATAATTCCACTAGATATTTGAAGTATTAATAAAATAGTCACTCATAATGCCTACAGTAAAATAAATGTCCAACGTTTTTTTAGGCGTTTGGTAATTTTTTTAAGATATTTTTGTATGAATGTAACTATTTTTTTTACAATAATTATTATTTTAATACAGTGTATTATAGTATTTATACATACATTTATAAAAAATATTTATCAATGACTAAAATAGCTCCATCTGTTTTAAAATAGACGATTGTAGACTGTAGTATTCAATTTTATTTATAGCCAACAATCAGAACATAGATGGCACAAGCTAATTAAAAATAATGTAAATTATTAATAATCCTAAACCAATAAATCCCGTTGTTAGTGCGTGTTCTATAATTTCTATAAGTTCAACATATTATTTTGTCACTCTAAACAGTCAGGCGACTGTCGAGTAAAAAAAAAGTACCTAAATACGAATCAAAAAGGTAGGGGAGACCGGGGCAAGTTGGCCTCAGGGGTAAATTGACACATAACAAATATAAGTTATACAATTTATGTTGGACAAACTGTAGCACCATCGATGAATCAATCATATGATTACCACCTATCATGCGTGATAACAAAACTTAACGATTTAATCTATTTCAGTTATTATCAATTTTGTATATTTATCTGTTAAAAGTAATTTTTATGATGCTTAAAAAAAATATATTTTTTTAGAATAAACAACGTATTAATTTAATTTCAACACATCAAAATAAAGATAACAGTACGTACTAATTAATATCATAATTGTTGTGTTAATTAAACATCCCACTTTTTTCCAAAATGCCAAATATTAGAAAAAACCGTTTGGGGTTAATTGACACAAGTAGATCGGGGCAAATTGACACGTGTCAATTTGCCCCATTGTAGAAATTTTCATTTTATAATAATATGTATCCTTATATGTAGGTATTTAGCAATGGTTAGAAATTATAAAAGGACATCAAGTAGAGCAAAAGTACCTATCGACGTAATAAAAATTGCCGTAAAAAAAGTTTTAGTTGACAATATGTCACGCAGAAGTGTAGCACAAGATTACAATATACCGTTTAAAACATTATCACGCTATTGTAAAAAACGTGAACTATTAGATAACGAAGAAGATCATATTAACCAGGTTAGTGGTGTAGGGTACAGTAAACATAAACAAGTATTTTCAATATGTGAAGAGGAACAGCTTGCTGCTTATATAAAAAAATCTTCAGATATTTATTATGGCTTATCACCAAACGAAGTTCGTAAGCTAGCATATCAGTATGCATTTGAATTGAAAATAAAAAACATTCCTGAAAGTTGGTTGAAAAATAAAATTGCTGGGCCAGATTGGTTTACTAGTTTTAAAAAACGTAGGACTGATTTATCTATACGAATTCCAGAAGCGACAAGTCTTGCTAGAGCATCCAGTTTTAATAGAATAAATGTTCAAAGATTTTTTGATAATTTAAAAATCGTTTTAAGTCGTCATTCATTTGGTCCGGGGGATATATATAACATGGACGAAACGGGTATAACCACAGTACAGAAACCCAATAAAGTTGTAGCTCGTAAAGGTTTTAAGCAAATTGGTCGAATAACATCAGCTGAAAGAGGCACATTAGTTACTTTGGCGTATTCTGTTTCAGCAGCAGGTAACAGTGTTCCACCATATTTTGTTTTTCCCAGAGTTAATTTTCGAGATTATTTTTTATCCAATGGTCCTTCTGGCTGTGCTGGCGGTGCAAACGTGTCAGGGTGGATGAATGAAACCCATTTTGTTGAATATTTAAAACATTTTGTTAGATTTGTGAAATGTTCAAAAGAGAAACCAATATTATTGTTACTCGACAATCATGAATCGCATTTATCAATAGAAGGTCTAAACTATTGTAAAGAAAATGGTATCATTATGCTATCATTCCCACCCCACTGCTCGCATAAGTTACAGCCATTAGACAGGAGTGTTTTCGGACCACTTAAAAAATACGTCAATACCACGTGTGATTCGTGGATAGTTAATAATCCTGGAAAAACGATGTCTATATACGATATACCTGGTATTATTAAGCAAGCATTACCACTCGCTGCTACTCCGACTAATATTTCATCCGGTTTTTCTGTCAGTGGTATTTATCCATTTAATCCGGATATTTTCACTGAAGTTGATTTTATGCCAGGTTATGCTACAGATAGACCTGAAGTATTAATTGAAGAACCAAATCAACAAGATTGCATTGAATTAACGCCTGATATTTCAAATAATTTTACTAACAATCAACTATTAATAGAAGAACCAGTTGCGTCTACTTCAAATAATTCTACTAACAATCTACCAGAAACAGAAGAGCCAGTTGCGTCAACTTCAAATAATTTTACAAGTAGCCCTTTACCTGCCAATCTAAACACATTATCACCTATTATAACACCAGAAGATATTAGACCATTACCAAAAGCACCACAAAGAAAAGCAGGTAGAACAAATCCTAGGAAACGTCACACAGCTATACTAACAGATACACTCGAGAAAGAAAAATTAGAAAAATAAAAACAGGAAAGACAGGCGAAAAAATCAAGTGGAAGTAAAAAGCGACAGTCAAAAACAATAAAGTTGGCGAAAAAAAGTTAATTTTAAATGACGACGAAGAAGACGATACAATGTGTTTAGTTTGTTGTGAGTTATTTTCGTCCAGTCGCCCCAAAGAAAAATGGCTTCAATGCGTTAAATGCAAAAATTGGTCTCACGAAGCATGCACCAGTCAAGAAGATCGATATATTTGTCAACACTGTGACTCAGATGACGACATAGATTAGTTTTCTAGAGAATTTAAAGTTTTTAATTTTATAATTTTAATACAGTTCAATATTTATCTTAAGTCAAAAAAGTTTCAAGTTATTTTTAAAAATGTATTATTCTTATAATCTATTATGTATTATTATTATTTTGTTTTTACAAAAAATGTTATTAGTTTTTTTTATATAATTTCGTAAAATGAGTTTATGAAAATATTAATTTTAAGGTTAATACCTGTTTTTAATTATTATCAATCAAAAATATTTAATATTTGTTATAATACAGTAATTTGTTATACAAAATAAGTTTGTTTAATTTTGTGTCAATATGCCCCAATGCCTGTGTCAACTAACCCCGATTCCGGGGTTAGTTGACACAAAAATTTTATTTTACATTTTAAATTTTGTACAAAAAAGGGTTAAATATTTAGACTATATAATGATACGATTTCATAGCTTACATGTTAATGAAAGGATACATACAAATTCGAGTATTTAAAATGGAAATTCTGATCGTGGAAAGAAAAATTGTATAAAGTGTGTCAACTAGCCCCGGTCTCCCCTACGGAAGCGTTGAAGGGCCAATCTTATGTTTTTTTTTTATCTTATTATTATATAGATTATCATAACTCATTATTATCAATTAAAACTCGTAATTATCACACAACGCAACTCAAAATTACGCACTGACACAAGTCGTTATTATGGATTATCACAACTTATTATGAATTAGAAATTAGAATTCGTAAAATAGAAAAATTTTGGAAATGGGGTTTGTGGGTGCTTTTAAATTTTTATAATCGATTCAAATTGTCACTAATCAATATATAACCGATGAACTTTGAATTCCAATCATCAAAATTAATGATATATACTCTTAAAAAATGCTTATAATTAAATGTATATTGTTGTGAATGTATAATACTAATAAAGAAAATACACATAGCTTTGTACAGCGGTATCTCTATTTATAACTTTTAATAAACAATGTAATATGGATAATAATAAATTCCATTTAAATTATGGTCGCCTGGTGGTGGGTGACGGGTCGGTTTGTTGTATAGTGTAATGGTTCATTGTATATTTGTGTAACTATGTGTTAAATCATATTAGTGTGAGTGAGCATATTATATCTCACTGATATACATTTAAAAGTAACAATTAATTATAAAATTATTTTTACGCGAGTACAGAATTTTCGATTGCTGACTGACGACTGCACACTGCTGATCGAGTACAATTGTACAAACGCTACATATTGCAAACTGTAGTTCTTAATCCTTATTAAGACTTATAATAGTGCGTCAATTAGCGTCATTCCTTATATTTGGCATTTGCAATGTTTACGTTTATAATTTTTGTTTAAAAATTCAAACTTTTAAATAATGAGTTCTAAAAAGCCAAAAGGTAGAGCTGCCAAAGAACGTGAATAAAAATATTAAATTACAAATTGCAGCCTGTATTTCTTTGAATAATCAGTGATTAAGTGTGAGACCCACACTATATTATAAATAATAGATGTATTTTATTCAACTTTTTTCACACACTGATACCTATAGTAATAATAATTTATTAATGCAGGGATAGTTGTATAGATAACATTTACAATGAAAATTTCTTCAAACAAACATTGAATATTTCGAATCAATAAATAAAAATTTAACAGATGTCGAATATTTTTCAAAAACAAAAAGAAAATTAGACTTTGCTTTATAATTATTGTTGGTTTATTAATATTCAATAGTCTTTTCGATGGTAATAATTATAATATAATAATAGAATTATTGTACAATATAATAATGGCCGAATGCTCCCCTCCATAATAATTACTCTGGATCCGCCCCTGATATTCACAAAATGTATTAATAATTAAAAGTATTCTTAATTAATAATTGTCGTAGTTTTATTTATTACGATAAAATATAAACTAAGTACAATCGATGATTTCTGATTCCATCAAAAGTCACATTTACAAAAAAACAATCATAAATGTTATTTTTGGTAAGATTTTGAAGCTTTGAAGTTTTTTTAACCAAAACTTCCACAGACAATTTGACAGACTTTTTTTAAAGTACCGTTATACCACACTCTCCTACCTAAGTAACCTACCAACCATCGTATTATTAAGCATGTAAAAAGCAAAAAACACATTTTGAAGAAAAAAATTTACAAAAATCACTTTTGAGTTGAACTGCATTCGTTCCAATATTTTATATTATTTTCATCCATTATTTATCTACTTATCTCTTAAACCTCCAATAAACACATACAAGTAGTATAAGTATAAGTAAAATAAAATTTAATTATATTTATTTTTTATAATATACAGCGTTTAATTGTTTCATTTTCATTGTTAAAGAAAATTATTGTACAATTTGTACATGTTATCTAAACTCAAGTACCTATATTACAGTGAATTTACATATTATCAAAATTTTAGGTAAGAACATTATCTTTGTTCTCGCGTTAGTTTTTTATGATAATTAACTTAAAAATTAAAATATCGTAACTGTTCGCTTGAGGCGTGAAAACGACATCGACAACACGATAATTAGTTATTATTACAATTATTATTATTGTTTGCGCTGCAAACAAATTAATGTTGTGTTTTGTGTTATCGTTTTCGTGTGCACGTAACAGTGCGTGCCACAACCACAGTTGCAGCCTTTGTCGGCGGACGCTTATCAGGCGTTCGTGTGCGACCGGGCAGGACGTGTGGAATCGTTATCAATGTTTTCGTTCTTTTCGGTTATGTTCAAACTTTAAGTTGTTTTTCGTGTAGTCATGCTTTCAGTGTCATAAAGTTCATAGTATTTCCATTGTTTATTGTTTAGTGTGGTGACACTGAAAGACCGTTTAATTTGAGTTTTATTGTTTGTGCCCGACCGTTACAGTTGCATTCGTTTTTTGTGCTCGTTTCTGAGCGGTCCTGGGTCTTGCAGTCGTCCCAAATCACGTTGTTGTGATTTGTGATTAAGTTTCTTGTAATTATCGTTCTCAGCAATACTATTGCCATCACTAATTTGTTTTCCCCAGCATAGGGTGGTCAAAATTACCAGAGACTTGTGTTGTGATTCAACGTGTTTTGGTGTACCTCGTTGCTCGTGGGGACAGTAGTGCGAACACTAGTAACCCTGTCCCGGCTGCATTCAGTGTGTTTGTTAGTGAAGTCATCGTCAACAGTTGCTGGCACACATTCGCACGTACGCAGGGTCAATTTGTTTTTTTATTGTAACTTATTATTGATGTGCTTACGGGCCCTGGTGCGGTAGCGTGGGTGTAAAACCAGGTGTGTGTCTCAACTGTTATGTGAGTATTGGTCGACCAAATATTTTTGTGTGTATGACCGACGGGTCCTAAATTATTATATTATTTTACATTTGATGTTCTGTTAGCCGTTAAGGCATATAAATTATATTTTATACTGTTATTATTATTATTGTGCCAAACAGGCAATTCAAATTATATTTTATACTGTTATTATTATTATTGTGCTAAAAGGTCAATTTAATATTTTATAAATTATACAGTCCACATATTTTATATAACGACAAGGCTGTTCATTATTATTTTGGTCACCTTAAGCGTATTCAATTATCGATAACGTTGTTGGCTGGGAGTGAGTGGAGTGGTGGCTGCATCGTCGACTGCTACAGTCGGTAATTACTGGGTTTTTGCAGTCCAAAAATATTTTCAATATTTTCATACATTTGCGTGTTGCGACACCGTCAGCAAATACTACTACACCACTCTGCCCGCCAAGACAATATTATCATAACAAAACGAAATTATTTGTCCGTACTCTACACGAGAATGATGTAATAATATAATGAAATATAAATTATAAAAATGATTTAATTCAGTTTAAAATGATTTTTTTTCAAACTAAATTTGTCCGGCGAGTACGGCCGATGCGATATATATTGTTTTGAATAAATGTTACTGTATGAGATTAAAATGTAGCTGAGCGGAGCGAATTGGGCGATGTCAAAAATATTTGCTATTAGCTTATTACGTTGATATAAATGAATTAATAATTATAGCATATTGAATTCAAGAATGTATAAAATATTGTTTTGTTTTGGGGGCTAAGCCCTATGCACGATACGTCGATACGACTGTGTATAAATTAATTCTGTTAATAATAAAATATGTAAAATCAGGAACATTAATTTGATATTATAATATATTTTTTGTTTTTAATTGTCAAATAATTCATTTAATTTATTCGCAATTATGTACTACAAAGTAGTACAGATGTGAGAGTTCGATAAACATAAGGTAAATTCCATTATTCGAATAATTAAAATTGAAACTGTGACGCAGATTACCAAAGTTAATATATTTTAGATGTTTGAAATGGTATTTTTCTAAAACATGTCGTAAAAAAAACTATATTTCCGGATTAAAAAAATAATACAACGTAAAATACTTTAAATTTCCGTGATATAACTTATTATGATTATAACAGCTAGATATTATTGACTACAAAAGTAAAATTAATAAATAAATATTGCAATTATCTTGAAAATAAATTTTAGATCCAACTATCTAATGTAATATTATATTACTTGGTACTTTATACACCACTGGTTATTATGTGATATAATGTAAGTAATATTTATTCGCGCATTATAATTTACTAAAATATGTACATGTCTTGTTAGGAGAGGGCCCACATTAAGAAAAGGGCCCGAAAAATTGTAGGCACCCCCTGAAATTCAGGTCTGCCCACGCCTATGACTAGGAACTACGAGTTTGGTAACTGGTAAAATCACTAAAATGTTATTATTTTAAAATAAAAATTAATGATTTTATAGAATTTGTTATGTTATATTCAGCCCATATTACACGCTGTATCTAAATAGGTAAATAATAAATATAACTCGTTTAGTTTAGGTAAAATACAAATTAATTTTTATACATTCCTAATTACATTCTACTATTGTATTATTTTTGTTTTATAAATATAATACATTAGAATATCATACGATTTATGTATGATGAATGGTGATTTTGACATAATATTATATTAATTATTTTAATAACAAAAACGCCAGGGGTGGATAGTAGCCAGTAGGCCCATAGGGAAAAAAATATTTTTCGTGTGGGCCACAGTCTGCGTATGTTGGGGCCCCACTAGGGTATACAGTATACACATTGGATTTTTGCAGAATAAAATATTGATCAAATAGGAATAATTTAAATTTAAATCTATAAATTATTATTACTATTATTCTTAACAATATGATGATACAAAGAGAAGTCGACAATTTGCTTGAGGAACTTTAACATAATATTTTAAATTGTTATTGTTAATCGAAGACCTAAATATCCGTCCGCAGAACACCGCCCATTCTATCACGATACTAAATACAAATTTGTCGAAAATGATTGGGTATTTAATATTTTAATTAATAATAAAGAATCTAGTTAACAAGTAGTGAGCTAGACCTCCAACTTTGGGTGTAAAATTGTTATATTGCATTAAAATTTAAAAACTAATGTAGGTACTAAGTATATAGTATAATATGTGTAATTATTATATTATATTATAATTATTATTGTATAATATATCGGCTGGTGTATTATTTTTTTCCGCGGACATGCAGTTGCATGTTTTATTTGGTGGTTTCCTGTAAAAACAGGCTAAAGTGAGGTTCAAATAAATCCATTTCATTATTGTTATGAAAAATGAATAATAAAAATATTATGCTTATTATAGCACATATCTTTCACAGTATATATTATAATATTATGCGTTTTACCCAGCACTACGAAAACAATGTTATTGGTGATATAATGTGGATACAATTGCCATGGGCAGACGAGTAGAGTGTGCGGTACGCTGGACATATTATTATAAATAATTATTAATAAATGTTCACTATGCATAGTACAACACGTCTCATCGTCTCATGGTTATCGCTGACAATATTATTGTTCGACTAGCTGTACTTGTAAACTTCGTTGCCCCTGCATTCGTATAAATTTGATTGCCTAATGCAAACATTAAGCGAGAGGATAAAAACTATTTTTGGTTTTCTGATTTATATTAAAATATAAATTATATTTCCGACATATCAACTTTACATTAATGTCCCGCCCAGCATTGCAATTTTTCAATCTATTAACCGATTATGTATCATACGTTAAAAATAATCTGTTATTAGAATAATCGATTAAATAATCGCACAGCCCTAAAATACTCCAAAATAATAAAGAGGTAATATATTGAGGTCATTAATGTGGATAAAAATTATGATATCATATCTATCAAAATCGGTTGAGTATTTCAAAAAAATTATATTTATTAAAAATGTTCTTTTTGAATCTAAGCTTTGAAAATGGAATACAAGATTTCCCTAAGTTATACTACATTTCACATAAAAAAAAACCTTACAGGAATGTAAAATTAAGTTTTTACGAGCGTTTGAAATTATCAATAGAAAAAAAGTTTAAAAAAGCGGGTAAGTGAGTATCGCTCTGCTGTACATTAGGGGGTGGGGTGGATCTCGGACTAGGGTAGGTTAAATTTGAATGCAATGATAGGTATCATTGTATACGAAAAACGATTCTGAACGGAGATGATTTGTCAGTCTAGGATATATTAATATATTACAAATTCGATTTCTTCGAAAACTGATTTTGCGTAAAAATTCCCGTTTTTCTGTCACTTTTTTTTTGTTTTTCTCTATTTTTTTGAAAACTGTTGGAAAATGTTTACTTTTCACCTCTATAATGCACCAAGGATATCCACTTTGCCACCGGAAACCACCCCCAAAGTTTGAAATTGAAGCATTATTTAAACTAGTTATGCTGTACACAGACACAAAAAAAAAACACATCATTGTAAAATCAATACATTCATCACTCCGTTCAGAATCTAAAAACATTGGAAACTGAAAATGTCCGTAAGCAGCTCAAAACAAGTAAAAATATTTTGAACATTTTATGGGGTATAGGAAACGCTAATACAAACATTCAGTGCAAGTTTCATGCATCACTATATTGAGAATTTTAAAATATTCCTCCCGAATGCACCAACTAGATTCACTTTCCCATCGAACAAGATACTGTTGAAGAAAATCCTGTTTCGATTTTACTGCCCACCCCAAACAGCGATGACAGACACAAAAATATAATACTTCATAATACTATTATATTATAATATTATCGATTAATATAATATTTAAAATCACTCGAGCTGATAAGGTAATACCTATTTATGCATTATATTTATTATATTTTTATGTTTTTTCGTATACTATATATTTTTAATTTCTAAAATATTATCAGGCCATTTAGTACATTATTGTAACAGGCCACTGGGATTTGTCCCGGTGTCCCGCCAGGCAAGTCCGCCCCTGGCCATAGCCCATAGCCCCCCCCCCCCACAAATAAGATAATAATTTATTACAATATAGATTTACTCATACATTTTTACAAACATAATTATAATGTTATACATTTTATTTTTATCTCCACAAGCTACAGACTTCTTGTACCTATTATTTTCATTTACATTTTAAGCTGATAAGAATTAATTATTTTATTTTTTTGAAATATTATAATATGTTTCTTGTATTTATTTTATATGATGAAAGTAGTACTCTAAAAAAAAAAAATAAGTTTCATAAAAATCAGAGGCCCTCTAATAACGGAGGCCATAGGCACTATATCTATTATCCTGCCTAATGGTAAATAATATGGTCCAGGGTGTGTGGAGACATTAATATAATTGTTGACTGCAATGATTAACATTTTAGATACGTCGATATGGTCATAATGGTTTTTTCTTCGGAAATGGTATCCCTGACCATTGACAAAATATGGACAATTATAAATATACATTACAATAAATTATTATAACCGAGTTTTATGCTAAAAAAACGATAGTGGGGACGAGTTTTTATTTTGCTTCGCGCTCAGCAATCAATCGTCACTCTTCAGTTAGTCTTCGAAAGGCCAACAGGCAACTTTTTATAATAATTATTTGTGTTCTATAAGTTGTAAGTATAATACTTTCAAAATTGTAATTCCTAATTGTTTTAAATTAATAATTGTTTGTATGGATATTATACGTTGCTACGGGTTTTAGATTTTAACTTTTATTTTTTTTATGTATGTATAATTTATTGACGTTAGCAATGCATGTATAATATAACATTTTTTATTTTTATTTTTCAATACGGAAAATAAAAATTCTTAAATCTTATTTAATTATTTTTGAAAAATTCTAAAGAGCCAATTTGTAAATCTGATTTCTAGAAAACTTGATTATAAAAAACATTTATCTAAGCCAAGTGGTTTATTATTTGATTGTTTATTGTCAAAATTTTTTGAAGTTGCTCATTAATTTTAATGATAAGTATAAATTGAAGTAATTCAGATTTTAATAACAACCTACTTAAAAATGCTCATAAGAGTTTCCAAAAAGTTACAATAGCTTTTTTATTTTATTATTTTTATAATTGTATTAAAGTGTGCGTTTGTCATCACATTTTGTGGCAGCAAAAATGCTTCGATTTTCTTTAACTTTAACAGTATCTTGTTCGATGGGAAAACAAAAAAATTAAAGAAAAAACGGGAATTAGGTATTACGTAAAATCAGTTTTTAACAAAATCGACAAAAAAACGATATAATAAATCTCACCAAGTCTGCAATATGCAATATCATCAATATCGATAAAAAATCCCTTGAAAAATATGCTGCCTCTTAAAAATTGCCGCTGTAGGCAAGTGCCTATTGTGCCTGCATATAAATACGCCACTGTAAACACCGCCATAAAATTTTCAAAATATTTTGACTTATTTTAAGCTATTTACGAACATATTCAGTTTCCAATTTTTTTTAGGTTTTTTATCTATAGATGTCAATAAAATTGTATTCGTTGGGTAAAATAGCTTGAAAGACTTTAATATATTATTATAATGGCAGTTGAAAAATATTAAAAATACATAGGCACAATTTTTTCTTATTATTATTTAAAGTTTGCATTTTGACAAAATGTATCAAATTTAAAAATTTAAAAACAATTCTGTATTTAAAAATGTATAAAATGTTCAACTTGTATAGCTGAGGATTGAAAATTTAAAGCAATATTCAATGTAAATTGTTAATTCTGTAACCGAAAGATCTAAAAATATACATAAACACAGTTTTTTAAATACTTATTTTATCAGTGGCGGCGCGTTTCATTGTCTACCCAAAAATATAAAATAATTTAATTTTAAGAATTAGTTGTTTATTATATGCTACTAGCTACTATACTATATTGTGTACAGTATGTGTGAGCAACGAATGTGATTCATACATTATTACTTATTATGTAAAATGTTATATATATCTTATCTATACTGTAATCGCTGTTCCGTCGTCGCCGTCGAATCAGTCGAGACATGTTGAATTGTTTCATTACTCAATTATTTTAATACATTTTGGGTTTTTAGCTAATACAATTTTTTTCGAATTTTCTGTAACTTCCCACACAGCATTAGTTAATCATAAAGATTGTATAAATATTAAAATTGAATTGCATTTAAAATATTTAAAATTAAAAGTTAATTATATATTTATTACATATTTTATTTTTTACGTTGTAACCAAAATATTGTATAGTTTTAAATAAATATTGGCTTAACAATATTTTATTTTTAAAGACAATTAAAAATTGAATAAACCTTAAAATTTAACATTAAATAAACATAATAGAATAATATTTTATATTTATTTTTTATTCATTAAAGAAAATATATTTTATTTTCAATGGAAATGGTACATTAAATGCATTTTAAAATGTAACATTAAATAAATGTATTACAGTAATATTTACTAAAGGTTTAAAACCAATATTTTACTTAATATTTATAATTAATATTTTGTTTTTATTTTCTATTCATTGAATAAAATATATTTTATTTTAAATGTTAATTGTACCTTTAGACTAATTAAAATGTAACATATACCTAGGTACTGAAAAAAATTGATTTAGTGTTAATAATAATTATTATTATTATAAAAAAAATTATATTAATATATATAGGCTATATAGCTATAGCTGAAATATGATATAATATTATATAGATGCATTTATTAAATTGATTTAATCAATGATATAGATATTATGATATTTATACTATTATTAATGTACATATTATATTATATATATATGGGCGATTGGCGACTGTAAACCACGCCAGATTACCAGTTAGATAAAAAGCAAATGAAAAGGTCTAACGTAAACTCCGCCAATTTTTTATTTTTATTCTTACTTATTGTAATTGGTATATGGAAACTCCACTAGTTTTAATGTTCAAGCGGCATTCCCACTACATTAAATACGTTGACATCGCATTGCGATAATAATCGTCAAAATTGGTAAAATCCATATTAGTTTAAGGTGTTTAGATGTCGCTTAATTTAAAAATAATTTTATTTTCCCAATATCATCTGAAAACTAATTCTCAATAATGAATGATAATATATTATTATCGTCACTCGTTAGTTGATACCTAGCTATGAAAAAGCTATTAATAATTTATGCAAATTGCAAAGTATAATTTATATACTATCATTATACATGGTTCTTTATTATTAATATATTGTTTAAGGGTTTAAGGGTTTATATATTTTTATTATAATACAATATAATATAAAATTTGTAATTTATCACAATAATTTTACGAATTGGGAAAACATTCAAAGTTCAGTGTATATACAATATTATAATAATATAATATACAGCATTATATTATGCAGTGGCGTATATAGGAATTATTTTCACTATGGGCCAATTTACCCACACCATAGCTATAACTAGAAATTTTTAAGGGAAGGGGTGATTTTAATTATTACATAAATGATACAAATATAGGAATTTAAGTTTATTAATATATAATTATTATTAAATAAGATATTTAAAATTTTTGTCTTAATATTATATAAAATTAATTTTTCTTTTTTTTTTCACTATGGGCCCGGGCCTAGGGGGCCCCTCCCCTATATACGCCACTGATATTATGTACCTATATACATGGGTATATATATATATTATAGCTCATATGAATAATTATTCTACATCGAAATATCGTATACTCGCGGTTAATAATAGTATAATATTGAGTATGGAAACAGTGGAAACGCAATCAAGTGTAATTTTTTTATATGACGCGGATCCAGACATCAAATATAAATTTAACATCTCCACGTACATTATTTATTAATATTATTATCATCTCCATTGAGTTATTATAAAATAATATAATAATATTACCCTCCCGTAGTCCCGTACTGTATACTGCAAGTACCTATCGTCGTAGATTATAGATAGCTTGAATTGCAGTGGTGTTTACTATAATAAAAACTATGGTGTTATAATATAATAATTAATAATAATAAAATATATAATGCTTATAAAGTATATCATTATGTATGAATGCATACCTATATTATAATTTATAATATTATAAAGAGTTTTTTTGTATTATTTTATTATTTATTAAAATATTGTAACAATTTATATTAATTTAAGCATGAAATATCTAATAACTTTATTCATAGATATACCATATACTTATATAATCATTACAATCTAATTTAACTAAAGAAGGGACTTTTTTTAGTACTTGAACTGGTGCCTGAATAAAAGTTCGACATTAGATGTTGGTTAAACTTATAATACAGTGTAAAATAAGTGTATTATAGCAGTAATATTCATATATATAATTACATATATATATTATGCGGCTTGGTGTGCCGCTGTTATAGTCTATTTTTATGATATCAGCGGAAATGTTTTTGGGGAAAACCAAGAATAACGTACGACTATAACGCGCTCCGGCTGACGACCGTGTCTTATATGGTTATATCTATTATATATTATGTTATCTATGGCGTATTGGCGTGTCACCACTGTCCACTGTTACCATAATTATAGTTTGTCTTCGCACTTCGCGATCGCGCGTTTCACATTACGGACGGACCATAGAGTATAGACAAGTTCACAAGTATTATACCTTTGTACCTGTCGGCTGTCACGGACTTTATGTGTAGTGTATGTTATTTTACCTATTTTATATTGACTATTGTGCCATTCTGCCCAATCATTACGTATATTTATTTTTCAAAAAGTAAGTATTATTTATCTACATAATATGTTATAACTATTATTTATTTACTTTGATATTATAACCATAACGATTATTATACTATACATTATTTTAATATTTAATAACTGATTTTTGTTGTTAACTAAATTACTTATAGGTATATATTACTTATTATTAGTATAAAGCTTTACCAAAGACTATTTAAAATAGTTTCAATAAGTAATATATGTAATCCGTGGCTGTATCGCGTCAGCGGTCCACAACCATATAATTACATAACAATAAATAATAATAATAATAATATAAATATAAATATAATATATTATATTATTATTAATAAATAATAAAATAAATAATAATATTATTATTATATTATATTATTATATTATATATATTATTAATATTAATAATATTAATAATAATTAATATGTACCTATAGGTAATTTAGTTAATGTTATAGATAAAAATCTATGCACAAAGTTTTAACAATTTTACTTAAACACATTAGAGACGAATACTATGTTACACACATAGACATATAAAACAATGTATTTATTATATTAT
This sequence comes from Schizaphis graminum, assembly GCA_020882235.1. NCBI lineage: Eukaryota > Metazoa > Arthropoda > Insecta > Hemiptera > Aphididae > Schizaphis > Schizaphis graminum. The sequence continues at coordinate 14,789,636 of CM037036.1, forward strand.
ATTTTATTTTTTTTTTTAGCATAATATGTCTATGGTTACACACGACCATGATTTTATGTTTTACGTGAGACGATAGTATTTATATAAATATATAATGGTAATACGTTGGGGACGAACGCTCAGAACGTTGCCTTGTGTTTATAATGTATACGGACGGTCATTTTCCTGCCAATTATTTGTTGTGTAGACGCGCTGTATTTCATTTTATCTTAGTTTATTCACTATTGAATAACCCGTTGATCTAAAAATAATATCATTATTTAAAACACGATATCTGTAATATTACTATACCACATACGGTTTAATTCAACAATTCCAAATTGCAATATTCAAAACAAAAAGTTGATCGAGATAGGTATTTATTTTATCTTATTGTATTTGTTATAAATGACATAATTAATATTTATCATCATTTTTGGACAATAAAATAATATAATAAAAAAAAGTATCGAAACAATTGTTAGTATTGCGATATTTTCAATATTACCTATTTATATTATTTAATATAAACAATACTGAATACGGTTTCTTGTAAAACACGGTGCTCGTCTTTAAGACGCAAAAATATTGCCCGTTTTAAATACGATAAGCGTTCTAGTTCCTTAACGTTGCACTCTATAAAAATAGTGTCGTCTCCAAAGCTTATAATATTATAATAATAACATTATTAACTGCGTTAAACTCCTGAACGTAACAAATTCCTTAAAAAAACACTGTCTCCAATGTGATTACTTTTAAAGTACATTTTAAAACATTGCTTATATCCATACATACATATGCCAACATAATTAATTTATATTTTATGAAAAACTATTCAAACTGATTTTTTGAATTGATAATCAAATTGATTATTGGCTATTGCTAATTTAATCTTACTTTTTGGCGTTCTAGGTACATTTGTTGTTACATTTTCAATATTAGTTCAAACTAATTTAAAGTTGGTTTCTCTTTTTGAGTAAGTATTATATAATAATTTTTTATCACTAAGAATTTAATCAAGTATTTTTCATAATTATGGCTAATCGTCCTGTAATTAAATCAACAAAGCGCCGTAGGTTTTTAGAGGAAGTAGAATTTGTTGATAATTTATATAGTTTAGATCAACCACCTAGGACATCTGTTCAAATAGTAAACAATGAATTTGAATGTATGCAGGAAAATTCCAACTCTACTAACTGTCTAATAAGTAATAATACAATTGAACCAATAAATAGTTCTTCATTACCTATTGTTTCATTTTTTAATAGTTATTCACCATTAATTGACGAAAGTGAATTACATTTAATTTCTGATAGTGATAGTGATGATGATGTTTTAGAGCAATTTCATTTGTTTGCTGATGATAAAAAAATGCTGAATTTACTAAGTCAATGGGCAGTTGGTAATAATATTACTAATACAGCTTTGTCTGCATTATTAAAAATTTTGAAATCTCATAAATGTTTTGATAGTTTTCCTTTAGATGCTAAAACTATTTTAAAAACTAATTTGTCTAACAATAATTCAAATTCCATTCAATCTGTTCCACCTGGAATATACCATCACTTCGGTATTTCTAATGGTTTAAATTCTTTAAGAAAAGTCATAAGTTACGATTGTGAAGAAATAAAAATTTTAATAGGTATTGATGGTCTTCCTCTTATAAAAAGTTCAAGCAGTACATTTTGGCCAATTGTCGGACATGTTCAACATCAATCTAATTATTCTTGTACATTTTTAATTGGTGTTTATTGGGGAAAAGATAAGCCCAAAGATAGTAACATATTTTTAAAAGATACGGTAAATGAACTTAAAGAATTATCTAAAAATGGCTTGATAACTGATTTTGGTAGGAAACGTGTAGTTGTTAGTGGCTTTTGCTGTGATGCTCCAGCTAGGAGTTTCATATTGAAAACTAAGGGGCACACTGGATTTTTTTCTTGTTCGAGGTGTACAATTGAGGGCGTATATTTGGAAAATAGGGTATGCTTTCCCTCTGAAATTAATTTTGATAAAAGAACACATTCCAATTTTTTAAATCGCTCAAATGATGAATATCACATAACTAATTCAGTTTCATTAATTACTGAAATTCCACATTTAGATATAATTTGTAATTTTCCGTTGGATTATATGCATCTTGTATGCCTGGGAGTTATGAAAAAATTGATTTTATTGTGGATGGGCAGTATAAAAAAAGCACCTTTGTCAGTTTGTTTACCAACTATTAAGGTATTAACTATTTCTAATAATCTTTTACTGCTTAAACCATTCATCACTTCAGATTTTTCAAGACCTCCAAGGGGTCTAAATGAAGTACCTAGATGGAAGGCCACAGAGTATAGATTATTTCTTTTGTACTTTGGCCCTATAGTATTGCAAGGTATGTTGAACGAAGATTGTTATTCACATTTTATGTGTTTACATATATGTTTTAGAATTCTCTTAACACCAAACATTGATAGTGAGCTGATACATTTTTGTGAAAAATTATTAATATATTTTGTAGATAAGTTTGGGAAATTATATGGGAAACACTTTATATCTCACAATGTTCATGGGTTGTTGCATATCGTAGATGATTATGTACATATTGTACATAATAGCACCATATTGGTGCTCTTGACAATTGCTCTTGCTTTCCATTTGAAAACTTTTTACAGTTTTTAAAAAAAATGGTTAGAAAATTTGAAAAACCTCTAGAGCAGGTAATAAAACGTTACAATGAATATTTAACATTTTCTGAATTTAAAGATTCTACTTCCAAACAAAATATAGAGTTTAGAAAGCCACACAATGAAGGGCCACTTATTGATAAATGTACTGGGCCTGAGTTTAAATGTGTTATAATTGATGATTTTAAAATTGATACAAAGTCTATTGCTAATTGTTATATTGGTTTTATTAAAGACAATCAACTTAATATTTGTAAAGTTGAGAATATTTGTAAGAATGATCATGAAAGTGTATTAATTGTTAAGTTTTTTGGTAGTGTTGAGCCTTTTTTTGTGAAACCAATTAATAGTATTAAGTTACAAATAGCTATTGTAAAAAATTTATCAAATGAATTAGTTTATATAAATTTAAATAACACAAATTTTAAAAAATATATGATTTTTAATAATGCTCAGAAATTAGAGATCGCATACCCTATACTGCACACAATCAAACAATAATTTAACTACGCCCTATTAATTTTTTTTGTACAATTACTATATTATTACATATTTCATATTATTAGAAAAGCTAGTAAAATTAATAGGTATGTTGTTTAATAATATAATATATATATAATATTAAGTATTATTTTTTAATTTTTGTGTTACTCAATATGGTTAAAGTATTACTATTTAATAAGCATGTATATTACATAATATTTATTATAAAATATAAGTATTTTAAGTATTGAATGTGATAAATTATTAGTTAACACATTATTTTAAATGAAAATAATAAGAAATAGTTATTAGTTACTATAACTCATTTGCCAATTATAAATATTAAATAAATATAAATATTAAACTTGGACAATACTGTTATAAACAGACTTATTAATATTATTATTATTTTTTTAAGGTTTATTTACATTGATATATTTAAAAATGTCAAATTATTCAGTTGTTCATTTTATCAAAGACAATAGCGTAGAAGCGGTCCCTAATATCTGGGTAAAAGGGAACTATTGTGCTTGGCCAAACAACAAATCACTAACATCAAAATATATTACAACTAGACGTTTACCGAATGGAATCGAATTTAAATATTATAAAATTCGAATACTTTGTAAAAGCATAAGTAAGTTAAATATTTAAAATTTAAGTTATTATAAAATATTATCCATTTTTTTATTTGGTTATATACACATATTTTATTTTAAATAGCGTCATTAACTGAAGCAAAATCAAAAGCAAATATTGCCATGTATAGGTCAGATTTTACTGATGACGATGAAGTAATCAATCAGAATAAACTATACTCATCCACAAAATTAAATGCATCAATGCCTCTGTTTTCTGGTAATGTTGTAGTATTTGCATTTATAAATTCTTTTATTGATAATTTACCTTATGCTTTACCTATAGATTCAGACAATGAGAACGAATCTATGATGACAATTTCTAAAAAACCATTTATGTCTTTGAAATGCCAATCTGCAGGTTCAAACCAGACAAAAAAACTAAAACATGGTTGGTCCCCATCTCCAAACAAATTGAAATGTAATTGTTTTATTTTATTAAAATTTTAATACCTTCTAATAATATTTAACTTATTTTAAAGCATTAAAAACTCGTGTTGAGTTACAAGATGTTGCTATTTCTCCATCAAGTGCTACAAGTACCTCAAAATTTCATCCTGGTATACATATTATACATTTAAATATAATGAGTTATTTTCATTGTAATTATTTCAAGTTTGTAAATTAAAAATACATTTTTCAGAAAAAAGTTCTACAGCTAGAAAACTTTCTTTTTCACACGTATCTGAAATTTTTGATTCCAAAAAAATTAAAAGTAAGTTAATTAGATTAACAGAATAAATATCAATATCTAATTAATAATATACAAATATTATTATTGTATCTTATTTAACAATATAATTTTTGCTAAAATTTTAGATCTACCTATTCAGTCTAATATTTAAAGAATAATTTCTAATGACATTCAAGAACAAGATCCTGTTTCTTTATATAATAATAATAAGTCCAACATCTTAATTGACGATATTTCTAATAGTGAAGTAGCTGCAGGTAAATAGAAAAATATATTATTAGGTAAATTTGATCAAAGTTTGGGAACAAAAGATACAGTATCAAGTGTTACTTCTAAAAATTCTATTGCTTTGCCTGGTAATATAAATATTTTAACCTTTAATTTATAACTATTATAAAAAATTTCCCTTTTTGCTTTCTAATAGATGGTGGTTTTCAAAATAATGTTATGCGTAATATGGCATTTTTAAAAATGGAATTACGACAAATTCAAAATAACCAAACGGTTATGTTTGAACACTTCGAAATAATAACCCACTTACAAGGCAATAATACTTATACTAATAATAAAAATAGTTTGACTCAAAACGATTTTCATGATTGCCCATTAGCATTAGATAATATTATTGATTTAAACACCGTAGAAGATAAAATTGCTGGCGATCATCAATTTAAATCACTTTTGGTAATTATTATTGCAGTTTTTATGTTAAAATTAATTAACTTAATATGTGTTGAATGTATTTTATATTTTATATTTAAGGTTAACGAGCTTTCATATATTGGTGGAAAACATGTAAAAGCTATGGTTAAAAGACTTATGTCAAAATTGTTTACTGAAAATCTTTTATCTGATTATTCTTATACTGGTAAAAAGGGTAAAAAACCATTCTCAACACTTTTCATCTGTTCAGTTATATTTGGTAGGTATCAACTATAATATATTATTATTATAATTTAAGCAGTGACAGTGAAAATATATAATTTTCATTTGTTACTAATTTAATATTATTTATAGTTAATATTTTAATTATATTAGCATGTTTATTATTATTGTATATGTTTTTGTAGGAGCCTCCTCTTCGTATTGTCAGTTTAATACATTATTACAATTTTATTATTTTTTAAGTTTTATCTGTATTATTATTATTTAGCCTAAGTAATTATTAAATGTGTGTTATTTCTGTCTTGCAGCTATACAACATGGACAATTTTATATTCACAATAATGAGCTTTACTTTGTTATTTTTAAAATGATAGTTAATTGACTTGAATATAATAATAGTGTGTTATACAGGGTATTTTTGAAGCTTTTATTGATATTTTAATAATGAAGCAAATTATAAGCATTTTAAACATTTTTAGAAATTTTAAAATTATCATAACTTGCTTCATTATTAAAATATCAATTTAAAAGCCTCTGAAGTCCTATATATAGTAATCTTACCTTAAAATGTTAAATAGGTCATTCACTCTAATTAAAAAAAAAAGCAGTGAAAAGCATTTTTGTGAATGTACAATTTGTTATTCTTTATTGCTTCTAAGACAGAGACAATACATATATTATGCAGGTTTGACGATATCTTAATGTTGTTATATAATTGTAATTTTTGATCTTGAGTAAACTTTTATATAGAAATCTAATAAAAATAGTAAAATAAATAAGACTATAATGATAAAGTAATATTAACTATATTGTATATAAATATAATACAGTATCATAAATGGAAAGAGACCTTAGAAGAAAACTCTACATATAATTTTTAAAATGATATATAAAGATTATATAATTAATATTTTTCTAATTGAACAGATGCTATAAAAAAACAAGTTAAATTCTCAAATATTCCTAAAAATGAAATTGAAGAAACAATCAAACGTGTATTAGCTCAAGCTCCGTTCAACATCAAAAGACAACAGGACAAAACAACCATTGTACGATCAGTTTGAATAGTTTGATCATATTATTTAAACACATTTTTTTTAAATTAATTTTTTGAAATCTTTGATATTTAATTCTTAAATTACTAATATATTATACCCTTTATTTCAAAAATTTTATTTTTATATCAAAGAAAAATGATATACCTATTACTACTTTTTAGTAGATATCTACAACAACAGTATTTTACTTAATAATTATAATTTTTGACCATTTTAATTTTATACTATGTTATATCTTTACTGAAAAATACTTTTATTGTTTTAAGTTTTATAAATAATTAAAAATCATTTATCATTATTTGGTCATCTTAATATTAAATGTTTATATATTTATTATATTCTTATGTAAATCCTGCAAAATATGTATTTTTGATTAATAATGTTAATATATTTCTTTTTTTTATATCTATACATGCGTGTAGAAGTGGCTAAAATGTATTTATTATTCTATGTAAGCATTATTATTTTATATTAATTTTATAATTTAGAAAATCATGTATTTTTATTTGGCAATCATAATATTAAATATTTATATATTTATTATAAGTACATTCCTGTGTAAATCCTGCAAAATATGTATTTTTGGTTTATAATGTTAATATATTACTTTTTTTTATATATTATGTATACATGCGTGTAGAAGTGGCTAAAATGTATTTATTATTCTATGTAAGCATCATTATTATTTTATATTAATTGTATAATTTTATTTTATATGGTTTAATAATATAATTTATGTACCTACAATATAAATAAATATACAATAAATTAACAGTCAACTTTGAATATCAAACTATCCTGTATTTAATAAATATTGGTAAATAATGTTTCTGAAATTTATAAATCAAAATTAATATTTAACATTTATTTTTGGTTCAACTAATGAACCTGCAACTTTAGTTAAACATTTAATAATATGATATAAATCGAATAACAACATTGAAATAAAGAAAAAATCAATGTTAAATAAAAGTTGGTAAGAAATATTGGCTAAATATATTATTTCAAATAACTATTTAGCATTTTATTTTGATTCAACTAATGAACCTGCAACTTTTGATAAACATTCAATAATATTATATAAATCAAATAATAACATTGAAATAAAAAAAAAAATCAATGTTTAATAAATATTTGTAAGAAATGTTGGTTAAACATATTATTTAAAATTACAATATAGCATTTAATTTTGGTTCAACTAATGTACCTACAACGTTTAGTCAATATATAATAATGAGTTATCAATTAAATTTCAACTAATAATAAATATTTGACATTTAATGTTCAATACTTCAATATTGAATAAACGTTTAAAAAATATTATCGTGCTGTGTGGGTTTATATTGAGGAGTACCCATACCCAAGTAACACATAAACATTTACCTAATATTGAACAATGATTCTTTTTTAAATATTATTTAAAAATAATATTTGTAGAACATTGGTTATTGATTGGGGGTACATTTTTAAATATTTCCCCAACATTATATAAACATTGAATGAACCAAAATTATATATTTATTTCATATTATTTAAAAAATATTTATTAAATATTGTGCTTCAATCATAAGCAATATTAATTATTTCATATCCTTAAATATTTCTCTTGTTACTGTTTTTATGATTTAATTAACATTGACTCATGATAATTAAATATGCATCATTTATTTTATCAAAATTATAATATATTAAATATAATATATTATTAATTGTATGTTGTACTTAATATTAATATTATATTTTAAGTCATATTATATGTAATTTGCAGGTATCGGTATGTACATAATACTTAATATAAAAACACATACATCATATATATATCTGTATAGGTTTATCATTGAAAAATGAAAACAATTTATTGTTATATCATTTATTTTAATAAATAATACAACATAATATAATAAAATAATAATTATTTTTTATTTGTATTAGAAAATGGTGCTTGAGCTAAATATAATTTTATTGGTTCTTCAATTTCATGATCACTCGTGTTCTTAAATTTCAGTTGTTTCTTTATAGATTCTAAAACAAAAAATACATTTACAATTTTACAAAATGTGTTAAATTACTAAGTTTTTTCTGCTATAGGTTATAATTTATACATAAATTAAATTGTAAATTATAATCTATATCACCTTGATAAATAGGGGTAAAAATGTCACTCTAGAATAATCCTAAACAAATTATTTTCAGTTACAATCAAAAAATTAAAAATAACACACATTTTTTTAGGTTTATTGGTTGAATTGCTGTAACTTATTATATATATTAATATATTATAAAAAATAATAAATGATTGTCATTTAAAAAAAGTTGTACTATAAGTATGCCTAATTTAGTTAAAAAAATTCACGGACCATAAGAATATATATTTGTAGGTCATAACAACTAACTAAAAACAGAATTAAAATTGCAGGGCTCTACACAGAGATATTGAGTGTTCTCAATTAGCTTTAGTACACTGTATAATACATTTAAAAATCTCTAATAGTACATTTTTAAATGATTATTGTTTATTTGTTTGTCGAAAGATTGTTAGCAATTAAAGAATTAACCAATCTTTATAATATATTATGCAGCCTCTATAGCAAGTAAATACAAACAGCTTGTTATCTTAATAATTTGTTCCAAAAATTAAAACTAAGTATTTAAAGTAATGTACAATTTCAAGTTTAATACTTACTTAAAATTATAGGAAGAATAAATAAATCACAAAATTTCTTTTTCCCCTTCTTCCCGGAAAATGAATAATGTGAGAGAAAACTATTAGTAAATAGTTTAGACATAATTCTTTTAACAGCAGATTTTAAATTTTTCCCACCCACACAGGATAACTCGTGTATCTGAAATTTCATTGACAATTAATAATTATAATATAAAAAATACAACATTTTAGTAATAATAATAATAGTTGAGTGTTTGTATTTACCAAATTATTTTTAAACTCCAAATCTCCTAAAGCTTTGTCTTCTAATGTGTTTAAGTCTCTTTCACTGTCTATTGGCAAAGGACAATCTGACATGCAAATAGTCTCTAAGTTAGTCGTATAATTTTTAGATTTTCCTTCCAATAGATTTTCAATTGACAGTAATCTTTCAGAGTTTTCATTTTGATTGGATAGTATATGTTGTAGCTCAACTTTAAAATACATTATATGACGTAAGATCTGTTTTTTGAATTCACTATCTAAAAATTTAGAAACATTGTAGGTAATAAAATTATCAACATCATCAAACAGATTATTTAAGTTATTCTTACCAGTACATTCAGATCCAACTGAAGGAGATTTTGGTTTTTTACTCGCAGAATTATCAGAAATATTGTCCAGAAACAATAAGTTATTTGACTTTGAACTACTTTCGTAAGAAAGCTTTCTTTTAAAAGTTAAATTCTCAGTAGCTGTAAATATGTAAATATATTTTTAAATTATCCACAGTATAGATTAAAAAAATTATTATTATATATTTTACCATCATTGTAGTCAGGATTAATTTTTTTAAAATTGCTTTGAGTAGTTGTATTTTTCAGTAATAGTTGATCTAAAAAAAATGAATTATTTATCACAAAATCGCAAAACAATTTATACAATAAATTAACTATATATTAAAATATATAATAACTATATAAATTGTACCTGAATTATTTTTAAAAGGTGACCATAGTTCACTATCTTTTGGAGAAAGTACACATTGTATTTTATTTGGTGAAGGTGACCATCCATGCTTTTTAAACTTATCTGTCTTGAAACCCTGAGATACCTCCTGATTGTATTTAAGATTTTTCAATTTATGTTCAGATGACATATTACTGCTTGACTTAAAATCTGGAACTTAAAAAGTTGATTATTTGAATTTAATAAATTTGTTGAATAATAATAAATTATATCTAAAAATGTTTGATATTTTATGTTTAAGATTTTTCTGGCTAAGAAAAAAATTTATTTACCATCATTTTTTTTAAAAGGTTAAAAGTCATTTTTAGGTAAAAATTATTATATAAGTAATTATTTTAAGTTATGGATTAAATAAATAAATGATAGTTTTTTTTATATTACTATGATGATATTAACCTAGAATTTTTTTGTTTTTTCTTTTATGTACTGATATAGCCATCATTTCATCATAATCTAGAATAAGAAACATTGGTTATAGGCATTTGAATAATTTTTTTCATTATTATTATATTATTATGACACTAACCTTGTTTTTTTTTCGTTTTTACTTTCATGTACTACTGGTATAGCCATAATTTCTTGTTCATCAGAATCTAGAATAAAAATAAACATAAGATCCTATTTTTAATGCCTATCATTAAAGTAATTTTAAAACATTATTTGTTTTAAATAATTTTAGTAGTATTAAACAAAATAAAAATAATTAAATAAACTATACAATTTGTTACAAATACCTGAAAATACAGGACATTTTGCAGATACAGGCAGTTTTTTTATCTTAATATCGTCATCTGACAGGTCAGAAGTTAGCTCAGCACGTTTAGCTTTGAACCGAGCTTCTGCTAAAGTTTCTATTAATATATTGAAGATTTTAAAATTAATATGTAATTCTTATAATGTTATTGTTTAAGATCCACAATATGAATTAATGTTTAATGTAGTATATTAATTCATGCATTTTAAATTTCATATTTTTTCTAAATTAAAACTTACTTATGTTTGAACCTAATTCTCTTATTTTATAAAATTTAAATTCTTGTTTATTCGGTTTATATTTATGCTCGATCATTTTACGGGCATTATTTTGATTACATGGCCAAGCACATGTCCCATTTTCCGTAACCCAGCTCATAGGAACACCTTCTACTGTATTCTCATCAATAAAATGAACAACAGAATATTCCATTATACAGCAACTATTCAATTTAATAAAATAATAAGCAATAAACAAATATCACAATAAAAAGTTTTTTACATACATAAAATTATTAAAATTATTTTTATTAAAAATGTAATAAAGGAAAAGCAATTGTATTATTATTAGTTTTACTATCATTGGTATAACATGTATTTTTTTAAACCTACCTTATTTACATCGCATATTAAAAAGTTATTTGACAAATTTGAAACAGAAGCAATACCTAACTTTAAGCTATTAATTGGTGTAACATTAAAGGGTTTTACAGTATTGAATTTTTGTACCACAAACACATTATTATTACTCTCAAGATGGTAAGAAATATTTACAACTTTCATAATGTGAACTTTTGTAGCATCATAATAACCCACATAACAATCAGATAATGACTTTATTTTAATAGTAAAATTGTTTTTAGAAAAAATTCTATACTGTGGGGATGAACATCCTTCACCTAAAGGGCCATCAGAATGAATATTTTTACAAAAATCTGAATTTTTACTCTTATCAATTGTAAGTCTACCAAACATATTCAGTTCTTCATACCGTTTAACAACTTGCTGCAAAGGTTTTGCATTGCTCCTAACCATTTTTTTTAATAATTGCATAAAATTTTCATATGGAAAACAAGAACAATTGTCAAATGGGCCAAATTGTTTGTAATCATCAATAAGATGGAGAAGAGCATGAATGTTGTGTGACATAAATTCTTTTCCATACATTTCACCAAATTTTATAACATAATAATTTAGAAGTTTTTCAATAAAATTTAAAAGACGTTCATGTGTACGACTTAAAAGAACAGTCATGGAAACATGTAAAGAAATAAAATGTTCATAACACTGTTCACCTATTATAGATTGAAGCACAACAGGCCCAGTATATAAAATAAATGTCCTGAACTCTGTGGCCTTCCACCTCAAAACTTCATTAAGACCCCTTGGTATTCTAGCAAAATCACACGTGACACATATTTTGAGATGCAATAGTCTGGTTGAAATTATCTTAACACTTTTACTGGGTAAACGAATTGATAATGGTGAGTTTTTTATACAACCTAACCATAACAAAATACTTTTTTTAACAACTCCCAAACAAACCAAATGCATGTAATCGAGTGGAAAACTATGCACCATGTTTATACCAGGAACTTTTGATAGAATAGAAATAGAATCAGATGTTTGATAATCTTCATCATATCTATCAAGAAATTCATTGTGAGTGCGTTTAATATTTAATACATCTGGGAAACAAACCCTTCTCTCTAAAAACACTCCAACAGTTTTACATCTAGTGCACGAAGAAAAACCTGTGTGCCCTTTAATCTTTAAAATGTAACTTTTTGCTGGAGCATCACAGCAAATAGCTTCAACAACAACTTTTTTTTTACATAATGAAAGATCAATACCATGAGTACATAAATTAATTAATTCTGTAACCAATTCAGATAAATAAATATTGCTTTCTAGAGGCTTTTCGTGGCCCCAATAAAGACCTACCAAAAAGACACATGGTTGAGTAGAATTAAAATTTCTTATACAACAAAGTATAGGCCAAAATTGACTATTAGTAGACTTTGTCAAAGGCAAGCCATCAATTCCTAAGTGTAACTTAATAGTATCATCAGGAAAATTATTTTTACCAATACAAGATTTAATACCATTGACTACTCCAAAATAATAAAATGTACCCGGGTTTATGGCTTGAATTTGTAAGGGTTGTTTACTTACATTTGTTTTTAATAATGTTCTAGAATCGTTTGGAAAATAGTGAAAACAGTTATGGTTTGTTTTTAATACTTTCAACAAAATAGATAATGCTAAATGTGAAATGTTGTGTTGAACAGCCCAATTTTTAATATTAGTTAAAATACTTTCATTATTATCATGATCACTAGAGTCTGAGTCTGATGAAAAATTTGGAATCAGAATATTATTATCAAAATTAATATCAACCATTAAATTAGAATCATAATCATTGCTATGGTTACTTTCAGTAATAGCATTACTTACATTACCAACATCATGAATTAATACATGTTCTAAGGATGTACTAGCTGACTGACAAACCACAGAACGATAGTTAGTATTAAAATCATTACTTTCTATTGCCAAATTTAGCTCTTCAGATCCTTTTAAACATTTCCTACGTTTGGTAGATTTACTTAGGGACATTTTATTTACAGACACGTGACAAAAACTGATCCAAAGTATAGGTTAACAAATTTAAAATATGAATAAAAACAATTAATTGTAAAATATTCTAGGTATATACAATCAATACTTTGGTACTTAGGTAAATCATTAAAACTAAATTACAATTTCCCAATACTTAGTTGTTCAGGTAAAAAAATGCTTTACCAAGTTTTCCAGCTTTTATTTAATCTTGCAGGATGAAACGAAACAGCAGATAAACTCAATGGGTAGGTACCAGACAAATATCTAAACAACAGTATATACATAGATAAATAAAAAACCATATTATAAATTATAATATAGTAATACAATGAATAAAGTTAAGTACCAGTATTAAAAGCATCCTTAAGAAGTAATAATATAAGCAATGAAAGATAATTAAGTACTTTCTATTCAAATAATTTTAGTTGATAATTTTTTAGATATTAATTAGGATGATTGGTTGTTAAATATTATTTTATTAATTAAAATACCTACATTTAAAATTAAAATCTTCATTTAATATTCTGCAAATCCCTTTCAATAAGTATGAACATAATAACAAACTTAAAACAGATGATCATAAGTACATATTTTTTTTATTAAATTTTATTTAAAAACTTCAGAAAAATACAAGATAAAAACTACTAGGTAGTAGGTGCAACATAATATATAGAAAATTTCAATTTGGTAACTTGTTAAAAATTTATTTTTCTAACGTGCACCTACAAATTATTTCAATTTTTTTTGTGTTAACCTACCTAACCTAACCTAACCGACTTTAAAACTTCAAAATACATATGATATAAAGAAAAAATCTAAAAATTGTAATGATTATTTATTAATACACTAAAATATTAGGTATTTAAATTTGTAAGTTTACGCGACGTAGGTAGGTAAAATGTGAATTTTATAAATTGTACAAATAAAATATCTAGTGGAAAGTATAGAAAACTTAATTAATACTACGTATTATTAAAGAATATAGTACTTACCTTAACAGCTATACTGGCTTATAGTAAAATACCTATAGTAGGCATACGCACTGCCAAGTGCCGAATACGTTATGTCGATTATCGCCTGTCTGACAACTCAAATCTAAATTAAAATAAAAGAAATGCCACAATGCACTTAAAATTTTAACTTAAACATTGATAGTTGAGTAAATTATGACATACCGACTGATTCACTGAGACTTGAGAGTATAAAGTATAAACAATAACAGTATAAGAGCGTGAACTAAATACAAAAATCAAAATATAATGATAAATGAAATAATTTAAAGCAATATTTTAATAATTATTCGCAGATGTATAATATTGTGAACTATAATATGTTTAAGGTATATAATATTATACTATGTGTACGATTGTTTGTATGGTAGACCGTAGACGTCGGACTATCAGACATCAGTGTGACAGTGTCAGACCTTTGTTGCGAGTATATCTGGCTATTTCTAGTTTCTTGTAATATTATGCTATTAATAATAAATATGATATCGATGGTGTCGGGATTTCACATTAGTTTTAACATGTACACAATTTATTTATAGCGAGCAAAAAGAATTTGATGATTATCAAAATCAGAATGCCTCGTAATTCGTAAATAATAATAATAATATTATATTATATTATCTATTATCATTTATCATTTATCCGTCAGGCGTCTGCACTCCGCATTTAGTGCCATTGACAGCTTGACGCACTGTACCTATTATAGTTGTAAAGGTACTTAGTCGTATACTTTTGCGATTGTAGTTATGGACGTTGTTGTATTACTTGTATTTTTGAATTAAAATTAATATACGTAAAACAATTTATTATTACGAATAATACTGTAATGTCTGTAATGTTTCATGCGTACGACATATACGGTATACCACGTACGTCGTAAAACATGACTTATTGTTAGCTAATCATGCAAATCACTTTTTTTACAGAGAGCAAACCTAGAAAATTCATATTAATTCATGGCTATTAATAGCTATAATAGCTAAAACTATTTGTTATTTATTAGCTATTATATATACAATGTTAGTATATTACCTAAATTTAAAATATTTTACAAAATAACCTGTCAGCACCCAGCTACTATACAGCTAGTAAGAATTATAAATTAGAATCTACTAGGTATATCATCGTAGTATATAATATGCACATAATATAATAACTACCATCAAATAAGTATTTTTGAGGTACTCGAATACTTGTACAGAGTAAACTGTCTAATTATTATGTGGAATAGCATGGGACTAACCAAAAATTCCACTTTAAGCAATTTTCCATAGTACTCGTATTTTTAAATAAAACGAAAAATTCCTTTTCATATCGACAAATTCAGTCGCTGCAGTATCAATAATATGTTTGTCACATACTCACATTATTAATTTATACTACTACTATAATTACTATTCAGTATAGTCAGTTAGTACACATCAATAATTCCATATTATATAACTTGCACCCATTATATTAGTATTTTTACACCAACATAATATTAATAATGAAGTGTGCGAGCATTTATTTTAATATTCGATCGTTTGACCATACCCCTTATATTTATAAATATATTAATATATAATTATATTAAATTATTAATATAATAATATATATTAATTATTTACTAAAGATTTATTTTAAATATATATTAAACGAATAATTAATATTATTTATAAATACTTTATATTAAATATTGATTTAATATATTTTAAAAATTGGATATTAATATTTAATTTTCAATGTTAATTAAATAAAAATAAATATTACATTTAAAATATTATTTTTTAAATAATAATATATTTTATCATAACATTATAAACATAATATTTATTTTTAAATCTAAACTAAATATTAATCAACCTTTATCATTGGAAATTGTTACTTGGGTATTAATTGATAGATGGTTTAGATGGAATATTTAAATATACTTGTTTAACATTAAACAGTTTAATTATTCTCAAAATGTCATCACAATTTATAAGTACATGAATGGTAATAATTTAAAATAACAATAATATATACATTATTTAATACATTTTTAAAATTCTAGCCTTATTTAATTGATTATATTATAATAAAATAATTTTTAAAATTAAAGAAACATGGTACAACCACAAAAACAACAACAGCAGCAGCCGCCGCAACAACAGCAGCAGCAGCAGCCGCAACAACAGCAGCAGCAGCAGCCGCCGTCGACGTCGACGTCTCATAATTGGGACGACGACGACTTGTCACCATCACCATCCCCATCCCCCGAACGCTCCCAAAACTCGTCCGAAAGGGAGGGTAGAACCGGTTGAGGACGCACCGTATCCTCCGACCGCTCCCAAAACCCGTCCGAAAGGAGAGGTAGATCCGGTAGAGGACGCAGCGTATCCCCCGACCGCTCCCAAAACCCCTCTGAAAGGGGTCGAGGTAGAGGAAGGGGGAAAATAAGCCAGGTCGTGGTGGTGGCCGCACCACCGCTCATATTGGGGAGGATGCAAACATGGTGTTGGTAAGTTTATTTTATTCCAATATAGAGATCAGCATTGCTCATTGCGCCCAGGCCCAGTCAGTAAATCCCGACCAGGCCTTTTCCATATTAATTTTATAAAGTGTGCTGATCTCTATTATTTAATACTATGTATGACTAATACAATTTTACTGTATGTTTTTACAATTAAATAAATTCATCAATATGTTTACAGCTCCTCCAATATCTGTGAATGGTGCGACCTAGGAAGCCACGACCCGGCAAACATAAGAGGGAGATGCAGAAGCGAGATGGTGGTGGTGGTGGCAGAGGAGGCAGTGGTGGCGGCGCTGGTGCTGTTGCATAATATTATATAAATTTATAATTATAAATTATATAACACAAATTATTTACACAATATTATCGTTTTGCATTAGTATTATATATCCAGTGCTTGAATTGTGGGAAGGGGGATGGAATACTCATTCTTAAAATTATTTAAGTATACTAATCTCTTTTATAATTATATACTAACCGTTAAGAAATTCAAATATTCTAGTACACAATTTTTTATATTTCTGCATCCCCCTTTTGTTTTGTTCAATTCAAGCACTGAACACATCCTTCCTATACTAACTAGGTTTATGTTGCTAGGTCAGAGATTAGACACTAAATGTTTTTACTGACCCATAGCCAATGAACTTTTATGTCGGCAAACTATGATTTTTTTTTCTCTCTTTTGCATCTGGTTCATACATCTAGTGATAAAAAAAAAGTAAAGAATTATTAAGTAAAAACTAATAATATAATTTTACAATAATAACTCATAAATAATATAAATAATAAATAAAAAAATGTTAACTTCTGAGAGCAAATGCTCTGCAGGTCAATTCAAGTACACTGCATGATATTTCTATTGAAGTCAACCTGTCGACTATACCTAAGTATTACGGAAGGTTGATTACATTTTTGATGGAAATCAATTAATATTATTATATTAATAGTATATTAGTATTACGTTTATAGGAATATATTATTGCTATAAACTTTTATACAAATACCAACTGGGCACCTTACTGTTGTACGGACCGGGAGCGTAAGGTATTAATACGCGCGCCCGGTTACCTAACTACTTTGTGCGCTTCACTCACACACCGACCGAACTGTGTAAATGTGTATGTAGGTATAGCACTCAACAGGAAGTGGACAGGTTCGCCGAGCAAAACCTGAGAGTGCTAGTATGTGGGTGGTGTGTGTATGTGTGTATATGTGTGGGTGTGTGCTTAAAACTAGGGACACAGGTAACTCTAACAAATATGGTAACACAGTAGAAATTTGCGGTGCACACGAATTGCGTACCAAACAGGTAGACGAACTTCTTTGAACGAATTGCGTCCCGGACGCAATTCGTGTTACCTTTTAAGTTAACTTTTCTTTTGAGCTTTCCAGTGGTTTCCAAATTTATTTTTGATTTTGATATTTTTAAATTTTTTAAAAAAAAAAAAACCAATAATAATAATTAAATATTTATCATTAACATAATAATGTTAAATGAAAACTTATTTTTAGTGGTTTGTACTTTTGGGCCGGAGCTATACATGGCGTATTTGCCGCGTTTCAAACGCTACGTATTCCGCGGCGTTTATTAAAAATAAACCAATGCTTTTTAGTTCGATGGACAACGCGGTGGAATACGCCGTGTGTAGCTCTATCCTTATAGATATTTTCGATAAAAATATTATTGTATTACTTTATTAAACAGCCATTTATTATTTTATATATTTAAATGATGTAATTATATTTTTACAATTCAATTTTAATTTTTTTTATAAATAAGTATGTTATTATGACTTATAATTTATATCATTATGATATTATTATATTTTTACAATTATTAAATTTACATTTTTTTATTTAACTTGACTTATCTTTATTATGGCAATAACACTTTGAGAACCCCTTACAATAATCAACCATAGATGAAAAGGTAACACGAATTGCGTCCGGGACGCAATTCGTTCAAAAAGGTACGTGTACCTGTTTTGGTACGCAATTCGTGTGTACCCGAAATTTGGTAAATGTATGTATAGTATAATAAAACAATAATAAATAATAAATTACGGCCCTTTTGGCCCAACAAATAAAAAATGTATAAAAATAATAGTTGCCGGTTCGGCATAAGTGCACAACCAATACAAATATAATATTATACAGCTAAATAATTGACTAATATATTGTATAATAATTCAACGTTACGTAATCGGTAATAATTCAAAATAATAATAAAAACTCACAAATTTGTCGGTGATCGGCTGGCCAGCTGCTACCTATGCCTATATAAATAATTCCACACACACAAATATAAAAATAATAATAAAAAATGCGGCGATTAGCGCCTATAATTTAATAATATAAATTTGGCGATTAGCGCACAAGACAATAAGGCGATTCGCGCCGTGCAATAAATATATATAAAATAAGTGGCAATTCGCGCCCGACACAATAAATATATATAAAATAGGTGGCGATTCGCGCCCACGACAAAATATATAAAATAGGTGGCGATTCGCGCCCACGACAAAATATACCAAATTAAGTGGCGATTCGCGCCCGGCACAAAAATATATATGGACCGCGTTAACAGTACGTAACAATTACGAAGGTACGATCAAGACTGACGAATTACGGCGGCCGTGCTAAATAATAGTCGCCAACCGATCCGGTGGCGTGCGATAGTGCTTAATCTGCATAATATTATATAATAATTCACAATACACAAAATATAATTAAACAAAAATAAATATATAAAGATAACGACGGGTGAGCGCGAGTGTTTGTGTGTGTGTGTGTGTGCGTTTACATTTAGTACGGAGCGAGATCCACCGCATGGAAATAGAGCAGCGTTACGAGATCATTTTTCGTTATGAGATCCAATTTGCTGGATCTCGTAACGTTTTTATTAAATATAAACTCTAAAGGTCGTATAATGCGAAGTCCATCAAAAACTGCCCGGATCTCGGAAAGTAAGAAAAATAAGAAATTAGTGTGTATCTAGTACGGGCGTGTTCAACGCAGAATGCGCCAGTGCGCCACTATCAACTTTATGAAAATAAAATAATTAAATGTTCCCACACTATTATAGGTAATAACGCCTTTTGCGAGATCCTGTAGTACGGCAACGTTGCAATATTCTATAATGATCACTTATAATATAAGATTCAATACCATAATAATGTGCCAGTGCCAGTTCCACCAGGGTTTGAGTTTATTACATAATATGTTTAATATATAGTTAATACAGACAACTACAGTAGATACCTACCTGGCTACCTACAATACCTATTATAATTTATATTATTATGTTTGTATATAATATAATATATAAGTTATTACCATGATGACAGTCAGAAGACAGTGTGTCTGTTGATAATGGTTTATTCTAAATAATTATAACATTTAAATATACTACCTAGTAAAATCGTTATAATGTATATAATACCTATATTATGTATAATTTATACTGTACAAATTGTAAACTTCATGTGTGCTTTTGGATATTTTAAAAATATTAATATCAAGTAATAATTAGGTACAGTATACACTATACACAATACACAAAGACATTAAGTATTCTTAAAAGCAACATAAGTTTTTTACATTCATATAAATTATATTATTTTCATTATTCTTATCATTAGTACGTTACGAAAACAATTTTTTATAAGCCAAATTACGTATTAAACTTATTAGTTAAGATACATAATATCTTTTATACTCAAATTACCTCCCACGAAAAAAAATAAATTATTTGCTGGCCTTGGTACTTATTATTATTCATCAATAAGGGTAGGATGGATAGGTATACCAATAATTTGGTATACATAATATAGGTACATTAAAATATATTTAAGCTGAGTGTGTAAGTGTGGGGGGTAGGATCAGAGTTTGGATTTTGTTAAATAAATCATTTTTCCCTCAAGTTTTTACCAAGATGCACCACTTCCTTACCTAATTTTCGTGAGTAAGACATTTAATATGATAATTATATTAAAACTGAGTACTGACACGACCTTCTGTGAAAATGAGTATAATACATTCGTATAGGTACGTACAATGTACACTGCTACGGATCGTGTAATGTGCTTCTTTTATATTTGCTATTTTGGTAATTTGGTGTACAGTGTTTTTAAAAATAAATCAATTGATATAATGTGTATCTCACAGAGTACTTTAGCCGCCTATTGTGTGTGAGACTGTTAATAATATGTTATAATTAAATGGATCTAATAACAAATATAGAAAAATAAAATGTGGATCTCGTAGGGTACTTTAGCTGCTTAGTATGTGTGTTACATTTTAAATATGATAATTATCAAAAACGGATCTCGTACCGTTCTTGTAAAAATGTGCCATTTTGGTGTACAGTGTTTTAAAAATAAATCAATTGATATAATGTAGATCTCGTAGAGTACTTTAGCCGCCTAGTGTGTGTAAGATTGTCAATAATATAATATAATTAAACGGATCTCGTAAAGAATGTCGAAAAATAAAATATAACTTGATAAAATGTGGATCTCGTAGGGTATTTAGCTGCTTAGTACGTGTGTTACATTTTAAATATGATAATTATAAAAAACGGATCTCGTACCGTTCTTGTAAAAATTTGCCATTTTGGTGTACAGTGTTTTAAAAACAAATCAATTGATATAATGTAGATCTCGCAGAGTACTTTAACCACCTAGTGTGTTTGAGATTGTTAATAATATGTTATAATTAAATGGATCTAATAACGTAAATAACGAATGTCGAAAAATAAAATATGACTTGATAAAATGTGGATCTCGCACAGTACTTTAGCCGCCTAGTGTGTGTGAAATTGTTAATAATATTAAATATGATATAATTAAACGGATCTCGTAAAGAATGTCGAAAAATAAAATATAACTTGATAAAATGTGGATCTCGTAGGGTACTTTAGCTGCTTAGTATGTGTGTGACATTTTAAATATGATAATTATAAAAAACGAATCTCGTACCGTTCTTGTAAAAATGTGCCATTTTGGTGTACAGTGTTTTAAAAATAAATCAGTTGATATTATGTGGATCTCACAGAGTACTTTGGTTTTGAATGTGACGATGGGGTCTAAGACCCACCACCATATTTCTTAGGACATAACGTATAGGTACTTTAAATCTATGCATACGGCATGTACTCTTGTTGTAGTGTTTTGAGCTCCTTTAGGAGAACGTTGCATGAAAAACATTATAATATACTTATTTTTATTATAAGTATAAAATAAACATTTCTGCTATAATTTACGATTGCCATGGCAACTAAAAAAAAAAAAAAAATTAAAACCGAAAAAGCCAGTTCGCAGTTATTAAGAATATTTGTATTTGAAATGTAAATTGCATTTTAGTTTAAACATCTAACAATTCTCGAAAAATCCAGGGGATTTGTGAGCATATCGAATATAAGGGCAAAGCCCTCAAATTTAGAATGAACAAATAATATAATGTACATAGAGTGAGGACATAAAGTTTACTAGCTATTCAAAGTAAGAAAACCTCGTTTCGTCGAGAGTACGCTTGGTCGGGAAAACACCTAGGTACCTACCAAATCAAATGTTTTAGTTAAAGCTCTCCGTATGAAGCAAGTAGGTTTTTATCATTGGTAGGTACTAAAGATTTGGAGGTCTGATGTATTTTTTTTTAGGTAGAAAAGTTGTTGGAATGCGAACATGGGTGCTTATAATTATCATCGGTAAAAGTAGATTCCTGTAAATATAAAAAACTGTTAACGATTTATTACTTTTATTATTAGTACGTTAAGAGATCTTCTTAATAATATTGCAGCTAGAAAATGTGTTAAATAAAAAATAAAAATTAACGAACGCTATGAGATCATTTTTTAAACATATTGCACGATATAGGGGATACATCTATAATCTATACATTATTTAAAAAAAAAAATAATTTTAAAATAATATTATTAGTCGGTACAAACAGCACGAGAGTCGTAAGGACAAACCCAAGACCGATGGTGGCTTGGTCAACGACGAATGAAGATAACGATACATATCATAAGCGTGCGCACGGGGGAGGCAGGAGAGGCAGCTGCCTCTCCTGCGAGATTTTTCACTTCCTCAAGATTTTATATATTGTACATTAATTCCTAACAAGTTTTGATAATATTTAAATAATAATATGTTCAAATGTTCAATATTGGTACACTATACCAGGGGTGACCAAATTGCGTCTCTCTTCATCGACGTATGCGGCTCGTGGTCTTATTTATAAAAACCAAAATTTTAAATTTTTTTGCATACATTTAAATAAAAAAAAAATGTTTTTATTATTATTTTATAATTTCATATTTCGTAATTTGATATGTTTATCGGATGTTAGCTATCTTTATTATTTTTGTGGTATAAAAATACCTACAAATTAGATAATTTGGCTCTTGATATAATTGCATTAATATATGTGGCTCGCGTGCATAGCCATGTTGGCCACCCCTGCACTATACTATTATACTGTACCTATGCTTATTTAAAATAGTAAATATTAAATAATAATAAAATTCACAATTTGTCTGACATCAGTACATCACATACGTTAGCAATCCTTATCAAAATCTAATTTTGGATCCAAACAAAACAAAATACTCATTTAAAATGTATAAGAAAAAGTAATAGACATGTTTAAAACATTAGACCCTACCGCTAAACGACGTATCTATATGGAACTTTAATAAAACATATTATTAATTATTTTAAAAGTTATTCAAATTATGTTTTATTATTTATTAATTTGTATTTTATGTCTTCTTGATCGTTAAAATATGATTAAAAAAGACTTATTGAAAACTCTTATGGTAATTTTATGTAAAACCTAACTCTTAACTGTATAGAACAATACCATGGTCTAATAGAACTCTATACTTGTTTTGTTTGAGGATTTATTTAAATTATCGTTGCCTCACATCAAGGCCTTAACTGGAAAAAATCAGGGAGAGGGGTTGGGAGTCTGGACCTTCTTACCTAAGGTATTGCCTCCCCTGCCAAGAAGACCTGCGCACGCTTATGATACATATACAAATAATATCTATATTTTTTTATAATCTATATGTCTTATACTTTTATATTGTTTATATATATTTCATTATTTTAAATAAAAAAAAAAGTTGTTATTGTTCACCAATTCGATAATATAACATTCAGTATTTCCATTTTCAGTCATATTTGGTCGCTTGTCTTGTGCGGACTGCGAAATATTAATTATTTTGATATTTTTTATTTGAATTTTTTTACTGTGTAAAGTGTAAACTTCAGTAATTTATTATTACGATAATTAGTACGATGCTGACAAGAAAAAAACGTAAAAATCTTACGAAAACAAATGACTACTTTAAAGGTAAGTGTGCATATAGCTAATATACATAACATAGTAATAGTATTCTAACGTTGCGTATTTGCGTCTATAATATTTGTAATATGCTTAATTTAACTACACAATTTAAACTTTATAAATCATAATTAAGTATAGAAATTATTATGAATTTTTCCAATTTTATTATATTTTAATTACTATGCCATAGGTTGTGGGAGTTAGCAGGCATTAAATTAAAGGAGGCGGACATTATTGTCCTTTATACATAACATATTATATTATATATTTTTTAAATACCAATATCTAGTTATTATTTTCAAATTAATTTACAATAATTATTCATTTATTATTAAAACTAATAGAAAATAACAAAAATAATTTGAAATTCACTTAGCTTGTTTATTCGGAGCACACTAGTTGCTTCCCAAAATATACTATAAATATAATCTACACTAGTTGCCTCCCATTAGGTAAGTAGTGTAAAATAGTAATTAGTAACATAATATATACAGATATTTAGAATTATTAAATAATTGTTTAATTATTATTTTAAAAAAATCTTAGATAATAGGTACATAATTATATTAATCAATAAAAAATATATTATGTTATAACTTATAGGTAATAATTATAAATTGTTTTATATTAAGTCATTATTCATTAGGTATGTAGTTACAAATATATGATTTCACATAATTAATATAAAAAAAGCGGGTAAGTGAGTATCGCTCTGCTGTACATTAGGGGGTGGGATGGACCTCGGACTAGGGAAAGTTAAATTTGAATGCAATGATAGGTATCATTGTATACGAAAAACGATTCTGAACGGAGATGATTTGTCAGTCTAGGATATATAATACTCAAATATTGTAATATATTCTACTTTGAAACTAATTCAAACATTTAAGTAAAAGTTTCAAGATCTTACGTTTAGTAATTTTTTAAAAATAACAAAAATCGAAAATTATTTATTAGTAAAACGTAATTTTACACGTGTATTTTTAATTTCAAATTAAAATTAAAACTTTAAACATTCGTAAAATTTTTTAAATTGAACAATCCTCAAACTTTTTTATAATTATTCTAAGTTTAACTTACGGACAGCATAGTATTAAATTTTCAATTCTTAGCTTTTGATAGAAAAATATTTATAAATTTTTAACTACCAAATAGTGAAAAATATTCATGATTTTGACGAATTTTTGTCAATATTTGAACTTCAAATGCTAATAAAAAAAAATTGTGCCTATGTATTTTTATAATTTTTGAATGAGAGTTAGAACAAGTTATGTGGACCCTTCAATTAAATTTTCAAGTAATTTGTCCCAGCTAATTTTTTTTTATCAACATTTATAAAAAAAAAATTGAAAAAAATTGAAAATTTCAATTGTCTATAAATAGCTCAAAAAAAGTCAAAATGTTTTGAAAATAAAATCACGTAAAGAAAATGGCAATCTAAATAACTGGTAAAATTTTCAAGTATTTACGACTTATACTGTTTGAATAACAACAAATATCAAAAATCGTTTGAGGCTAAACCGTTAGTTAACGCGGTATTGTAAAAATTTAAATTTCAAACACTCATAAAAATTTTTTGTCTGAATCCGGTTGAGTTTTTTTTACAGATAATTGAAGAAAAATGTATGGAGAACCTTGTATCAAATTTTCAAAACTTAGTTATAAAAGAAAAAAATTTTACGATTTTTCAACCACAAAATTACTTGCCAATTTTCGCAATTTTGACATATTTCGTATAAATTCGAACTTTAAGCACTTATAAAAAAAAATTGTGACTAACAATTTCGGATTTTTTTTTAATACTTTAAGAACAACTTATAAGAAACCTTGTATTAAATGTTCAAGATTTTCTGGCCGACCAAAAAATTTTTATCGTTATTTTAAAAAAAAATACTAAAAAAAATTAAAAATTTCAATTGTCTATAAATAGCACAAAAAAAGTCTAAATTCTTTGAAAATTTAACTGTGTATGGAGAACGCTAATATAAACATTTGGTGAAAAATTCAAGTATTTACATCTATTAGTTTTTGAGTTATAGCAAAATAAAAAATTCGATTTTGTCGAAAACTGATTTTGCGTAAAAAATTCCGTTTTTCTGTCATTTTTTTTTTTGTTTTTCTTGATTTTTTTAAAAACTGTTGGAAAATGTTTACTTTTCACCTCTATAATGCACCAAGGATATCCACTTTGCCATCGGAAACCACCCCCAAAGTTTGAAATTGAAGCATTATTTCGACTAGTTATGCTGTACACAGACACAAAAAAAAAAAAAAAAAAAAAAAAAAAAAAAAAAAAAAAAAAAAAAAACACACATCATTGTAAAATCAATATATTCATCACTCCGTTCAGAATCTAATAATAAGTAGGTAAGTTAATACAAAACATGTTGTAGTCAACAAAAAAATTATAGGTAATATACATAAAATTAGGCAACTAGTGTGCTCCCGGTATATTACCTACCTGGTCCACTGCTTAAGGGACGCTATTAATCCTCATCATATTTAATCTTTCCTAATATTAGCATACAATTCAAATAATATAAGGTGACTTTTGACATTTTTAATGTTATCTCTCAGAATTTAATTTAAAATTAAAAATATTGAGTAAGAACCTAATACATCTTTAACTGATCTTTTAACTAAATAAATTATCATTATATTATTTTATATTATACAGGGTGATTCTTTTATCATTGAACACTCATTATTTCAAAAAGTATTAACTTTTTTCAATTTTTTTTTTTCAAAATGTTTAGTTTTATGCTTTTCTAAAACTATGTAAAATTTTTATTTTTTTCACTTTAATATTTAATAGTGAAATCACTATCAACTTTTGATTTTCAAATGGCAACCTATACTTAAAATGTTATAAAATAGTAGGGATATTTTTTTTATGAATTCTAACGTTTAAATTACTATTTTTCATTTAACCGTTCGCGAGTTATAGCTGCTCAAAGTTGGGCGGTTTTCGGTTTTAATTTCTGAAGACCAGTAGTCACATGGGTAATAAATAATAATAATAGGTACATATTTTCACATATCACATGTAATAAACTCGTTATCGACTATCGTTCAACACAGTAATGACAATGAACTTCGTACCTGTAGGTTACAAATTAATTGTTATAACTAATTTAGATAATAATTAATAACCTGATTAAAGTTTTGATAAGAAAAAAAATGAGTTGGGGACAGTGAGTCGTCCGAAGGTCTACCACTGTTAACATTTTTCAGACAAGTGCTTATCACTCAAAAAAAAAAAATATAATTATCATTTAAAAAATTGTACCTATGTTGGTGATAGATTTTACACGACTATTTTAGATTCTGAACAGAGTGATGAATGTATTGATTTTACAATGATGTGTGTTTTTTTTTATTTTTTTTTTTTTTTGTGTATGACGACAACATTTGGAGCAGTAATATTGCTTCGATTTTCTCAAACAGTATCGTTTATGAAGCAAAAGTGAATCTAGTTGGTACTTTGGGGGGTCAAAAGTTAAAAAATTTCAATATTTTTCAAATGCGTCGGAAAAAACCCTAAAAAAGTAACGGAAAAACGGGATTTTTTATGCAAAATCAGTTTTCGACAAAATCGATTTTTTTATTTTGCTATAACTCAAAAACTAATTGATGTAAATACTTGAAATTTTCAACAAATGTTTTGACTTTTTTTGAGCTATTTATAGACAATTTAAATTTTCAATTTTTTTTTTAAATAACGATAAAAATTTTTGGCTGGCCAGAAAATCTTGAAAATTTAATACAAGGTTTCTTATAAGTTGTTCTTAAAGTGAAAATTGTGACTAACGAATTTGGATTTTTTTTTTATAAGTGTTTAAAGTTCGAATTTATACGAAATATGTCAAAATTGCGAAAATTTGCAAGTAATTTTGTGGTTGAAAAATCGTAAACATTTTTTTCTTTTATAATTAAGTTTTGAAAATTTGGTACAAGGATCTCCATAAATTTGTCTTTAAATATCTGTAAATAAAACTCTACCGGACTAAGACAAAAAATTTTTAGGTTTGAAATTTAAATTTTTACAAAACCGCATTAAATAACGGTTTAGCTTCAAACGATTTTTGATATTTGTTTTTATCCAAAAAGTATAAGTTGTAGAAACTTGAAAATTTCATCAGTTGTTTATAGGGTTCTAAACTTGAAATATTGAAAAATATTTTTTCTTCTGTTAAACATGATCGGTTATAGTTGACAAGAAATAATATATTGATTAAACACAGAAAATATTCATGATAAATATACAAAAATATGCACTATAAATTTTTGATATTTTTTAATTTATCATTTGTATTATTAATTGGATACGTATTGGTTATTTTTATTATTATTTATTATACATATTTTCTTTCATTATTTTTATTTTTTTATATTTTTAAATTAGATGTATCAACTGAAAATGTTAATGAGTACTATCCAGTTAAAGCTTTATATGAAAATGTATCAGATATTATAGAAAAACAAAACTATGTTGAGCACAATGAAACTGATTTTGATGAATTAACTGCCCATCGACTACTACAGGTTAGAACCCTGGCACTTAAATATAAAACTACTAAAATACTAAATAGATGATATAAAGATTAAATATTCATTATTTTTATTTTTTAATATTCTTATTAATAGATGTATCAACTGGAAATGTTAATGATTACTATCCAGTTGAAACTTTACACGAAAATATAGCTGGAACTATTGAAAAACAAAACTATGTTGAGCATAATGTAACTGATTTTGATGAATTAACTGCTATTTTAGACCAACAATCTGCTACTACATGTTAGAACTCAAAAGCATATTTTTTTTATAACTTCTAACATTTATACATACCTACATATTATTTATTAATTCATTTTTTTAATTGTTAATATTAGGCGCATTTAATCAAAACTTTAATAAGTCTTATTCTATTGAAACTTTGTATAAAGATTTATCTGAGGTTATCGAGCTACAAAATGTTGTAGCACAAGATTGTGATGATGCTAATGTTGATATATTGACAACTGATTTGGATCAACAATCTTCTAGAACAGGTTAGAAGCATTTCACTACAACAATTTTAAAAATAGTTTTTATTTTCAAAAAGCTGATTGTTTTATTATTGATTTTTCATTTATTAAATTATTTGAACTAGATTATTGTTATTGATCCAACTTTTTAAAGTAAATAACTGCTCAAAACTCATAAAAAACATATTTTTGCAAGTGTTTACTAAGGTTATTTTTAACTAAATATGTTTTAGTATTGTTATTAACACGATATTAGCCATGATTATTATATTGGATGTTTTAATTGTGCATTAATAATAATAATAATAATAATAATAATAATAATAATAATAATAATAATATTTATTTAAAGAAAAACAAATCAATGCATGTTTTATAGTATAGAATATTCATAAAACTAATATATAATAATTAACAACAATTTAAATAAATCAAAATAAAATTCAAAAAATACAAAGGAAAAAGTAAAAAAAAAAATTTTCATTATTTATTCTTATTCCTTTATTTGCATATTAATTAACTCTTATTAGGTACTTTAGTGTATTTTATTTAATATGGTTATTAAATAATATATATTATTTTATTATATGTTATTATATATGGTTGGCTTTACTCACTATCCATTGTAGTCAACAACATGCTTATTAATAATAATATCAAACATGAAATAGAACCATATGAAAATGTATTTTGTAGAAATCTTAGTCTTATACTATTTATATTTTTTATATAAATGGCCAATGGGGGGAGGTGTTCTAACATCTACATGTTTGTTTATTATAAAGTTTTAAATTTATAATTTCTGTTTTTTATTTCCAATAGGCAGTTTATTTGAATCTGATACAGAAACACAAGACAGATATCCAGGTTTACGACCTAAAACTAAAAATGTTAAACCTGTATCTAATGATAGTTCAGTAAGTTCAGATTATTCTGAGTATGATTCTGACTATGTGCCTCAATCTCATAATGCTGTCGGTGGCAAATTGTATGATTCTGATAAAGAAGAGGATAAAGACTTTGCTAATTCATCAGACATCAATATTGATGAGTATGAGGATGAAACAAACATGGTGCAAAAATGTACTCCAAGTGCATCTAAAATAAGTCCAGAGAAAATATCAGTGCCAT
Organism: Schizaphis graminum; assembly: GCA_020882235.1. NCBI lineage: Eukaryota > Metazoa > Arthropoda > Insecta > Hemiptera > Aphididae > Schizaphis > Schizaphis graminum. Next base: position 14,820,117 of record CM037036.1, read on the forward strand.
TTATAACAAAGAAGTTTAATTTTGACGGTGAAGTTGAAAAAAGTAAAAAAACTACTTCTTACAAAAGAGTTTGGGACAAAAAAGACCAATGCGTTTTTTGTGAAAAAAATGTAACAAACTTCACCAGACATATTTTAAGAAAACACAAAAATGAAATTGAAGTTATTAAATATGAAGCATTGCCAAAAGGATCAGTTGAAAGAAAACAATATGCTGATATTTTAAGAAAACGAGGGAATTTTTTATGCAACGTCGAAAGTGGCACCAAAATAAAACCTGTTCGCCGTCCTTATGAGTTTGATATTAAATCAACATCAGTAAGAGATTACTTACCATGCAAGTATTGTCTGGGTATGTTAAAAAAAAAATATTTGTTTCGACACTTTAAAATGTGCAAGAGTGTTAAAAATGTAAATGGAAGTAGAAATAGAGCCCAAGCAGATGGCCAAAATATGCTGATAACAATGACTAGTACAAATGAGGAACTAGAGAAAACTGTCTTCCCTCGAATGGCTAGTGACAATATTTCTTTTGTTGCTAAATCTGATGCATTGATTACTGCATTTGGAACGAGATACTTAAAATGCCACAAAGAAAAGCATCTAATTGCTGTTGTATCACAAAAAATGAGAACCCTAGCTCGATTTTTGATTGCTGTAAGAGGTGAGGTTAGTGAAATCCATTCACTTCTGGACTGTTTATCTCCAAAATACTTTGATGTCCTAGTTAAGTGTACTAAACAGATTGCTCAATATAACGAAAAAACTGACAAATTTGGATCTCCATCAATTATTTTAAAACTTGGTCAATCATTAAAACAGTGTTGCGATATTGCTGAATTTATTATGTTAAAAGAAAGTGATGGTGTCTTAACCAATACAAGCAAAAGAGACTCTATAAATAATATTAAATATATGATAGAGAAACAATGGTCGTACGAAATTTCATCAAATGCTTGTAAAGAGATTTACCAAAATAAATGGAATAAACCTTCTCTTCTACCATTGACTTCTGACATTCAACTGTTTAGAAAACATATAATAAATATTGAACAAGAATCTTATAACCAATTAAAAACAAATATAAATAATATTTTAGCGTTTCGTCAACTTCAAGAAAGCTTATTAGTTCAAATTGTTTTGCTAAACCGAAGACGATCAGGGGAAGTTCAAAGAATACTACTTGAAACTTACAAAAATGCAGATTCAGAAATTTCACAAGAGGAAATATTACATGCTTTGTCTCCTATCGAACTAGAGTTAACTAAAAGTTTTAAACGTATAGTTATACGAGGAAAACGTGGTCGAGGAGTACCTATACTATTTACACCTCATATTCAGAAACTCATCAATTATCTAATAACCATAAGAGAATCAGCTGAATTTATAAAAAAAGAAAACCCTTATTTATTTCCAATCATCCAATCATCAGATAGTTCAATGAGAGCCTCAGATTTAATAAGAAAATTTGGTAAAGAGTCAGGAGCAAAATATCCGGAAAACATTACATCAACACGTTTGCGAAAACATGTTGCTACAGTTACTCAATTGCTTAACTTAACTGAGGGAGATATTGAGCAATTGGCAACATTTATGGGACATACCAAAGATGTTCATAAACAATTTTACAGACTCTCAGATAATGCATTTCAAGTAAATATTTTAACTTATTACATATTTATAAATTTAAATATTTAACATATACATTTAGCTAAATATGTTTTTTTTAAACTTAAAAGCATACATTATTTTTACTAAAATATACCTATTGTATTATATATTTTTAAGGTTGCCAAAGTAAATAAACTATTACTTATGATGGAAAATGGCAAAGGTAATGAATATAGAGGAAAAAGCTTGGACGAAATAAACATTAATGTAAATGAGCTAGTGTCCGATGAAGAGTCAACAGATAATGAAGAAAAAAAGCCTGAAGATCAACTTATACAAAAACCGTTAATTGGTAGTCCACTTACAAAAAACCCTGTAAATAAAACAAAAACTATAAGGCAGACCACTAAAAAAATAGCTGTTGTTCCATGGTCTGAGGCAGAAAAGTCAGCTGCAAACAAGTATTTTAAAAAACACATACTTTTGGGTAAGGTACCAAAAAAACATGAGTGTGATGAATTTTTGAAACTGAACTCAGAGTTTAAGAAACCTTGGAAAAAAATTAAGTATTTTGTCCACAATGCAATTAATTCTAAAAAAAAATAAATAAATAGGTACTTTATTTTATATTGATTTTTACTTAAATATACAAAATAAATTTGAATATACCTGTTTTTATTCATATTTACTATTTGTAAATTCCTTGTTTTAATGTTAAAATACAAATTAGAGTGATTATACTAGTACTTACTACTTAGTAGTAGGTATAGTACTTAACCTAAGCAAGACTATTTTTTTTTTAACTAGGTTAATATGGAAAAAAATATAAGTAATATATACGTTACTTTTTTTTTAACTTGTAAAAGTTACAAGTTAACTAGAAAATCAAAGTAACTTAGCTTGTTCAAAATTAGTTACCTACTATAACCTAACCTAACTTTTTTTTAAAGCTAACAAATAACATAATAATTTAATATAGTCTTGCAGTTTTAAATCAAAGTATGTATTGAAAGAAATTGTTATAACTTGAAAGTACATAAATAGGTACTTAAATCAATGATGAATCTAACAAAATAATTATTTTTATGTATTTATTTAGCGAATGGGCCATAACTATACTAAATAATAATTAGCAAATTAAATAGTAGAATATAATTAATCATTGTAATATCAAATATTATTCAATTCAGTGGTAATTCTATGAATTAATAAAAATATAATAATAAGTAATAACTATTAATTATATGGATTAATGAGTTTACAAATGTGTATGTATTATACCGAGTATTAAGTTTATATTTCTTTACTCAATAGTGCAATTATCTATCACTTTTCTGTTTATAATATAATATATAAGATATTCTGTGAATATCAGAATATGTAATATTATAACCATAATTATAAATTATTATATTTATGAATAATATTTTATACTTTCAGTTATTATTATTTTTTTTTATAAAATACATTTTTACAAAATGGAATATACCTTAAATCTGTGATTTGAATTTTAACATTTTAATTCATTAATGTTTTTAGCATTGACCTTATGTACTAATTACCTATTTAAATTTGTTCGTATTTAATTAAATATACTTATTAGTTAATAATTTTTTATTTTACAATATGATTATTAGAACACAATTTAAGAAAAATATATTAAACCACAAAATGTAGTTGTTTAAGAGTAACTATAATAATTAACTGTTTTTGAAATAAGGGGACACTAAGTCATCAATTTTGACAATTTTGTTATAATCTAACTATGATAAAATAAAAAAGTTGTTTTGGTAAATAATACCTACCTACCTATTTGAAATTTTAATTTGAATCCCAATATTACTAAGTACTTACTACTTACGTGTGTCGTACAAACTACAAAATTATAACTAGAATAATAAAATTGTCCACAGATGTTAGATATACAGCTAAACTACTTTGTAAACTTACATAGTATCATTGATTATTGATTATAAATATTAAATACTAATTTAAAATCGATGCTATATGCCTATCATATAGTACCTATAGGCTATAACTGTATATTATGATCTAAGTATAGATATAATATAATATCTGTGAGATTTTCATAATCGTTTGATAAGAATATTATCATTTATCACGCATTGTTTATTTCTTATCAATTTTCATTGAAGTAGAATTATTATAGATACTAGAACACCTATTATAAGGCATAGGCTATAATTAACTAAATTAAGTAGGTATCTATAATATTATACTATATTATTATATTATAGGAATTGTTTTGTTCATATTATTTATGTTTTTTGAGAATATACTAAAATTATGCATTCTCATTTTACACACGGGTATACGTTCATAGGTATTAGGTAGTAAGTATGTAGATATAATTACCTAGGTACCTACTCCATGAAGACATGAACATTGCGTTATTATTGAATAATAATTACATCCCGTTTTGTTTTATACTTTTATGGTTCCTTATGTAGATATAACTATATAAATGGTGTACATCGAAAATAATTTGTATTTTTTCTACATGCTTATACGGAATGCCAATATAATATTACGCTGTAGTGGGTTAAATCTGACAACAACGCATGGATCTAATAAGATAAGTAGTTCAAAAATTTTCAACACACCTGGATCTCTTAAAGTTAGGATTTTACATTTTAGATCTCGTAAAGTATTAAGCTAACTATTTAACACTGTGGATCTCACAAAGATAGGTTACAGTTTAAAATAAATTTAAGTGTTTATACATTTTTATTCCACTTTACTAATAAACATATTTTAATGATATTCTCCCACCAACTCCAAAGGTGAAATAATGTTTTTAAAAGGTGGATCTCGTATGGTCAGGTTTTCCACATGGATCCCACATGATACTATTTGTATGTATGTGTGTGTGTGTGTGTGTGTGTGTGTGTGTGTGTGTGTGTGTGGTTCAATCGGCGACGGCTCGTAACCGGAGCGCGCGTATATACGATATAATACGTATATTAAATTATACCGATACTATTTGGCGTCAACAACTGTAGAACAGTGTGAATAGGTTTATGGTATAGCTTAAAATTAATGTAAATATTTGAAAATGTGATTTGCAAAATTACTAAATATAATAAATATTTATTATTTGTAAGTGGGTGATAGCTAGTTCAATGAATTTCTTAGTAATAATATGATCAAAATTGTACATCTGTACCATCTAAGCAGTTAGTAGATAAAAATTGACAACTACCGTCTAATATAGATTTATTCAATAATTTTTTTATAAGCCAACTGATTGTAGATATAATATAAAATGTTTAATTCATGCATACACATAAGATCTTGCTTTATTGTTTCCAAAATCACAGAATCAGTTTTTTTTTTAATTTTTATTTAATTAAAGATTAAATAAAAATTTATAAAAATAAAATAATCTGTTCATCTAACCTGTTATTTCCAGTGAGGATTATGTCAAATCACTTCACACACTTTTTACAGTCATGAGTAGAATTCCAAGTTTGAGTTGGATGATGGATCAGTCAAATTGTTCAAGAATACAACTGAAGCATCCTAAATAATCTTCAGTTTCTTCATTGTAAAATGCACAACGAGTTATATTTTCATGATCACCAAAAGCACTGTAAAAATAATTACATGATTATTTATATATTGGAATAAAAAAGTTAAATGACAATTGATATAAAAACATTAAAAATCTTTAAAAAAAAAAAAAAATTAAAAACCAAGCAAGTAATATATTTTACAAAAGTTTGCCTAATTCAGTAACTAAATCTTAAATTTATAATATCTATATAAGTTTGTGCATACATTCAATAAATAATATTATAAAACATAAAATTAAATTAAATAGGCACCTCACTTTAAGATATTATTGGATTCTGTGTTGATGTAGGCAAACAAATGGAATAAATTAAATGACTTACAGCAATAAATATGTTCTCAAATTTTAACCACACTAGTAATCAAAATAAATTTTCATTTAATTGTAAATGTTGGTTAATAAAAAAAAAACATTGTATGAATTCCAGTGGTTATGTAATAATGTTAAAAAAAGTATCACCAACAAAAGATGATAGAATCACAAATACTGTTCAAATTATAAATATTATAGTTATTTCATAAATCTAGGATAATCATTAGCTACATATAAATTTGAAATCATAAAACACAATTGACAGACACTGAGACACAGCGAACACAACTTGTACAGGTACGAGACTGGTGAGAGAATGAACAAAACTGAATGACATTGAAACTTCAAAGGTAGGAGGGAGACGGAGAAAGGTAGCCTGCATGAATGTTGTACCTATCGTCTGGCGCAATAGGGCATAATAAGTACATGAAATAATAAAACCTATAAATATAGCAGGCACAATGAGACACCTGGAATTTCTAGTTTAATTTAAAAATATTGGTAATACACGTTAAAATGTGTTTGTGTCGGTGCAAAAACCCAGCCTACAACGCACGTGTAGGTAATTATCTAAAATTAAATAAATTATATCACTAAATCAGCCACAACAAATTGCATGACAAGCAAAAGTTAATCAGTAATCACGTAATCGTTAAACTTTATAGTCAATTTTCCCCATACAAATACTCCCTACAAATGTTACTAAAAACTAGTACATAATAACCATGGGTGAGGTATAAACAATATTCCATTTAACCTTTAGTGGACACACCTGCCCTTTCCATTCGTGTAGGTTTAAAAGCGTGAGCTCTGCCGGAACATGTTCAAATATTTTTTCCAAAATACGCGGTTTAACGGACGACCGTCTACCGGGCATACCGTCGCGCGCGCGGTACTTACTCAATTTCGAAAATTCATATCTCGAAACTGGCCAAAGTGTTCCCTTAGATATTTTAACACTTTGTTAAACATCACCTGCCCTTTCCATTCGTGTAGGTTTAAAAGCGTTTCGTATTTTTTTCATTTTTTCGTTTTAACCTATGAGCTGTCTACCGAGTGTATGATTGGATAGTACTTAATTTCGAAATGTATATAGGCACCTGTAGTCTAAGTGTCACATAAATAAGGGTGGATCTAGCAAATACTAATGGTCGGGGCATTTTATTGGCATTTGCTCAGCTCTGATACGCGCTCTAGTGGATTATATATTAACGACTCCAACGAGGTAACCGCACTGCTCATGGTGCCTACTCCTATTCTCTAAGACTATTTAAACTACAAAATAGTGAATTGTTATAGAACTGTGAACTATAAATAGATGTTCATTTATTTTTGTTATACTTTTTCTATTCATTATCAATGATAACAAAATTCGTATCATAATAAATCTTAAAAATATAATTACAAAGTTATTACAATTTATATTGTCTTTATTTCTGTACCTATATGTAATAATATAGTTTTTCTAATGGATAGGATATGTTTAAATGCAATTTATAAATTTTGTGGTGGTACTCCTACTACTAGAAATATGGTAGAAGGCGAAAATATTTTAAACTCTGGCCATTTAATACATTGTGGATATACACTTAAGAACCAGGAACTTTTAAATATATTTTCAATGTGTCTTCAAACATCAGCCCTCAGAGAAAAACCACATGAAATTCAAGGGGTTTTTAATTTCAAAAACAATGAAGATTGGGTTATATCTGAAATGAAATGTACTTGTAAAGCTGGGGAAAGTCAAAATTGTAAACACTGTGTAGCTACATTACTTTATTTAAACAGGTTAGAATTTAAAAACAATAAAATTGTAAAAAAATTATTTATTAATTAGATTTTATTGGTTTAGAACTGGTATAAATGCATTAGAAGCTATTTCACAAACTGACTTGCAGTGTACATGGAATAAACATAAACCAGCATTGCAACTTTATGCTCCTAAACCTTTAAAAGAACACTCATATTTTAAAACAAATATTCCATATAATAAAATAATACCAACACAAGAAAATATTTCTAAAATACAACAGATTCTTTTGAACAGAAATAAAAATTCAGCTTTGTTTCTTCATAGGTATGTTATTTAGTTGTCTTGAATATTTTTATTCATCCAGATTAACATGAGTTAATATAATTTTAATTTGGTATGAAATCTATTTAATTAAGTATCTACTTACATAAATTATTTTTATTAAAATTTATAGTTATTAGGTAGCTATTTCTGTTTAACTGCTATTTCATTATCTTTATACATTTAATATTTACACATGTAATCATTTTTGTTTTTTAGTGTTGGAAGGCATTCATTATATATTGACAATCAGATAAAAAAAATGAATAGTGTTATTACATCAGACTTTAAAAAAAGTTTAAGTTTAATACTGAATCGCTCACAACATTATGATAAATATATTGATTTTACTTATGGTCCTCTAAGATATTGCTGTCATAAAGAATATAATAGTATTAGCTGTGTTGATGTGATGGAAATTTGTTACAAGAGTAGTTTATCTAGATGTGAATGGGATAATGAAAGAAAATTCAGAATAACAGGCTCACGGTGCTATGCTTTATACATTTACTTTTTTAATAATAACCCAGATTGGAGTAAAAAATGTTTAAAGTATTTCAATAATGACCATTTTTCAAATAAATATGTAGAACATGGCATTATCAATGAACCTAGGGCAAAGAAATTATATTCTAGTGTAAATTTGAACTGTACCATTTTTGAACCAGGGTTAATAATTTGCAAAGATAATTATTGGTTAGGGTATTCAGCTGATGGTGTAGTATTTGAGAAAGGAAAGCCAATAAAACTTTTAGAAATCAAATGTCCTTATAATGGAAAAACAAATACAATAAAAAATGTAATTCTTACCTGTAAGTATTTAACTAAAATCAATGGAATGTACTCATTAAAACAAAAACACGCCTATTATGGTCAAATACAACTTGGTATGTTTTTACTCAACCTGGATACAACTGATTTTTGTTTGTATTCATCATATGATGACAGCATGTTCATTATACATGTTAAAAGAGATGAAGTGTTTTTAAAAAAAATGTTAACTACATTAAAACAAACATTTTTCAATAATATGTTACATAGTATTTGTACTAGTAAATAAAACTTATAAAAGTAAATATTATTATTATTTTTTATTGTATTGATAAGTACACATAATAAGTAGTCTTTTATTTTATATTTAGTTATTTTTATATCATACATTCATACATACTTTAATACATCAATACATGTTATGTTATTGTAATTAATTAATAATAAAAAAAATACACAAAGAAAAATTTTACTATTATTTTTTAATTTGAATCATTTGGTCATAAATTTATTGTTGTTTAGAATTGGTACACTTAAATTAACAATGGCACAAGCTATTAAAAAAATGTCATCAATTTTGGATAGTAAACTACTTGGAAATTTACTAAAAATATTAAAAATTTTAATTCTTTGGTTAACTCTTTCAATGTGAACTCGAGCACTGGCTATACTTTTATTGAGTAAAGCTTCAGTTTGAGTTAGTTGTTGTTTTCCTCTTAAAAATGGTGGTCGAAATAACTTAACATGTTTCTTTGCACACAATGAATCGATGAGAAATCCTTTATCTGCCATAATAGCATCATTTTCATCTAGTAAATCAATTACATTACTGTTTTCAAAAATAAATTTATCAGATGCACGCCCTCCATATCCTTGGCTGATAAATGAAATTATACCAGCTGGTGTAACACAAGTCATAAATTTTGCTGTGTATGTTGATTTGTAATTTGAATAAGTAATGATTGAAGCAGAGAGACTTTTAGGTTTCATAATAGGTATTTCAATACAATCTATGATAATTCTAGTGCTTTCAAAATTTTTAAAACATTTTGGTAAGTTACACAAAATTTCATTTTTTGTTGGCCATGGAATCATTGGTTTTAAAATAACTGATAATAGACAAATTGTTTCAGTTATAAGTTTTTTACAATTTGAATTGCTACATTGAAATAAAATTGCTAATACAGAATATGATAAATTTTGTTTTAACTTCATAAAGGTCAAAATAACACAGTCTTTTGTTGATTGTAATTGAAAACTATTTGTTGGTTTCGTTTTTAAAATGTTAATAGAATCTACTATGGAATCAAGAAGAGTAAAAGAATGGAGCCCCGTTAAAGTATTTAGTTTTTTATCATTGTTTATTAATGTAGAAAATAAAAATACCAAATCACCACTTGTCACCTGGATTCCAATATCATTTCTTATACATTTACTTGATATGCATTCTTCAGCATTAGATAAACTATTTTCAGAAATATCATTTTTATTCACTTCATCATTTTCAACTATCTGTTCATCAAAATTTAAACAACGTTTAACAATATTTTCATTTCTCTTTTTGGCTCGTTCTAATCTTGACAATGAAGTATTTTCAGGTGTAGATATTTGTTTGAGTTTTGGTAGATTACAAGATGGAACAACGTTTCGTTTTAGGTAACGCTTCTTTGAAGATAAATCTAAGATAACAATTTATAAAACTTAATTTGAATGTAGGTAATTAAACATAATATGTGTATAAACATTTTTTTAATATCTACCTGCATTTATGTAATCATCTCTTTTAAAGTGAAGAGAACAAACCGACATTGACTTGGTAATTTTTTTACCCATTCTCAAAACATGAATCCATTGTTTTCGTCTACTAATTTCATGTTCTTTAGGAAATGTTACAAATCTAACATCAGAATTTCTTCGAGCGAGTGAATTACAACCATAAACGCAACAAAATCTTTTGGATTTATTTTTTTTTGGAGTAAATGTTGTACCACTATTATCGATATTCATTGTAACTACACATTTAAGAACTGAAGCGAATGTATATTGTTTAAACAGTTAACAATTATTATTCTGTGTCACAGAAGTATTAGTATAGATAATAAACAAATTATGATAATTATTTTATGCCTAAGTATGCGTAAGAATTATCGTGATCGTGATTAGTTGTGATTAGTCGTTTGCTGGTCACCACGGCTGTAGATTTTAGATATCCTATTTTAAGCACTGTCATCGACGCGACGGTTACCTCGTTGCTCATAAGCCACGCCCATCTCGAAATCGCCAATAGGAAAAGTTATATAATATAGATAGTGTCCCTCACCAAAATAAAAACAATATTATATTATATTATATTTAATTATATAATAATATGATATATTATATTTAATTATAAAATAATATAATATATTAAATTATATAATAGTTAATTATATTATATTATGTTTTATGATATTAAACTTTAGTATATTTTATATTGTATGGTACAATAACTCTATGTTTTATAATGTTTGATGAATTTAAATTAATTAATTAATTAATTATTTAATTAAAATAATAACTTAGCGTCGAATGTTTTGCTATTTTTGTTTTCGACTCGCTTTTGTAGTAGCATTGAATCGGAAAGCAATTATTGTATACTATTATTTTATTATGGTATTTTTGAATCCGTAAATGTTAAGGGTTTGGGATACACTGGGCCTCTTATCTATTGCTATTGGATTATTGCTAATGTAATCCTCGTTTTCAGATAAAAATTGACCTATATTATAAACTATGTATGTGATAGGCTTATTGTTGAATTAGTTAAAAACCTGTGCTTAATTAATGATAAAATAATAATGCAAATATATAATGCAAATTGTATTAAACATATAATTTTGATGGCAACGTAGGTATATTTTTGTAATAGAAAGCAACATGTGATGAGATAAATTCAAGTATTGAATGTTTTACTCATAATATATTTCAATATAGATAATTATTGCAGACTACTAAATTAAATTGTGAATAAACCAAATTGTGTATTCATTAATATGTTATATTGTTATTTTTTTTTGTTTTAATGTTTTGCAATACAATATAGAACATACTGACACGGTTGTGTTTACAGTTAATTCCTTGCCTACTTATTATATTATATAGTTATATCATTAAGACAGTCCCAGAGTATATATTACAATACTCTGTTATGAGAATACACATTACCATTTCGTACCTAATGTCTTTGGCATGCAAAAATGGATTATACATGATAGCTTAACAAAATTAATAGAACTGATACAAAAAGCTACAAATAAATAAATAATTACTAACTACTAAGTACCTACTATAATAACTAATTGTTTTACACAATATTGCAGTTTATATTAACTACTGTCTACTTAAATTTTTTAAACCATAAATTGAAAATGTTGTGCATTTTATTTTATCATTTTTGTAATGTATAAGATAATTTTTCTGAATAAATTAAATAATTAAATAAAAATATATAAATATATATTCTATAAACACATAGAACAACAAGAATGTAATAGAAAGCAAATTTTTTATTTATGTTATATATATTTATGTACCTATATTATAATGATTTGTATAATATAATGTACAGTCAACAATACAAATGTATACATTGATATGTTTAAGGAGTTTACAGTGAATAGTTAGTTATTCCTTGCTTACTTACCTACTTATAGTTATTATTATTATAGTCACGTGAGTAGGTACATTACAATACACTGTTATGAGAATACACATTACATACCATTTTGTTAATTTATTACTATAAAATAATGTATAAGTAGTTTGAATGCATAATACAGATTGGATGGACATAGTAACTTATATAAGTTGTTGAATTTATTTTTTTGTAAATGCTTTAATTATGATTAATTATTATTTAATATAATTATTTTTATTATTTATTATTTTATTATATAACTAACCTAAATAGATGCCACCACCCATGCTTAAAAATTAATATTCTCACTTTTGTCATTGTAATGCAAAAATGTATTATACTTACATGATAGCTCATGCCAATTAACTAATAATAATACCCATTATATTACTTATTAATTTAAATGTTTTATTATCATTGATTGATGATATATACATATTTACATGTTAATAAATAAGAGTTCATTGTTTTCTTATTTTTATGCAATACCTAATTCATAGACATGAGTTAGTGTGTCAAATGTTTATGAGAACGTTGTCACATTATAATTTTTATTACATTATAATATTTATAACATAAGATTATATAATTTAATAGGTTTAACCTATAACCATTTTTAGGACTCCTTAAAATACCAGTTTTTTGTATATAAGTTGTGTGTTTTTATACTAATACTTCTTCCCTATTATACTTAAGTTGTATACCTACACCATTAATCAATTTGTAAATTAAAACATTATACTATTACCAAACACTAAAAAATATAGTAGGTAACTTGACGCGTACCTTTGGGGAAGCGTCGGAGTTGATGGATCGTTGAGGTGGTGGATACGGGGAAAGAACAAAAAATATACACAACACTTCGTTTTGACAAAAAAAAAGGTGGTGGTTTATTGATGTATAAACAAGTCGATGAATAAAAGAAAAACAATAATGACAGGAACACTGTCGTTGATGGTCACAAAAATAAGTCGGATACAAAGTCGTTGTGAAGTCGGCACGGTACGGCGATACGTCGGTTCACGGTAGGTCGTACGGTGCGACGGTTAAAAGCTAACTAACTGGCCTAGGGCCGGTTCGCGGTCGCGTCGGGTCCGACGTTCCGACGCGGTTCGTCACGCGTCGGTGTCGTCCGTCGTCAACTCGTGGTTGAGATAGAGGTACGTGCGCGGTTATCCGCGCAAATGTCGTTTGAATTCAAACGGCCGTTGCGCGGGACCGCGTCATACTCCCCCCCCCCAAACCACCAGTGACGGCGGTTGTCCGGCCGCTTCCGGTGGGTGTGTGGGTGGTAGTTGGTGTAGACAGTGTCCGGTGCGGGGTGTTCCAGCCGGGTGTGGCGGTCGCGCTCCGGACTGTCTACTTTTGTTGTGGTGGTGTCATGGGTGCGGGCCCGGTGTTTTGGAAAACGGTTTCCATCTCCACGTCGTCTGGGGGGGCCATCTCCGTGTCTCGCAGCAGTTCCGCCTCCTCATCCGGTGATATTTCCATATCGACCGGTTGTGAGGTGGCGGTGTCTGCTGGTTCCGTGGCCTCAGCTGTTCCGGCCGGTATTGCTACCTCCGGTGCTTTGGCCGCGGTGACGTGGGTGCTGGCTGCCTCCAGTGACTTTGGATCTGGTGCCGGTTGGGTGGTCGTGGTTGCCGGTTTCTCCAGGCGGAACTGTTGGGAGGTGGATTGTTGTGGGGCGGCCTGTTTCGCGTTTTTGATTTTCTCCCGGTGCTCCTTCAGACGTTCCATGTTCCGGCGTTTTCTGGAGCTCAGTGGCAGTGTCGGCGCTGTCGGTGGTTGTTGGGTTCCTGTCACATCTCTCATCGCGGGCGGTGTCGTATTTATTGTTGTCCGCGGTCGTGGGACCGGTGCTGCCATCAGTGGTTGGGGGGGGGTGGTCGGAATAACCGCGCGGACTGCGGCATCGGGGGTGGTCGCGGTGTGCCTGTTGGCTGTACGTGCCGTCTTGGGCTCCGGGACGTTTCGGTTCCCACGGACGTCGGACCCACGCTGGTCGCCTTGCGGAAGACCTCCGTGCGGTCGTCCCATCCGCGGGTGTAGGCTGCCCACAGTACCGGGTCCCGGCGTAACTCTGCCGTTGACATCCGGCGAACCCGTGCCGCCGTTGTCGCTTGTGCGGTTGCTTCCGCGCTAGCTTCCTGCAGTAACTGCTGGCTGCGTTCCAGCAGCTCCGCGGCTTGCTGTAGGGGGGTGGTGGGTGTCGCTCTTTCCATCTTGAGGTGTCGTCGAAGTGGTTGAACTGCGTGCAGCGATGGTTAAACAAAAATAAAAACAAATACGCATAATCATTGCGACCGGCCGTTATGTGTTTGTGGTGGTGTCGGGGTGTGGGTGTGTCGTGGGTGTCGCGCGTTTTAGACATGACACATGTATTTTGCGCGGGGGTTGTTGGTCTGTAAGGAACACGCCTTTCCCTACTTGTTGGTTTAGTCTCACCGGTCCCCACCATTTCGGTGCAAAACCGGCGTGGAATTTGGTGTGCGCTTTTGACAGGTGATGCGCTTTATAATATACGATGTCACCTGTTTTGTATTTGTCGTGCGTCTGGCCACCTGTTGCCGGTGGTATGTCCAGTACGTCTTTCTCGCGCTTTTCCCTATCCACATTTGTTTGTTCGATCGGTTTGGCTGTTATCCTATTCAGTGCCCAATCGCCTGGTCGTTTGCCCTCTCTGCCGAGGACGAGTACCGAGGGGGGGTATCCTGTCTGGTCATTGCGTCTATTCCTGATCGAAAATAATATGGGGGGTATTTTGGCGTCCCATGTGTTATGGTTACCGTCGGCGAGTAATGCGCGTAGACCTTTTTTTATTTCCTGGTTGCGCCGTTCGACGGGGTTGGCTCTCGGGTGATATACCGGAGTTGTCCAGCCCTCAGCTCCCCAGCGCTCGATCGCGTTGCGCATATCGGTTGATGCGAATTGGTTTTCGGGCTTACATATGATTTTTGTGCTTGGGAGTCGAGTAGTGCTGTTACGAAGCCTGACCTAAATTCGAGCTCGACCGCGGGGGTCGGAATTTTGTCGGGGCATGTTCGTTTAACACTATTCGACGTCGGGTGTGTGTGGTAGCGGGATAAGTGGTTCTTAACCGCGATTTCGGAGTCCTTGGTGGCGGTTTGCACCGCCATTACCATGGTGTCCGTTTCGATTACCTCTATGCTACGCTTACATTCCGACGGTGCACGTGTAAATTTCGTAGTGGGGGTCGTGGTGTGTGGTGATGATGACCTACTACTTGAAGAAATTTCAGGTGTGTGGACGGGTGATATATCTGATGACGCCGAGCGTGTCGATGCGCGTTTGATGGCTATATCCCCGTCGGTAATGCCGAAAATTGGTGGTGTTGGCGTGGGTGTGTGTGTGTGTGGTGGAGGCGGCGGTGCGGACAAAAGTCCGCCGACTCACCTGGCGTTTCCCGAACCCGGTGTGTTCGCGGGGCAGTCACTGTTCCAGTGTGGCCCTCCACAGTACCTGCACGGGTCGCGCGGTAGCGGCCTTCCGGCCGCCCCGTCCCGTGGTCGCGGTGTGTGTGGCGGGCGCGGTGTGCGTGACTGTCCGCGTTTGTTGTGTTCCGGTATCGTTAACGGTTGTGGGGGCGGGTCATCTGGTGTGTCCATAATTGCCGCGATTTGGCGGAGGTCCGCGAATGTGTTGGGGCGTTGCAGTCGTATATGCGTACGGTAACCACTGTGTGTTAATCCGACTATCGTGTGTACTAGCTGTGGTTCAGCTAGCACCGGGACTTGCCCGTTGTTGATGCGGCGCGCGAGTTGGTGTTTAATTGTGAAAAACTCCGTTAACGACTGCGTTGGTGATTGGCGGACGGACACTATGTCTGTCTGCAGCCGGGACTGAATATCCATGTTGTTGAACTTTTGTAAGAAGTCCGCACGGAACTCGTCCCAGGTGTGGTCCAGTATTCTGACGGTATTCCACCAGGTACTGGCTGCACCCTTTAGCTGAGGCTCGATAATGTTTGTCCAGCCCGCCCTATCTATATGCGTTTTATACAAAGTCGATTCGGCCTTATGTATAAAACGTACCGGGTCCTCGGGTGTTGTTCCGTGGAACTCCGGCAACGAGTATCTCACTGTTCGTACTTCGTCGTACGGTATCAGTGTAGATTGCGTCATATAGTTGTGTGTGTGGGTGGCGGTGTGAGGTGTGGAATACGACGCATTATCGAAGGTCACGTTGCGGTCGGTGCGGTAGTTGTCCGCGGACGGTGGATCGCGTGCCACGGGACCTCTCGCTCCGTACTCCGTGTTCGTTGCGTGTGTGTGTGTGTGTTGGTGTGCGCTATCGGCCTGCGGCGACTCCGGTGTGTTCCGGTGTTGTTCCGCTGACGATGCGCGCTGAGGGCGAGTCGGTTCGGATACCTCCGGTCGTGGTTCCGGTGTAGGGCGCGACATACCTAGCTCTAGCCGACGCATGGTTTCCGCTATCCGGCGTTGGTCTTCGCCAAAACGGGACATGCAGTCCTCGAGCATGGTTAGCCGCGACTCCAAGCTGTGCCTGTGCGGCGCGCTTTCCGCCGCTTGCCGCGCCTCTTTTATTATACCGCGGGCCGCTTGTGCGAGGTCCACGGCATGTTGCGCGGTTTGTGTGAGTGTGAGGTGTGTTGCATCTAACGGTCTTGGGATGGGTGTACGGTCATCCGTACTTGATTCGGTGTGCCCAGCGTTATACGCCGGGCTCTTGTCCGTATCAATTTCCGGTTGTCCGGTGGTTTCCATTGGTTGGAACCGGACGGAATTTGCCTGTATACCCATGTTTGTAAAATGCTGTTCTAACCGGATTTCAAGTGCGTCTTTCGCATCCCCTTCCGGTAGTCCGCGTTGACTGCATTCGTACCGTAGCTCCGCAGCGGTCAACTCACTCATGTATTTTCCCGCCATTACTCCCGGTAGGTTTTCCGGTGTTATGTTCAGTGAAAAACAATGAGTGTTTGTTTTATCGGCGGAACGGATATCGCGTTCTTCCGATTTGTGTCGACCGCGTATCGGTAAGGCTATTTACGTACGAATGTAGGTCAGTGGGTCGATGACCGTTGATGTTGTGTGTGCGTTATGATCACGAAAACCGGTTTCCGTGTACTGGTGTTGCGGTTGCGCGTGTGTGCGTGTTCCTGTCGACTATTTCGGTACGGGACGGCGGCGGCGGTCCGGTTTTTGTGGTGACGTTGGGCGGGTGGTGGTGCTAGCGGGGTTTTGTCTACCTTATCGCGCTCTAGCGGTCCTACCTATCCTACTCCCCGTGTGTTTGCAGCGTCGCGCGCGGTGAAGTCGGTGCGTCCGTAAATCAGTGGCGCTGCTATCGTTACGTTCTTTATGGTTATGTTACGTAACGCGGGTTTTTCCGTTATAGCCTGCAAACCACGTTTTCGTCGTGTGGTTTCGGGACGCGTTTTGGGGAGTCGCACAATGGGGGATTGATGGTGGTAGTTAGTGGTAATAAATGTTTTACTTACCGGTGATTCCTGTTCGGGGAGCCAATTTGACGCGTACCTTTGGGGAAGCGTCGGAGTTGATGGATCGTTGAGGTGGTGGATACGGGGAAAGAACAAAAAATATACACAACACTTCGTTTTGACAAAAAAAAAGGTGGTGGTTTATTGATGTATAAACAAGTCGATGAATAAAAGAAAAACAATAATGACAGGAACACTGTCGTTGATGGTCACAAAAATTAGTCGGATACAAAGTCGTTGTGAAGTCGGCACGGTACGGCGATACGTCGGTTCACGGTATGTCGTACGGTGCGACGGTTAAAAGCTAACTAACTGGCCTAGGGCCGGTTCGCGGTCGCGTCGGGTCCGACGTTCCGACGCGGTTCGTCACGCGTCGGTGTCGTCCGTCGTCAACTCGTGGTTGAGATAGAGGTACGTGCGCGGTTATCCGCGCAAATGTCGTTTGAATTCAAACGGCCGTTGCGCGGGACCGCGTCAAACTTTACCTGCAATAAACGTTTCTATCACTCAATAAATTAAGTATTATTCAATGATGATTCATTTAAAATAACCTGTAGTAATTTTATCCAACTTTTGTGTAACCAATAACAAAATATTAGTATATTGCACAGATTATTATATATATATATATATATATGATCATGATGACATGACTTATAATAGGAAAACACCATTAAAGAAAAACACATATAAATAAATGTTGTAAATTTTATTATTCGGTCTGAAAAAATATACATAACAAATTAAAAATATATTATATAAATGAAAAAAAAAAAAAATGCGGGTAAGTGGGTATCGCTCTGCTGTACATTAGGGGGTGGGGTGGACCTCAGACTATGGAAGGTTAAATTTGAATGCAATGATAGGTATCATTGTATACGAAAAACGATTCTGAACGAAGATGATTTGTCAGTTTAGGATAATATATTATATTTAAATATTGTCAAATATTCTATTTTGAAACAAATAGTATAGTTTTTATATTATGTTACTATGGTTACTATGGCCAACATTCGCATTATGAGCGTATGAAATTTAATTTAAATTTTGACATATTTCGTATAAATTCGAACTTTAAACACTTATAAAAAAAAATTGTGACTAACGATTTCGGATTTTTTTTTATCACTTTAAGAACAACTTATAAGAAACCTTGTATTAAATTTTCAAGATTTTCTGGCCACCCAAAAAATTTTTACCGGCATTTGAAGAAAAAAAAACTTAGAAAAGTCGAAAATTTCAATTGTCTATTAGTAGCTTAAAAATGGTCAAAATATTTTGAAAATTTAACTGTAAAGAGATAACCATAATATAAACATTTGCTGAAAATTTCAAGTATTTACAATGATTAGTTTTTGAGTTACAGCAAAATCAAAAAATCGATTTTGTCGAAAAGTGGTTTTTCCGTAAAATTGCCATTTTTCTGTCATTTTTTTTTTGTTTTTCTCGATTTTTTTGAAAACTATTAGAAAATTTAAATTTTGACCCCCCTAAAGTACCAACTAGATTCAATTCCCTATTCATAGAGGGGCTGAAGTCAAAAATTGGAGCATTATTACTGCTCCAAATGTTGGAGTCAGACACAAAAAAAAAAAAAAAAAAAAAAAAAAAAACACACATCATTGTAAAAGCAATACATTCATCACTTCGTTCAGAATCTAATAGTTAATAGGAGCTGCTTAAGAGGAGGCCACACCGGAGAAAACCAGGCGCTAAAATGTTTTCACGCGTTCCAAGAATACGGCTTACTGAGTGGTTTTAGAGCAAAAAACCTTAATTAAAATTTGTAGAGAACAAGTTTTTCTAGGGCAATATAGGACTCAATTGTATATTGATATTAATATTTCAATTAATTGTCTAATAATAAAATGTAAAAAACACGAACATTCTTAGCTTAAAATATTCAACTTTGAAAATAAAAATAAAAAATCTAGTCCTATATTGCCCTAGGAAAAAATGTCCTCTACAACTTTTATTAAAGGTTTTTTGCTCTAAAATCACTCAGTAAGCTGTAATTTTGGAACTATAAAACTAAGTTTTTGCGCAAAAAGAGTTTTAATTACGGCAGACATGTGCTGCTCTCGTTTATAGCGGCAGCTTTTGTCCTATCTTCGTTACGACTTCCGCGCCAATGGATCTAAACCGGTCTGTTATCGGCGGGAGCTCATGATATGATATTTATAGAATATAGACTATAATAGTAGATACTATTTATATTATTTGTAATCATGATATTATTTTAAATCGTTATCGTATAATAATAATAAATAAATAATATTTATTATACTGCTCTATTGGCGTCCGCTACTGTCCTTGTGTTGATTGCGTGTTGTATAATTGCATTATACATTTGTAATTTTGTAAAATTTTGTATTTTTACGTTTGATTAAAAACTACCTACCGTAAGTGTATGTGACAGTGCGTGAGTGCATATTTTGGAGAGTTATCTGTTTTATCGGTACTATAAAAATGGATAAGATACCAAAAAAACGTAAAACAAAGCCAATTATGTCAAAAAAAAAGTCCATTAAAAGTGTAATGAAATATCGTTTAGCTAAAAAGAAGAAAAAAGAAATTCCCAATGACCTTACAGCTATACATCAGGACTATCAGGTTACTGAAGAACACACAAGGTAATTATTATTTGAGGCGCCTAGAACACAAGGGGTATAAGCGACATTTTAAAAAAATCTGAGGTAAGTACACAGCTGAAATAAGAATTTTTCATTTTATTTGAAGGTAAAAAGATATAGGTGAATTATTTGATATGTGCTGCGATCTGGTAGCAAATCACTTAACCTCCAAACAAAAATTATATCTAGATTAGAAAGAAATGGGTACAAGTGCACCTATATCTTTTTTCCACTGAACCATAACAGCTGTTAACGCACTTAAATTACTTTTCAGCCAAAACGTGTTTTTACTATTATCATACAATGATCTACGGTTGTTATCATTAACATTTAGGTTGATAGTTATTATTATAATAATATTAATGTTATAATATAATTACTAATTAGCAGTACAAAAAAAATTAATAACACTGATTTTAATATTTTCAACTTTACAAGTTAAGATGGAGTTTGAAGAACTTGACATTATGAGTGATGGTAAGTGATTGGAACTATTAATTTCAATAATAAATTAAGTATAGACTACAATGCTCTGGAGTCAAATAAAATGTTTAATCATTTTAATTGTAGATGATGCACATTTGCTTAGTACAGAATATGATAGTGATGCAGACAAGGACTATTTGCCAGAGAATAATAATAATAATGACACAGATAGTCATTCAGGTAGTATTGAATCATAAAATAATATTGTATTATAATTTGCCATTGTAAATCATATTATTTTACTGTTCCTTCCACATGAAATAATTGTGAGACTTTCTCATAATGTTAATGATAATAATAGAAACAATAATAATATAGAATTAATGTATTTACTAAAATATTGTTATTGTTTGATTTTTACAGACAGCTATGAAGATGGTATTGATAATCTACCGAGCAATGCCCTACCATCTGTACCACAGACTTCTAAGAAACGAGTCAGAAGAATAAATGAATGGAAACAGGTGAAAGCTAAAAAACTAAGAAATGAAGGTAAAACCTATGTAGATCGAAAAGGTAAGACACACAAAAATAAAAAAATAGTTGAGTACAATCATGAATGTAGGTATAAATGCAATACTAATATACCTGAAGATATTCGAAAAGAAATTTTTAATAAATACTGGGAATCAGGTGATTGGGAGTTACAATCTGCATTTTTAAATGGAGCAATTACTTTGAATCCTGTTAGCAGAAAAAGTGCTAATGCAACTAAAAATAAATCAGTATCGTGTGTTTACATTCTTGGAGAATTCAGAGTTTGTCAGGAGTTCTTTAAAAAAACACTTTGCATATCCAATAAAAGGATTCAAAATATTGTAAACAAAAAGAAGTTGTCAGTTTCTGGTGTTTCTCCACGTGACAATAGAGGTAAAAAGATACCAGCGAATAAAATATCTGAAGAAAGGGTCAATATCATAAAGGAACATATCAACAAATATCCAAAATATACAAGCCATTATACTAGAGAGAAAAATCCCAATCGCAAGTTCTTACCTACAGGATTGACAATTAAAGAAATGTATAAAGGTTATCAAGAATTTTGTAACACTGAGAAAAATGTTGAACCGGAAAAAGAAAGTTTTTATAGACATATTTTTAACACACAATTCAACCTAAGCTTTCATAGACCTAACACTGATACATGTGACATTTGTGACAAGCTGACCAAAAAAATAGAATTTGGTACACCTGAACAAAAACTAGAGTGTAAAAACCAAAAAGAACTCCATCTCCGTAGAGCAGAAGCTGCCCGCTTGGCCAAAGATAACACCAAACATATTGAGGATGATACTCACATATCAATCTGTTTTGATTTGCAAAAAACCCTGCCAACGCCAAATTTGTCAAACCAAAAGGCCTACTATTTCCGTCAATTGTGGACTTACAATTTAGCAATACACGAATTGAAAACTGGTATGGCTAACATGTACATGTGGCATGAAGCCCAGGCATCCCGTGGATGCAAAGAAATTGCATCATGTTTATTGAAATTTATAAAGAGCATACCTTCAACAGTAAAGCACATCACATGCTTTACAGACAACTGTGGAGGTCAAAATAAAAGCCAAATCATTGTAAAATTTTGGTTGTATATTGTAAGAACAACAAATATTGAAACTGTTGATCATAGATTTTTTTGTTGTGGACATTCATACAATGAATGTGACCAAGACTTTGGTCAAATTGAACTGAAGAAAAGGCGTATTAAGAAAAGCATCTATATTCCAGAACATTGGTATGACTTGGTGAGTTCCACAAGTAAAAAATTTATTGTAGTAAAAATGAAAGATAAGGATTTTATTGATCTAGAATCTCTTCAACCTCACTTTAAGAAGTCAGTTCCAGGTATACGTCAGATGCAGTGGCTGCATTTTGAAAAAAGTAGTCCAGATACTCTGTATTTTAAACATAGTGCTGCTGACGGGCTAGAGATGTTCAGTGAGATGTCTATGAAGGGAAAAAATTGTCGTGGGAAACAGAAACAATTTCCAAAACACTTACCTTCAGTAAAAGAAAAACCTGTACTAAAACCAGCAAAGGTAAAGGACCTCCTAGATCAAATTCAATACATACCCCCAATTCATCATCAATTTTTTAAAAGCTTGACTAATAATCCTTTATATACTGAAAATAATGCTGCTTCTAGAGAAGATAATGAAACAGAAGATGATGTTGTGGCTTCTGAGATGGACTTATGTACTTTGTATGACACTGATGAAGATTAAAAAATATTTAACGATAACATTTTTTTTTTTTATTTTACTAAGACTGTCACAGACTGACAGCAAAAAATTATTATAACTTTATTATGTTTCTATTGTTTTTATTTTGCTATTAAAAAGGGTCAAAGACTGACATCAAAATATTGTGATTATTAATTTTATAATTTTGTTATTTTTTATTGTTTTTATTTTGTAATAAAACATTACCTATTATTATTAATATAAAATTTAAAAGAAAGTTTTAATGTTTAACTATGGTCAAAGACTGACATCAAAATATTGTGATTATTAATTTTATAATTTTGTTATTTTTTATTGTTTTTATTTTGTAATAAAACATTACCTATTATTATTAATATAAAATTTAAAAGAAAGTTTTAATGTTTAACTATGGTCAAAGACTGACATCAAAATATTGTGATTATTAATTTTATTATTTTGTTATTTTGTTATTGTTTTTATTTTGTAATAAAACATTACCTATTATTATTAATATAAAATTTAAAAGAAAGTTTTAATGTTTAACTATGGTCAAAGACTGACATTAAAATATTGTGATTATTTTAACATTAATAAATTTTAAATTTTTTACATTTTATTACCTGAAGTCTTAAGTTTTTATTTTTGTCTCACTTATATCTCTTTACTTCAAAGAAATAATAAAATATTGTGCATTTGTAGTAAAGGGGTATAAGTGAAATCAAAGGTCAAACAATTGTCCATAGATCAAACAATTCTTGTTCAACCTTTACAATATCACATAAAATAAACTTTTATATGTGTACAGATAACAATTTAATAATTAAATTAAACAATATCCTTTATTGTGATTTGTGAGAATGTGTTAACTTTGACCTTAATTATTACGAAATACAAATAATGTAGCTTATACCCCTTGTGTTCTAGGCGCCTCATTTATTATTATTTTAATAAGGAGTATGCCATTTTGCTATGTAAGTCGAAATAGTTCGTGCCGTGATTTTTTCCCAAATTATTATTATTGCTTACAGGTACAAATATATTATAAAACAAAAAAGTACATTATTTTTTAAATCTGAGGACTAATTACTCATAGGTACTTTAATTGAATTATAGATCGGCAGAAAGTGAGTCTTCGAGTAGTATAAATCATATTGACTCTAATGAATTATCAATATCGTCATCTGGTTTTTCATCACAGTTTTTAAGTGTGGCTACAGCTAGTTTTACTCATTCTAATAGTTCAAACATTGCGTAAGTTATCATACATTTTTTATGGCATATGTGATACGTACAATGTGTATTGTTATAATCAGGGTTAGGATTTTATAGCATTTGCTAATTATTATAGGATACAGATAAAAGTAGCAGAGTGAGATATAAATTTGTTTTATGTACCAGGGACTTCAAATATAAATTTTTATAATGCTATTTTTTGCATATTTGAAGTATTTTAGGTTTTTTAGTGCTTTTGTGGTTTTCTAGTGTTTTGGTGCTATTTTTTTGCTTATTTGTATATAATAACGTTTTGTTTTGTATTTTCATAAATCTAGCTTATATTATGTGATGGTATAAATTTATGAAAATGTTGTCATTTATTTTAATTTTTTTTTTAATGTATAATATGAAAAATACCGACATTTTCATTCATATTTATGTCTATTTTTAAATAGTCCGGCGTATTAGCCTATCGAACAGCAATTAAAATGTAAACAAACAGTAGTTTTTAATTAATTATAAATGAACCTATTAATTCATAAATAATCTTTAGTTAATAAATATAAGTTTTTTTTAATTATAACCAGAATAAATTTTTATTTTTGCTATTTTTCATGTTTTTAGATCATATTATAGAGCTTATTTTAAGATTTTTAAGTCATATTAAAGCACATATTTAATTTATTTTTAGTGCTATAAAATCAGAGCACTGGTTATAATATACAGTAAAGTATATTGTTGTATACTCATACATAGGTATACATATTTTTGTACAAGCCTCTTTATATGTCATGGTAACTATTGTAGGTACACCTCAACACCATTGCATACAGTTAGTGCTAATAATATTGTACAAATTTCAAGTTCTGCTAGAGCCGAGGCTGAGTTACACAATAGTAATTCATTAGTAGACAATGATTGTTTAACTCAAGACACAACAGCAAGCGTAGAATTTTCAAACCAAGATATTGAGTCCCGTGTACTAACTTCTGAATTTGAAATCGATACTAACAAGTTAGAAAAGTTTTGACAAAATAAAAAAATTTTAATAATTCTGTTTTAAAATATTACAATTGATTTTTATAGGAAAACCATTTTAACTGGTAGGCGAATAGTGGATATTTGTCACATTTTTAAACAAATCCAAAATAGTTCACATGATGACAGATTTGGATGTTCATTTGCGAATATGGAATTTATATCGGAAAGTCGTAATGGATTTTTTTCTAAATTTAAATTTATTTGTCAAATGTGTAAGACTACAACAATAATTTCATCAGACTCAAATGTAGAGTCCCGCCTTCCAATAAATGAAGCCGTAACGAATGGTACTGTTGCAATTGGTAAGATAAATATAAAAAATGAAAAAAAAATGTGGCAAGTACGTAAATTCATCGTACCTATACGAAAAACGATACTTAGCAAATTAGCAAAGACTGTCAACTAACCTAAGTTATAATAATAATTAAAAAAAAAGATAACTAAAATCGTTATTTTTATCCATTTAAATAATTAATTTATCTAATTTTTCAAAATTTGAATTTAAAAAAATACCTATTAAAAAATATTGTATTTATATATTTGTTATTACATTATAAACTATACATATATGAGAAACCTTGTTTTAAATTTTCGAGCTTTTTGACCCATGAACAAATATTTATCGATATTTATATAAAAAAATCTAAAAAAATTTTTAAATGATTGTAAATAGCTCAAAAATAGTCTAAATATTTTGAAAATTATATTATCGTGTATGGAAAATGCTAATTTAACATTTGGATAAAATTTCAAGTATATCTATACACGGTAATAACCGCAGTTATTCATTTATGAGGTATTACAAAAAAATAAAAAAATTGTTCCACTAGAAATCGTTAATTTATGCGTGAATATTTTAATGTTAAAAAATTTGAACTTCAAACGCTGATAAAAATTTGACTTTCCGGTAAACTTTCTTTTATTTGTTAAAGATAGTCTAACTTATGAAGAATCTTTTATTACATTTTCAAACACAATAGATATAAACAGGCGATTTTTTAGGAATTTCTATCTCAAAATAATTTGCAAATGTTTGTAATTTTAAAAAATATTGTAAGTTCAAATTTAAAACTCTCATAAAAAATTGTTATGTATCGCCCCACATAGAATCTAAAATATAAATATATAATATATTTTAAAAATATAAAACAAAATATCTATTATCTACAGATACTTTTTAAATTTAAATAATAATGCAGCACAATTTAAATACTTATTTATAGTATTTATACATCCAAATTTTTTTTAAAATTAGGTATTGGTCAAACACAGTTATTTGAATTTTCTGCAGCAATTGAAATACCTTGTATGTCAAATACAACCTTTTCTAAACTTCATAGTTCGTTGAGTAGTAGTATTCACAATTTAGCATGGGAGGAAATTCGTAAAGCAGGTGAAGAAGAGAAAAAATTAGCTATTACTGCTGGAGACGTAGATGCCGATGACGGAATTCCATTTTGTACTGTAGTTGCTGATGGCCAATGGTCAAAACGCAGCTACAAAACAAAATATGATGCTTTATCTGGTGTTGTAAGAATTTTTTTTTACTTTTAAAGCTTTAAAACAAATTTTATTTAACTTCATGAAATAAATTTAGGCCACCATTATCGGATACAGAACAAAAAAAATTCTATTTATTGGCATACGGAATAGGTTTTGTATAATATGTAGTCGTGCTAAAACCAAAAACGAAACTCCCACGAATCATAACTGCTTTCTTAACTGGAAAAAATCGGCAACGTGTATGGAAGCCGACGGAGTCGCGGAAGGGTTTTTAAAAAGCATAGAGTTGCACGGTTTGAAATTTAATAAGCTTATCGGTAAATTGTAGTTTGTAACATTTACAATAATCCATTTCATAATATATAATTATATATATTCAGAACACTAACGAAAAAAGAAATACTTACTATATACATAAAAAAAAAATGAATATTATGAATGTTATTTTAGGAGATGGTGACAGCAGTGTTACATAAAGGTTATGTGAAATATTGCCGTATGGACCAAATTTTCTAGTTGAAAAAATTGAGTGTCGTAACCACCTGTTACGCAATTATATACAAAAATTAACTGCAATGGCTAAGAAAACCAACTACCCCATCGATTTAAGAAAATTTGTTTTAAATAATATAATGAGATTTCGCACCGCTGTTGTAAAAGCTATACGATATCGTAAAAATGAAACAACTTCCATAAATACTAAAATTACGGGTAATCATTATTGATATTAAATATAGCAATTACATATTATATTAACATTTAAATAAATAAAATAAAATAATTTTAATATAAATATATTATGTAAATCAGCTATATTGATAAAAAGTAAATAATTAAATGGTAAATTATAATGCCTGGTCAATATTGTTTCTTATTTAATTTATGAATACAGTTGTCTTATAAAAAAATATGTAACTTAAACTTTAGTTAGTTTCATTCGTTTTTTTAACTATTTTATTTTTGTAATGATTCCGTATGTTTAGGTTTATCAAAAGATTTGTTAAACAGCCCGTATCATGTTTTGGGCCAGCATTCGAAGTGTGATACTTATTTTTGTAATAAGAAAAATCTTGACGAAGATATTTGGGTCAAACATGCCGAAATGAGTGGAATGATGATAGAGATAAATAATATAGTCAATAGATTAGTTATAAATTCAAGTAGTCTGATAGTAGATGTTGACAATAACATTTGCGAACAATTTAATAGTCTAATTAATAAATACATTGGAGGGAAAAGGATAAATTTGTCACAACGCAACTCATATAATACGAGAATTGAAGCTGCAGTAGTAGCGTTTAATTCAAAACAGTACTTACGAGCAATAAATACACACATTACAAAAAAAAGTCCAGGTACAAAAAAATGTGAATTTTTATTTATGTCTTATAATTTTTTTTAAACAATTATAAATATAACTTATAGGAATATATGGAAAAGCGTTTTTAAAAAATGTTCAGAGAAAACGAAACAACAATATTAGAAGACGTGAATTATTTCCTCTTAAAACCCAAAAAAAAATTTCTAAATCAGGTCCCGATGAACATTACGGCCTCGCTGAAGAATTGCCACCTGATAATTTATCGTTGG
Organism: Schizaphis graminum; assembly: GCA_020882235.1. Lineage (NCBI taxonomy): Eukaryota > Metazoa > Arthropoda > Insecta > Hemiptera > Aphididae > Schizaphis > Schizaphis graminum. Next base: position 14,848,312 of record CM037036.1, read on the forward strand.
AAGATTTAGAAATTAAAAAAAATGATTTTATTAAAAAGTTAAAAGACACAAATATAGGTAATCCACTTGTTACCTGCTGTACAGAAAAATAGTAACCATACATACCAATCTTTATAGTTATAATTACATTTTAAAATTTCAGTTTCCCTGGAAAATGAGACGAGAAATCAGGGAATATCTCAACTTTGGCATTCCGAAAGGCGCATACGAATAACAGCATCGAACGTGGGCAAAATATGTAAAATGAGGTCTTCTACATCATGCAAAAAAATAGTTCATGGACTTTTGTATGGAAATATTAACTGTAAAATTAAAGCTATTGAGTATGGACGTGTTATGGAACCAGTTGCTAAAGAAAAGTACAGCTTAATATTTGGATCATATATAAAACCTGTTGGTCTATGTGTGGATAGTAATATTCCTTATTTAGCTGCAAGCCCAGGTAACATAATTATTATTTTATAATTTTAATAAAAATAGTATTAAGTCTACTTGTCTACTATATAAAAAGTATTTAAATTTGTAATTTTTTAATTTCATTTAGATGGCCTTATCGGAGACAACGAAATAATCGAGATTAAATGTCCATATTCCGCCAAAGACTACTCAAATATATTTGAAGCTATTAGTGATGGAAAAGTAATATATTTAATCATAATTTATTTTATTTTTTAATACTTTAACTCTGTAGATTATTTATTGTACTGTGGATGAAAATAAGGAAGTAGTTCTGCTTAAAAAAAACCACGATTATTATTTTCAAATTCAAACACAACTTCACGTAACAAAAAGAAAATTATGTAATTTTTTTATTTTTACTGAAAATTGGTATTACAGTATACACGTGAAATATTGTGAACAATTTTGGAATAAAAATATTCAGCCTTTATTACATATGTAAGTATATTAATTTTTAAACGAATAAATTCATAAGTACTGTTGGTAATGATATTATTACAGATTTTATTACGAGTGTTTATTACCAGAGTTGATAAATCCACAATTTGGAAAAAGATTATTAATAAGTGACATTAAAGAGTCTGACCGAATTATAAAAGAACAAGAAAACAAACAACGCACTGTAAAAAATAAAAAATAATAAAATTAATTATGGCCAATATTTAAATTTAACCAAACGTTTAAAATTGGCTTACCGATTTAGTTGTTATTTGTACCTATAATTCTATTCTTTAAAATAATAACATTTGAACAGTTAGGTATTATTCATAAATTAAACATTAATTACATTTTTTTTTAAATTTGTTTGTAGCTTATGAAAACCCTTGTGGCCTTGTCCTTAATTTTCTAACCTTAGGTAGTTATTAAAATTAAAAATGTATTAAATTTTAATAATATGTGCAACAATTAACAATATTAACTACGTTGTATAAAATGTGTTATACATTATATATTTCCGTATTGGTTTACATTATACATTTAAAATTATATAGGAGTTAAAGTCAACTTGTAGGTTGTGAGCGCAAAGTAAGGAGCAAGCACGCCGCGCGCCGCATGCTTAGAAATACATAGGCGACATATTATCTACGTAATGGTCAATTGTATTGACGCGAAACGCTCAACACGACTATCCATGAAATAATAATGTGCCTCTCCCGAAACTACAGTACGCATCACGAAAACGTGCGGATGACCGCAGCGCGCCGTGTGTCGGTTTTTCTGTAAACCAGTGGGCCTCAATATTTGATCCATCACAGGTACGCGCCACTGGCGCGACGGGTATTATACGTTTTGAAAAAAACTACTAACCTGCACCTTTCAAAATGTCCCTGTCTTTTGTCGACTCTTGGCGCGTTCGGTACTGTGATCTATTGTGAATTTAGCTGTGCATACCTACAATTTTTGATCACGTGTTTTTGAAATGGCGACTTTTACACACCATGATATTCACAGTCAAAGTAAAAAAGTGATTTACCGGGTATACGTTTTTTTAAAAAAATTATCCACTATGGAAAATTTATCTGCTGAGTTTTTTAAAAAAACTCAAAAAATTGCTGCTGAAATGTGTGGAATACGAAGTATACAAAATATTGTTGCTGAAGTAAAGAAATATGAAAACGATGATACACCAACACCAAGAAGCCTATTCGTGTCACCGAGAAAATCGTATAAACGGAAGAAGGTCATGACAGATATTGACGATTTCAACGTTGACGTGGTCAGAAGAACTGTTCATGAATTTTATGACCAAGGTAATTGGATTAATTTAAAATATTTTTTTATTATAAGAAAACATATATAATATCCTACCTACGATCTACCTCATATTAAATTTATAACGCATTTTTAACTGAAAATATAAAAATATAATCTTCAAATGTTTGTCACTTTTACATGTAAATAGAAACTATAATATATAAAAACATTATTATAGGTGAATATCCAACATCTCAAAAAATTTGTGAATCCATGAGGAAAAAAATTAACTTTGAAGGATCAAAGTCATCAGTACAGAGGATTTTGCGTTCCTTGAACTTCAAATACAAAAAGTGTTGCAATGGACGTAAATTTTTAATGGAACGGAACGATATCGTGGCACTCCGAAACACATTTTTGAGAAAAATGTGTAATTTACGTTCCAGTGGTGACACGAGGCCTGTCATTTATTTAGATGAAACTTGGGTGAACCAGAACCATTCAAGAAACCATATTTGGCAAAACGATATGGATAGCGAAGGATTTAAAGTGCCAACCGGTAAAGGCGGTCGTCTGATTGTATGCCATGCTGGAGCAGCTAAATTTGGATTTATATGTGGCTCAAAATTAATTTTTCGGAGTAAAAATGATGGTGACTACCACTCACAAATGAATAGTCAAATATTTCATGACTGGTTTCAAAATATGCTGCAACTATTGGACGAGCCATGTGTTATGGATAATGCACCATATCACAGCGTACTAGTGGAAAATGTGCCGAAATCAAATACAAAAAAATCCGATGTTCAAAAGTGGCTATCCGAAAAAGGCATCGATTTTTCTCCTACAGAAACATTGGCGGAACTAAGAGAAAAAGTAAAAATAGCAAAACCGCGTGAAAAACGATACCAGTTGGACGAGTTGGCATATCAAATGGGGCATGAAGTGATCAGACATCCGCCTTATCACTGTCAATACAACCCGATTGAACTAATTTGGGCGCAGGTAAAAGGTAAAGTTGCAACCAAAAATACAACATTTAAAATTGCCGACGTCGAAAAACTTATGCACGAAGCCATAGATGCAGTTACCACAGAAAATTGGGAAAAATGTGTAAGACACGCAGAACAATTACAAAATAAAGATTTTGAAAAAGAAGGATTCAGAGATTGCATATTGGAACCCATCATTTTAACAATCGACCCCAACGACAGCGATTATAGCAGTAGTGAAGACGAAGACTACCTTTGACGATGTGTTTTTTTTATTATAAAATATATTGCACATTTTCTATACATTGATAGTATTATTGTTATTATTATTATTATTATTGTTTTAACTATTTCTATTGTTTTTAATTAATTCACGTTTTTATTGTGTATTGAAAATTGTGTTTTTTTTTTAATATCATTAAATACAATATATTACATGCAAATAACTTATTAATGTAAAAATACGAGTTTTAAATTTTATATTTGGCGCGAAACAATTTGGCCACCACCAACGAGAAATTACCACTGGGCGCGCGGCGGTCATCCGCACGTTTTCGTGATGCGTACTGTACAACACACGGACCTAGTCACGGAGATAGTGGGCGTGGTTACGGCCTGTTGCGACAGCGGCAATACAGCGCACAACGCCATCTCTGGAGCGTTGGTTACGTTCTCGTTTTAGTGTGACATCCTCTTAAGTGCTTACCGGTTCACAATCTTCTATATTAAAATCGTCCTATAAGCAATATATTTTTATTTAATATTATAATAACAATTTGTAAAAGTATTTTGAATAGTGCTTACGTCTATTACATGCATGCCTGCAATGTGGTCCGCCATCGAACCACCCTCGCTCACCGTTGAATGCCAGCCCTCTGACCGATGATCGCCCCGTAACCACCGGTCAGTTTCTGACTCGCATTCCAATTCGCTTTCGGCTACTGACCGACGTTCGCTCACTGATCGACGCCCGCCTTCTGACCGACGTTCGCCCACTGACCGACGCCCGCCTTCTGACCGACGACACTCGCCTTCCGACCGACGCCCGACTCCCGATTGTATAGGCCTTTTGCCTGGAATCATACATATAATTTACACATATTGCTTACGTGTATATAAATACAAAACAATATACTTACAATAACGGGCCAAATGGCCCCTTTTACCACAGTTATAGCATTCTAAAACAGAAAATTGTACAAACATTGTAATATTTATTATTTTACTTATTGCCATTCATACATACTTTTGGCCGATTGTGCCTTTGTGACACGGGTGACGGGTGCGGACACCGTCACCCGGCACTTAGAGAACCAGAACATTTTGTCCATTGTAACTGATCTATAATATTTAAATTTAATCATAATATATTTAAATTTAATAATAACTACTAAAATGATGATATATCATAAATACAATCAACCTAAAACAAATTACAATTAACCTAAAACAAAATACTTAAACACGTGGAAAAATATTGTGAAAGAACGTGTACCTACTCACTTCGGTAGATTGATGTCAAATAAATGGAGTCCAAAAGACAATTTCTTCTAAGTCGCACTTGCATATTACGTAACGATGGTTGGTACCAATAACGCAGGTATGTCCATCGATCTATTCATCGGTTGAAAAATAGCTTTAATAATAATTATATTAATATTATTATTATTAAATTATATGCGCGGTACAACTGGTGCCATGTGATGGTGGAGTGGAGGGCGAAAAGCGCCGCAGACCTGGGTCCGGTCTCCCAGTGCTCCTACCTTAGTCAACTTTTCTACAACGGTCAACGAGCGTTTGTGCGATACGTTTGACGTTACGTATTTTCGTGTTTACGTGTATTATTATCCAAATTTGCACTATTTTTCTTTTTGTTGGACGATTTGAATATCGGTGAGTACAATTTTTATAATTTAAAAGCTTAATAAGTGCATTTACCCTGTGTATTAGTACATCCGTTGCACAATTATTAATTTACGACCAAGTACCGAAAGCAATGTAAAGTACTACTCGATCATGGTCACTCAAAGACCGTATGTGATATTTCGTTAATGTTGCTTTATTTTTATTTGCAATTTAATGTGCCTACTACAGCTATTTCCAAGTCCTTTTCGTCGGCGGTCTGTGTGACCATTCCCGTTACGTTTCGCGCGTTTACCTTGCACTTTTTCCAAACGCATATTTTTTATATTCTTATGCGTTTGATGATTTGTAACATTTTTTTTCATATATGACGTATTATAAGTAGTGATGTGAGTCTCGTAAATTTACCATGTAAAATTTTACCGGTAAAGTAAATTTACCGTAAATTTACAAAAAACAATTTACAATTTACATTTTTTTTACCACTCAAACAGTTGAGTGACCACTTTATTTGCATGTCTTTGTATTTTTTATCAAGATATTAGGATTATAATACAAATTAGGATTTTTATAAAATGATAACGACAGTTACGTGATACGAATTATTGTGATATGGTGTACGCAGTTACTGGTACTGTTTAATACGATACGTTATCTCTTATCTTTATCTCATCACATTTATTTTAAATACAACATTATTATAAACTTATAAAGTTATAAATAGCATGGTCATAATAAATAATAATAATTTTCAATATAATTGTGATTATAAAATATGTTATAATTTGTGTTTTCGTACTTTTGTTCAATTTTATTTTATTTTATGATTACTTATTAATAAATAATATTATAATAAGTCATGAAGCCTCAACAAATTAAGAAACAATATTTTCAAGCGTGTCAAAATAATAGACAAAAATGTCTATTTTGTAACAACACTTACAAAGAAAATGTTACGAGAATGGCAATTCATATTTCTAAATGTCCAAAAGTGCCAGAATCAATTAAGAACATCGTATCAAAAAATAAGGTAGGTACCTATGTAATATAATGTAATAATATTTTAATATAGGTAGGTATTCCTACAATATCTGAATGAATATTGACTCAGAAAATGTACAGGTATCAAACAAATTACATCTCCAACAATCTGTGGCTTTAGAAAAACAGGAAACTGTTAAAAATAATGCTACTTCTACAATGGAAAACGGAAAGTTAATATCGTTTATGGATAACATGAAAACAAATGAACAAGTAATGATAATTTTAAAATAATTTTATAATAATTCATTGATAGTTAGTAACGTTAGTACATACCAACTCTAATATAATTACAATTAACTAATTAGTGATTAAATATACAATTTCTAGTAAAAATAAACAAGTATATTATATTAATATCTACTATTAAGTTTTAAATGTAATATATTTTTATTAATATAGCTAAATGCTTAAATCTCATACTGTTTTTTATTTTTTGATACTTAACTATAAGATGAATAATGTTTGGAAATTAACAGACATTTTAATATTTAATTTATTATTCAGTCCAAAATGTTACATTATGCATTCAATTAAATTATATACCTATATAATGACATAATGAATTAATGATTAAACTAAAGCTATTGGAAATACTTATTTATTAAGAATCAAAATAATACAACTTAGTACTTACATTATAATATCAAATATGAGTAAATTACATGTATTTATTTTTTAGTTTTTAAGTTATTAATGAAATCATGAACATCATATTGAATTTTATACCTATATTATGGTTACAGGAACGTTTATGGAAACTTTTAGGTACTGCTATATTTTCCAGTGCCACACCATTGTCTATAGTAGAAAATAACCACTGGATACAGTTTTTTAAAGCATTAAGACCAAGTTTTCAACTTCCAACACGTTTTATATTATCTCATAAATTGTTAGACTATGAGTACAATCTAATTAATTTAGATGTTCGAAAAAAAATTAATGATGCTTATGTTTATGGAGTTCAAATTGATGGGTGGAGTAATATTAGGTAATAATGATTTAACTATGGAACCATATTTTAGTAATTTAATTAATTGATTAAATATGTTTTAGGAATGAACCAATTTTAAATGTAATTGTAACCACACCTGAACCACTAGTTTTTAAATCCATTAGCACAACAACGGAACGTCATACTGCAGAATATGTTGCCAAAGAAATTAGTCAAGTAATAGACGAATTAGGAAAAAAACGTTGTTTAGGTATTGTTACTGACAATGCGGCTGCAATGAAAAAGTCTTGGAGTCTTCTACAAAATTATTCTAAGTATAAAGATTTACCAATAGCCTACTATGCGTGTATTTGTCATACACTAAATCTACTTTTTCAAGATATACTTAAAATAAAAAGTTGTATAAACATTGAAGATGATGCTAAAAGGGTTGTTAAAGGTATTAATAATGTTCATATACTAAAGGCAACATTATTAAATATTCAAAAATCTACAAATAAAGTCATCTCATTAAAAATGCCAGTAAAAACACGTTGGGCCTCATTAGTTTCATGCTTACAAAGTTTAATTCAAAATCAAACATCCCTCCGTAAGTTAGCCTGGTCTGAAGACAAACATATTATTGATAAACTAGGAGATTTAAAATTGTTGATTCTCGATTTTTCATTTTGGAACAAAATTGATCAAATTTTAAATATTGTTAAGCCCATTGCTGAATGGATAACAAGATTAGAAGCTGATAAACCATATATAAGTGATGTGTTTTATGCACTGCTTGATATAAAATCAATTATTATAAACAAACTACCTGAAATAAACTTTTTGTCTAAAGAAGAAAAAAAATCTATTTTGTTATTTTTTGACAATAGAAAAACTATGGCACTTCATCCAATACACTATGCTAGTGCTATACTTGACCCAAGGTACCAAGGAAGAAAATGGAATCAAACAATGATATTGAAGGAGTTGAGTATATATTTCTTGTTTCCAAATTATTGATCCCTGAAGAAACACAAAATGTAATGTGTGAATTGGCTCAATATAGAACACATGAAGGGTTATGATGGTCATGAAGTTAGCCCCCCCACTTCGTCCGATCCGTTCCAAACCAACACCAATATTTAGCAAATTAATTGCAAATAATTGCAAATCGATTTTTAGAATTTGCAAATTTAGTACATGGTCGCAAACTAAAAAAAAGATTTAGGGGGGCTAATTTCATAAAGCCCCCCTACATCGTCCGATCCGTTCCGAACCAACGCCAATATTTAGCAATTTAATTTCAAATAATTGCAAATTGGTTTTTAGAATTTGCAAATGTAAATTGGAATTTTGGCGAATTTTTTCACAATTTTAGTCAGCCCCCCCACTTCGTCCGATCCGTTCCGAACCAACGCCAATATTTAGCAAATTAATTGCAAATAATTGCAAATCGGTTTTTAGAATTTGCAAATGTAAATTGAAATTTTGGCGAATTTTTTCGCAAATTTGGTCAGCCCCCCCCCACTTCGTCCGATCCGTTCCGAACCAACGCCAATATTTAACAATTTAATTGCAAATAATTGCAAATCGGTTTTTAGAATTTGCAAATGTAAATTGGAATTTTAGCGAATTTTTTCGCAAATTTGGTCAGCCCACCCCCACTTCGTCCGATCCGTTCGGAACCAACGCCAATATTTAGAAATTTAATTGCAAATAATTGCAAATCGGTTTTTAGAATTTGCAAATGTAAACGGTCAGTCCACATATTTGATATTACCTCCCAAAATTCTAAAATCATTATATTACAAATGAGTAATTAAAAAATTGTCATATTTCAATTGTTTAAAAAGTTATATTTTAATATAAAAATGTGGACTGGCGTTCTCAAGTATATAATGAGTAATTATATTTGTAATATTGTTATAATGTTTATGAATGATTTTCATACAAATTATTTTTTTTAAATTCAATCATTATGATCAAAAAGATTTCTAAAAATAATTAATTAAAATAATCTAGGTATACTAGGTATAGCCGGTATAGGTATCTAAAAGTTATAAAAATAATTAATAATAATGATTTATACATAAATAAGTAATACATTAAATTTAAATTAAAGTATTGAATTAATTTCAAATAAAAACAATAAATTGAAATAGACTAATTTTAAATTATAAATGCAAAATATCAAAACGCTAAAAGTAATTAGTAAAAATTATATTTATTGAAAATTATTAAAAGTAAAATATTTATAAATATTGCATAAATAATGTACCTATTTTACAGAAGCTCGAGACTGTTTAGTAGCATGGTGAAAAAAAAAAATACAAAGAATAAAATATTTCATGATATTAAAATATAATATAGTATTAAAAGAAATTTTTTTAACAACTTTTTTAAAATGTTATAAAAAAATGTAAAAATGCGATTTGACAAAATAATGTAATTTACGAAATATTCACTAAAACTTTTTTATTTATACTTTACATAATTAATAAGTACTTAGAAAATAATGTTTTAATTTATTTTAATCCATACATTAACATATGGGTATTTATATACGTGTTTTTTGGATTACGACATGTGGCAACTTTTTTTTGAAGATCGTTGTGGACTTCCCACTGGCCTCCTATACGTCGGGTGTAGGATACATAATGTCCAGGTACATAAGATATTGCTCCATATAATATATAACTGCAACATATAATTAATACAATTCTCAATTTCAGTTATCTAATTATGTAGATACCAATAAATGGTAAAGTTGATCATTTTTATACTTACGTTATATTATTGACTTCTACTTCCAAAGGAAAATCTGTCAACACTGTTATTGCTTCATACATGTCTGTTTCAATGAAAAGATGTTCATGTAGTTTCCTTTTTGAGACAGCATCTTGACCACATTCTGAGCACTCTATTAGGATCTCTTTGCAATATTGTTTTAAATCTTTTTGAAGATTTAAGAAACTATTACTAAGTTTAACAATTATTGTTGAGGACCCAATTTCTTTCACAACACAGTTGTTATTTGAACATTTTATTATTTGCGTAGATGATGGACTATTTTTCATTAGAACATTAATTATATGAAGTACATTGCATTCAGCGTTAATAAGGATAATATCATTAAGTCCTGAATCATTGTTGAATATTGTTTTTAAAATAGAAAGGCGTTTTTTGTAAATGATAGAACTTGGTCCATTTTTAGCCAATTCTTCACAAAATAGCAATAGTTCATTAGAACTTTTTTTCATATATTCTTGATAATATTTGCTATCAGTATATGCCATAGCAAGAATAATACATACTGAGTCGAAAGCACAGGTGTTGGACAATAAATATCTTTTTTTATTTATTTTAATTGGGGTTTTCATATTGCCGTTAATTAATAATGTCTGATATTTAGACCGCAAACTTTTATTTAATATCCTTTCAATTTCAGGAGTTGAATCCATGTATTTAGTGTTTTTTTTCTTTTTGGCCAAACTTAGATTCGTATTAGGATTCTTACCTTTTCCTCGCCAGTTTTCAATATCATTATTTGAACTTTCAAATGAACTTGAAGTAGTCTCATGTTCATTTGTTTTAGTATTGAAATCACTTTCGTAGTAAAAATGTAATTCTAGATCATCATCTTCTGTGTCACAAGTATAATCAATATTGTCAAAAAGTGATTTATGACTGCGTTTAAAATTATTATGGTTATCAGTAGATTTTTCAATTGTTATTGAATTTTGGGTGTCTTCTTCCTTGTTCTGATTAATTTCGTTTGAATCACCATAACCGTTATTATTCAAATTTTCTTCATTGTAATCGGAAAAATTACTATCAGAGTCATTGTTAGCACTGCTACCATTATAACATGCTTTCTTATGAATTTTGTTCTTGGGTTTTTCATTGTCATGACGTGTATATCTTATCTGTTTACTTCTGAATAATTTGCTATGTTCGTTAATACTTTGAACATGACGAATTACGAAACGGTCAGAAGTCATTGGTTTTTCAGAAAACCTTAATACTTCATTTTTAAGTTTATTGAAATCGTTCTCAACCGATGAACTGGTAGCAATAACATAAGGCGATTTAAATTTATCAGTCATCACTCCAGTCCATAGAGGAAAATCATAGCAATAACGTTTCAAATCTTTTATTAATCCTGGTATGTAGTATGCTGATTCCCTATTGCCTTCAATTAATGCATCAATATTGCTTTCATTTTCTACTTCATTAATGAAAATCTTAACTTTGTCTTCCTCATAGATTATTATTGGATTTTCATCTAACTCCTCGCTTACATTTTCTAAATTTTGGATTTCCAATTCGTCAGAGTTATTTTCGTTATCGTATGATGTAGAGTCTTTCATTAATGACAATAAAAATATTCTACTACTTTCTGAAAAATTTGGTGTCGTATTGTTGTCATCTAGATAACCATCTGTGGGACTTAAAATAACTGTCATTAATGATTTCAATATTTGTTTGAACATTTCTAACGTTGTTGAAGTTAATAACAATCGAAATCCGCGTACATAAAATTCTTTTAATCGTTTGTTTCTAATTCCATTAAGTATTTTTAAACGGCAAAACAGTTTAATCATATGAGAAACGTCTATTCTTATGAAACACGGTGGTATATCACAGGTTGAACCGTTCAGATTTGAAAAACAGTTATTTACGTAAGTCCTAAGATCACTTGAACAAAATGATCTGCACATGGCTCCAACAAGAGCTTTAGAATAATCAGAAACTGCGTCGTTTGGTGGATTCGCTCCAGATTTGATCCACAAATCTAGCCAAAAAGATATTGTAATTGTGTCATGCCTTTCAGATATCATCTGACTTACAGGAAAATGTCCAAACTCTTGACTAACAACCGCTTCATACAAAAATATATCTCCAGATATAAGGTTTAAACTTGTACGCTTTAATTTCTTGACCAGACTTCCGGTAGCATCAACAGACAGTCTACAATATTCCTTATGTAAGTCCCTGTATATAAGTAATTGATGATTGGTCCATTAATGTACACTAAAAGGATCACATCCTATATTGTGAATGTTTCCAGCCAATGATGTATGTTTTAATTCAACTAACGATTCCAAAACCTTTTTTTTGGGAATTTTAAGTAAATTGTCGGTATAATTTTGTTTAGCCTTGCTTAAAACATTATTTGTATACAAATTAGGAGGTGAAATACAATTAAAATCCATATCTTTGGTATTTTTTCTTCTCCAATTTGCAGGGATATCTGTGGCCAACTCCTCGCCTATTTTCAATCTTTTAGAACCCATAAGAGGTCTTTTTGAATAATGATTACGCTCTTCCCCTCGAGTATCTTTTGTTAAAATATGTACTTCCAATGGTTCAAGATTTTCAGGTTTTTTATAGCACCATCCAAATAAAACTTCATCGCAATCCTTACATTTGGCTTGGAAACTTATAAAATATTTTGCGTTATTAATATTCATACTAACTTTTGCTCTCTTATAAATATAATTGCAGGGTAGCTTATGTTTTTTAATAAAAGCGTCATTAATAACATCTGCCCATGCATATTGCTTCAATATACTATATGATCTTGATGTTTCTTTTTTTTTGTATCGCATAGTACATGGCATTATACTAGAGTATTTGTCATAAGGAATAGTAAAATAAAAATCAACCCTATTTCCTTCTGCCTCAGTATCTGAATCATTTGATGATTCAGAATCTTTGTTGTGAATTACACGTGGCGGTGATTTTTGGATACCACATAAATCACGAAGCTGATTTTGCCATCCGTAACGGTTTTGATAAACGCATATGTAGAGACTACTTGGAGTCATTTTATTTTGAATATCAAGTGATAATTCAGTCCATATTTTATCTGACACAGGTTTTAATTGTTCTCCTATAAAAATCAGATGTTTTTTCTTAGAGAGAACTTCAAAAACAATTTCAGGATTGATTGCTGGTTTTCTACCTGGTTTCTTATTATTCTATATAAAAAAAAATATAAATTTATAAAAAGTTATAAAATTGTATGCTATTAAACATGCAAAAAGGAATCTTTACTCTTTTTAGTTTTTTTATCATATAGAGTTTTAACTTTCATAAATATTAAAAACATATGGTTACCGAATATTGGTTATTTGATCAACCTCTAAAGAAATACTACTTGTAAATGTTCACGCAGCCCCCGACTTTGGCTCCAGAAATCCGACCAACTATACGGTTCGCTAATTTTGAGTTATTAGACACTTATATATAATTGTGATTTGTGATATTTTTTTAAGTATTAGATAGTGTGGAAGTTATATTAATTTTCTATTTAATTTTAACCTTTCATTGCTTATATTTTTTAGAGAATTTCTACCATCTATCAAAAATTGTTAAAAATTCTGATTTTATAAAAATCTATTAAACCATTTTAAATGACAGTGAGTACCGCTCACAAATTAAACAGTTCAGATTTTATAGTTCCTATATAGTATAACTTATTTTATAGTTATTATTATATTATATTATTTGATCATAAGCAAATTCAACATACTCGGTGGCGTAGCTAGAAATTTTAGTCGGAGGAGCATAATTTCAAAATATCATGGATTTTATTAAGTCAAATACAAAAGTTCATAGGTAATAATTAGTAATTTATTTTAGTAAATGAAAATAATAATAGAAATAAAACAATATATATTATTTTGTAAACATTTGAACTTTAAATGCTTTAGAAATAAAAATTGTGACTAACGATTTTTGATTTTTTTTTACTACGATAAGTACAATTTATAATAAACCTTGTATTAAATTTTAAAGATTTTTTGGATAGCCAAATTTTTTTTATCGGCATTTTAAGAAAAAAAACTTAGAAATGTCGAAAATTTCAATTGTCTATAAGTAGCTTAAAAAAGGTCAAAATACTTTGAAAATTTAACCATAATACAATAACAATTTTCACCAAATGTTTATATTATGGTTATCTATTTACGGTTAAATTTTCAAAATATTTTGACCATTTTTAAGGTACCTATAGACAATTGAAATTTTCGACTTTTCTAAGTTTTTTTTCTTCAAATACCTACCGATAAAAAAAATTTGGCTATCCAAAAAATCTTTAAAATTTAATACAAGGTTTATTGTAAGTTGTACTTATCGAAGTAAAAAAAAATCAAAAACCGTTAGTCACAATTTTTATTTCTAAGCATTTAAAGTTCAAATAATTACGAAATATATCAAAATTTAAATTAAATTTCATACGCTCATAATGCGTATGTTGGCCAAATACAGATATTATAAAGTAACTATAGTAACATAATATATTAACTATACTATTTGTTTCAAAATAGAATATATGACAATATTTAAATATAATATATCCTAGACTGACAAATCATCTTCGTTCAGAATCGTTTTTCGTATACAATGATACCTATCATTGCATTCAAATTTAACCTACCATAGTCCGCGAGGTACACCGGACCCCCTAATGTACAGCAGAGCGATAACCGCTTTTTTTTCTTGATTTTTTTGAAAACTGTAAGAAAATGTTTACTTTTGACTCCCCAAAGTACCAACTAGATGAATTTTCCTATTCAAAGAGGGGGTGAAGTCAAAAATCGAAGCATTATTACTACTCCAAAACGTAATAACAGACACAAAAATAAAAAACACATATCTTTGTAAAATCAATACATTTATCACTCCGTTCAGAATCTAAAATAGAAAAATATATAGGTAATTATTAATAATAATTAACATTACGTAGGTAATACGTATGACGTATCTACATAATTTATGTACAGATTTATAATTGATATATATTATACTTAGATACTTAGGTATATCTTTTTTTACACAATAATAAAATAAATGATATAAAAATCAATAGTGATCACTAGTACATTAATATAAAATAATATTTTAGGTATTTGTCATTTATTCGACTTACTATAATAATAACAATCAAAAACCCTTCGGTGCACTAGACCGGTATATAGTCAGTCGAGAAATTTTGAGACAGTGGTTTGCAAAATGTAAAACGTGAAATCGTGGACGAAAAGAATACCATTATTTGTAGGCGAAAAGAGGAAACTGTATTTTCATTTTTGGTCGAAAAGAGGACGTGGGCAAAAAGAGGAAGGTCATTTTTGGGCGAAAGGAGTACCGCCCATAAATATTGAAATATTGTTTTTCATTAGTTGAGTAACCAGTACCTAACTATTATAGAATAGGAGCATAGGTAATTAATCTTAGTAAAATAAAAATCCTACCACATAAATATGTTTTTATTTAATTTAATAGTCTGCAATAATTATATATATTGAAATATATTATGAGTAAAACATTCAATACTTGAATTTATCTCATCACATGATGTCAAATGTTGCTTTCTACTACAAAAATTAACCAACATTGCCAGCAAAATCATATGTTTAATACAATTTGCATTATATAGTTTTTACATACATATAAAGAAAGATATAATGTTTTATTTATCATTAATTAAGCACAGGTTTTGATTGATTCAATATAAATTATACTAATCTAACTACAGAATACATTTAGTATGTAACTTAAATTTATGTACAATTGACCGTTAGTAATAAATACCATTAATATACCATTAATATATGACCATAGTTGAGCATTAGTTAACTATTACACAATTAAAGCATAATTAATTTGTGTAATATAAATCTTACCGAAATAAAAAATTATTATAATAATAATTATTATTATAATTTATTGCCTAAGATGATGTCTAAAGTTGCAAGAAAAATATACCAACCTTGACAGCAAAATCTATGTTAAATAACATTTTCATTGTTGTTGTGCAAAAACATTTAATGTTATAAGTTTTCTTTTTAACGTATTGTTTTACAATCCAATATATATAGATATATAATTAATTATTCTCAAAAATTTAAAATCTGTAGACACAAACAAATAATATAATATAATAGAATAAAAACAATTTAGGCCATAAATTAAAACTTATTATTATATAAACAAATTTAACCTACCTACTCAGTGTAGCTATAATAATACTATTACAAAAAGCATTTTAACACTGATACCAAATTGTATATTTTACATTTAAAATATATTATGGGTTTGATCCAAAAAGAAAATCAACACATAAATATTAAAATATTGTAGCAAAATAACTTTACACAAATATATTGTTTTTTTTTTTTAGTCGAGTAACGGGTAAATATTATACAATAGGAGCATAGGTAATTAGTTAACTTACCTTCTTTTTGTCCATTTCCCAAACGTGGCAAGCAAATGACCAATGTCTAATCCAATATTCTAAATTGATACGTTCGAAATGAAAAAAAATAATGAATCAAAACACAATTCGCAAAAACCAAAAAGGACTGTGTTTGACACACAGTTATGATAATATAATGTCTTTTGTTTACATATCTCGCCGATTTGAATCCCACCCGACCGCAACATGTTGCTGTTGGTCAGCCACAGGAATCAACCAGTCCCAAAAACGCTCCAATGCGACCTATGATTAGAAATAATGTGATTTGTTTTTCCGGTCTACCAGGTTGCGCACAGTGTGCACAAAATATAAAGTGTTATTACTTTTTAGTTTTTACGCAATATTGTATTGTCATGTAAGACTCATATTATTTTTCCAATACATACTTTCTTGAAGTAATCGACTTGATGACATAGGTGTAGGGGGTGGGAATGTGGGATGAACTTCACAGACATAATAATGAATAGTAAAATTGTTTTTCTTGGTATAAATTGATTAGTTTAGCAATGAGACTTGCAGGGCGGCAAAAAATGATGTTTGTAATTTAATAAAAATAAAATATCTAATAGAATAAATATTAATTATGACTTTTACGAATTTATGATGTCAATTGTTAAAATATCTAAAATCGTAATGGAATCTAATATTATAACTATTAGGTACTTATTGGGAGAGATCGCTGTTTATGGACCTTGTTTTCGTAATGCCTAGAACCTACGTTATAATCGAAATATTTTTTAAATTATCATATTTAATATACTGTATTAATACGTCTGGGGTAATTGTTTACTCTGTGCGCAAAACGAAGAATTAAATTAAAACATTTTTTTCTACACGGAGTTGACATAGTATTTTTGTTGGTATATTATTAGTTTTTATAAATGATCATATAAATATTATATATTATTATTTATTTTAATAGTTTATAATTTATATTGCCGTTAACATGGCGCGTTTATAATAATATTATTTATTAAGGGCATTCGATACCGTGATTTCCTGTCTTGGTCTAACACACGCGCAACATAAGATTCAGACTCGTTTTTTGTCCAACGTACCGATTGATACAGAAAAGCGATAAGAATTCTGAAAACAGATATGAATTTGTCGTCAAGTCTACTTGAGAACGGCCAGTCCACATTTTTATATTAAAATATAACTTTTTAAACAATTGAAATATGACAATTTTTTAATTACTCATTTGTAATATAATGATTTTAGAATTTTGGGAGGTAATATTAAATATGTGGACTGACCGTTTACATTTGCAAATTCTAAAAACCGATTTGCAATTATTTGCAATTAAATTGCTAAATATTGGCGTTGGTTCGGAACGGATCGGACGAAGTAGGGGGGCTGCATGAAATTAGCCCCCCAAATCTTTTTTTTAGTTTGCGACCATGTACTAAATTTGCAAATTCTAAAAATCGATTTGCAATTATTTGCAAATGATTTGCTAAATATTGGCATTGGTTTGAAGTGAATCAGCCAAAGTGGGGGGGCTAACTACATGACCATAGGGTTATGGAGTAAACAATTTATATGGTCACTAGAAATAGAAAATGTGAGCCCTTCCACTTGGTGGAATGGAATTTGTGGAAGTAGTAAATTAAGTAAAATTGCATCAGGAATATTATCTTTACCTTCATAATCTGCCGCTACCGAAAGATCATTTTGTACATATTCACTCATCCATACAAGAAAAAGGAATAAGTTAACTAATGAGCGGGCTGGAAAGTTATTATACATTCATCAGAACCAAAACAGTTTACATAAAAAACAGGTTCAGAAAAAAATTCCCAAAACACTGAAAAGAACATTCAGTCAGATGTTAGTGAAACACATTCTATTGTAAATGATTTTCATATGGCCCCTTCAACAAGTACTTTTAATATAAACCAGTTGTCAGAAAAAGTAGAAGCTGAAGCTGAACATGAAATGAATAGAATATCAAGCTGCAGCGAAGAAGATTGGGATACAGACGACTTAGTTGATAACTCAATGGATACAGAAAGTTTTTCTTCAAGATCAGATTTTGAAAAGTTATTAATACATAGGTGATAGGTAATTAACTTACACATGCTGTTTTCATTATAGTATTATACTATAAGTTGTTTTTTATTTTTTTTTTGAAACAGATTAAAATTATTTTTATTTTATATTTTTAATTTTACTATGATGAATTAATAATTATTAATTGTTATTATTAATAAAGGGATTAAATAATAAATACTAATACTAGTAATACTTTATTTTATATTTATCTTGCCTTCTTTACATTATATTGTGAAAAAATTTAACAGGTACGCTATAATTTGAATTTTAATAAAAATTTACCAATTTTACCGTAAATTTGGTAAATTTACCGGAAAATTTACACGGTAAATTACCAAAAAAATTTTTTACGTAAAATCCACATCACTAATTATAAGTAACAATAATATTCACTGTATTTCTAAAAATAACACAAGACTATTGGAATTTCCGAGCTGTTGTATTATCATCACTGATAACGTACTGATAACATCATTACGAATTACGATATAATTGCGCCGAGTGTTTATTATATATATATATATATATACATATATACATAAAATATACACTATTTATTTTTTTTATACTCAAAATTTTATTGAATTTATTAAACAGTATATAGCACAGATGTTAATTTTAATAAATAAATACATTTATTACGTTTTCGATATGATGCTATTTCATATTTTCTTTAAAATGTCACTTTTTAGGCATATCACTATGGTCAAGATATGTGTGATCTGTGGAAACGTCGACGGTGTAAATGGAGTGTCTGTGCACAGGTAACAATTATTACTAACATTATTACCCTAGCCGTACACTACATAAATTTATTACATTAGGTTTCCAACGAATGACGAGCAGAGACTAAAATGGGTGTTGTTCGCCGAGCTCAATGGTGTGAATGCACGACACATATTTGCCAACTCAAAACTGTGTTCGAGACATTTTGTCCCCGGTCGTGACTACCCAGTAGGCAGAAATCCTCGCCGGCTATTGCCAAGAGTAGTGCCATCTTTAGTGAGTATCATTATTTTTAAACATCACTCAATACCTGACTGTATTTTGTTAGCTACTCTGATTTGTATTTATATTTTTATATCATTATATTAGGTATTCCAATAACACTATAATAATTGTATTAAGTTCATTAATTTTTTATTTATTTGAAAATTATGGCAAGGTTTAGGTATTGTCATTAGGTATTTTATATTACCAACCAATGTTAGGTTTTAGGTTTGAAATTACAATATTACATAATAATATGCATTATATATTATATGTATAATATATACTTACTATAATGTTTATTATTTCTTTATCAATATATTACATGGTGATTGGATAAGTACATCGATTTAAAGGCACTGGCTATAGTAATAAAATAAACTGAATAATATCATGATCACATTTTTTCTTGAATAGAAGTGTTAATAAAACTAATTTAATTGATTGAATATTTATAAATTTGTAAACTATAATACACATTGATGACTGCAATCATTTTTTGTAGTTCAAAAATATAGTTATTAAAATACATTTAATTATATTATTGAGGTTTAACTATAAGACAATTTTGATTTAATAGGTACATCCAAAGATGTACTATGCAAGTATAGCATAACATTTTTCACTATTAATTTAATGTGTATATATAATATATTAATATATTATAATATGTTATTTTAATAATAGTTTTGATAAGATATTTTTATTTATCACTTAATTGTATGTTTTCCACTCCCATTTATTTTTTTCTCAATTGCATTTTCTTTTGGTAGATCATAAGTGTATGTATAAGTTTATTCTGTTCATTATTTATATGAATACATTCTATGGCCTATAATTTATTTTAATTAAAATATACTAACTGTACTATTATATTATGTTGTATTTATTAATTTTCTTTTATGCTTATTAATTCATGACGTTATTATTGCATATATGATTATGATAATAAATAATGTAATATGTTGAATATTTAATCTTACAGGTATTACAGGATCAACCGGTTGTTGAAGTCCAAATGGATAACGACAATGTTGAAGTCGTTGAAGTCCAAATGGATGATATCATGATGGACATAGATGAAGAACCATTGCCATATGTGCAAAAGGAAGTGGTACAAGGTGACATAGAGTTTGTGGATGTACCTACTGCCTGCTGACGCAGAGGCAGTATTTGAATTCAGAGATATATTCGACGTATTATTACCAGACGTCGATGAAGAAGTTAGTAAATATTTCATATTAAAATAATAAACATTCATAACGTTGTTTTCAATTTCATAACTGTCATTTGAATTACAGTTCATACCGATACCCCCAGGAATACCCATGAGAGACCGTCTGGCTGGCATTCAATATGAACTTCCAGCGCGTCATGATATAGGAGCATTGGATGCCGTCTGCACGCATTGTGGTGCCCGCCATTTCTTCTGTGAGCGAACTTCAATGGGTCATTTTTCAACGTGTTGCAATAATGGACAAATGGCCCTTACAGGAGGGCGGGTGTTGGTTCAATCACCAGAGTTATTAATTCGTTTGTTGATTGATGATTCACAGGTAGCAAAACACTTCCGAAAAGAAATCCGCCGTTACAAAAACACTCTGGCATTTGCTGTGTTCTCCACTGACCTTAACCCAAGACGTTTGCCAGGTCATGGACCGAGAGTGTTCACCGTTCATGGTCAGGTGTATCGAAGGATTAGTAATGATGTTGTCAGAAATGAACTGATGCAACCAAGGTACTGTGAGTCGTATTTCATTGAATCCGGGGCAGCTAACCAGATCCGCATGGCACAACAGCCACGCCAACAATCACTAATGGAGGACTTGCTGGCAGACTTAGATAATTTTTTGCGACGAAACAATCCATTCGCAGTGGCTTTTGAGTAATATACTTTCGAGTAATATATTGAAATTATAATTTTAGTTAAACACATACATACATTACACTTATTAACAAACTAATTATATTTAAATTAAAAAATGTATTAACTATCAAATTAAAATATAACTTTTACATTTCATTATGTAAAAAAAAAAACAATTAGATAAGCATGATGTTGAATTCGTTCATTCATCTTATAGGTACTTATTGTACTTTTAGGTATTTATACAGTGTTAATAATTTATTGAATACACATTCGTGTAAACTGTAGTATAACATTTTTATTTAAATATTCATAGTTTACATTATCACTCATTAAGAAAAAACAAATATTAAGTTTAAAGCTAAATTCCTACAGCTCCTTACAATATCATATTCTTAATCAAATTCACTTTTCCGGTTTCCCGTTTCTGCTTTTATTATTATGTTGTGTAAGACGAAACGTAATACACTTAGTATAGTTAATATTTTAGTTATTTGATTTTAATTAAATTAAATACAGTGTGTACTGTATCAAACGAGATTTACTAAGCTCATTATTATTTAAAATTTTGTATTACACTAAATAATATGTTTTTAACCATATCAGTACACTTTCAAATAACATAAATATTTTACTATACTGTTAACTATACTTTGATCAGTTTACTCTTGCATACATATAACTGTAATAATATTATTGATTAAAATTATTTTTCAAACAAGTAATACCTACAAAACGTGCTAATACATTTAGAGCAATACATCATTTGTGTTTGATAATAATACAACAATATTATTGTGTGACTTTGCCTTACAGAACTTAACATAAACCATAATTTAAAACCATTTTTGAAAAAATATATATATATCATAATATGTAGATTGTAGGTAAATTATTAGTAGTTAGTAGGTAATTAGATTAGCATATTTTTTTAAACTGACTGATTTTATTGTTATTGTATATAGATTACTACTTAATGTCACTTTAGTACACTGTGGGCCTGTTGTGTTGATTGTTACCTTAATAGGTACAGAACTTTAAGTCATTTCTTTATGTAACACCAACCTACTTAAGTCATATGAGTATTTGTACACTAATTTATTTTTATTTTTGTATGTGAGACATTTGGGTCTCACTTACCTAACGGCACTTGCAATTGTTGTTATTATATTCACAGCTTTAACCTACAAGTACTATATATTACTCTTTAATAAATACCCCCTGTTTATAAAACCAACATTTTAAGACCATGATTAAACAAATGTCACAAAACATGTATACTATCATAGCTAATATTCATGCTTATAAACTAATTGTAAGTCTCACCTTATACATTATTCACATAGGTATGGAAATTGTTGTAACACTCTGTAGGTGTTATGTAAACACTAAACTTACGAGACTTATATTGATTTTACTGGGTTTTACTTAAATTATATTTTTATAATATATAGTCCATGCATATTACCGCTACAATTTTTTTTTTACTTTTTACCAACTTAGATTTTAACTTACTAACTTTAAGCTACTTTTTCCTTATAAATATTAAATACCTGTTTTTTGTATTACACAAACTGTTATATAATATACATATTTTTAACAATAGAAGTCACTACCAAATAATTTATATATGTATAATATTGTGTTATTATATGTTATACTTGACTCTGATATTATTAATTATTATTCGCTACATATATGTGAATATATCATATGGCCTTAATAATAAAACAATATTATTTTTTTACAGAAACATGCGACAAGTATGGCAGAGGGAACAAGATGCTGCTGCTGCCAATCCCATGTTGCAACCGAGGAGGGTGACCATGCACATCATCGCCGACCCAAACAATGACCCACGGCGATACAATCAACCAGCTGCTCATGTGAACGAAGTAGAAGTTGTCTTTGTTGGTGAAGATGGACTGCCACCAGGGAACTTCGATCTGGTCATCTACGACTCAAACCCAGTTGATCCGAATCACCGGATGCAAAGCATTTCAGCAGGCTCATCTCACGCAGATCCAATGCTATATCCCCTTTTTTCCCCGTACGGGGAAACCGGTTGGCATTACAACCTGCAACAAGAGGGCAACCGCCGGAACGCGGTTCGCGTTAGGAACACTATCAGGGAGTTTGTGTGTTACCGCTTGGCCATTAGAGACACTGGAACCAATAGCAATGGAAATGAAGGCCATACATTTAGTTTAATACATGCAGGTGGTTTTTTATTACAGCAATACATGTGTGATCAGTACGTTCGCATGGAAGCAAACAATTTGCGCTACACTCGAGACAATCAGAGAGCGCTCTTTGCTGATGCTTATCGGGGCCTTGTGGACCACATAAACCAACAGCTCCAATTCGATGAAATCGGCCCTGTCGGACGTAGGACCATTCTACCATCAACGTTTGTAGGTGGCCCTCGGTACATGAAACAATGTTACCACGACGCGATGGCCATTGTGCGTAAGTATGGAAAGCCTGACCTGTTCATAACGTTTACATGTAACCCTAGGTGGCCAGAAATAGTAGACAACATTCCAAGTTGGTTGAAGGCAAACGACAGACCTGATTTGGTGGCGAGGGTGTTCCATGCAAAACTCAAGGAGCTAATGCATGACATAACGGTCAATAGGGTGTTGGGTAATGTAGATGCTTATGTGTACACAATTGAATTTCAGAAACGTGGTCTTCCACATGCACACATACTCATAATTTTGCACGAGGACAGCAAGTTGCTTACAGCCAACGACGTTGACAATGTTGTGTGTGCCTACTTGCCTGACCCTGCTACTGAAAGGCGCCTATTTGACAATGTGAAGTCACACATGATTCACGGACAGTAGTATGATTTGGGGCATTCTGGAGCCTGATCCCCTGATCCCCTGATCCTAACTGATCCTAACTGATCCTAACTGATCCTTGCTGATCCCCTGAGCCGCTGAGCCTTACCCCCTACCACCACCCGGTCCCACACGTACATGACGTATTTTTACCCCCTGCCGCCACACCACCCGCTCCCACACCATGAGCCGCTGAGCCTTACCCCCTACCACCACCCGGTCAAACACGTACATGACGTATTTTACCCCCGCCACACCACCCGCTCCCACACGTACATGACGTATTTTGCGCGCGCACCACGCAACATATTATTGTACACATACCATATTATTGTACACGCACCATATTATTGTACATTCAACATATTATTGTACACACACCATATTTTTTATGCACACGCCATATTTTTGACCCCCATGTATTCGAGCCGCCGGATGCAATATGTATCAACATCTCAATCAAAATATATGCAATACATAATTTCGACAGGAATATACTTGCAACAACATATCTATTGTTAATCAATGACCTTAGTAAAGAAATACTTTCCGATAATCCACAAATGTTTGTCGGCATCACGTTCTGTACACCCATAGAATTTGTATTTAAACCCAAAATTATGAGTCACACGTCCATCCTTTGTCATAGAGGAATTTACCCCTACCTATTATCGTTTTCCCACCTAATAATTTCTCAAATCGACAGACACTTGACTCTGCAAGAGCCGACATACGATCAGTCTGTCTTCAGTCTTACACACTTGTAATTCACCTCCGCGTTTCAACAAGTCTTTATAATTTTTCCAAGTCTATTTTTTCAACGTTTACTAACAAGTGATTTAATATGGCCGGTTCAATCGAAGACAACAAAGCGTTATACAAGAAGCATACCTTTACGTATGTACCACCAAAACCTCCGACCGAACTCATCGAATCTACTAGCTACACACTAGACTTTGCAGCCCGTAAGTTTGTACATATTGGTATTGATCCGAGTGAAAAATTACAAGTCGTTGTTCATTTATTAACTTCTTCACGGCACGTGCATATTACTACAGATTTTTTGAAAAAAATATTCTCATACATGGGGCATATCTTGTCGTTCATATTAGACACACCACAAAAATATAAGCGAGTTATATTTTATGAAGACGAAAAAATGAAACTATCGAGTATGATGTACAGCGGAGAAAATGTGTTGGTGATCGAAGCAAAAAATCGTGATGGATGCAGAGTACTGTTGAACCGGGCGGATCTTATACGTCTTCAATATCTCGAATGCTCTATTTTCGAAAGCATCGTGCGAAAAGAAGTATTCACCGCTCCGTTGGTTATAAAACAATATGAAGAGATTGTCGTATACCTAGACAAGAAATGCACTCAACATAATTCACCGCTGAAAAATGTTGACGAGATGATAGTTTTCATTAAGAACATACAAGACGATCGAGTCGTTAAGTCTATACCAAATTTCACCAATCAAATACAGATGTGTGCAGCCGAACAATTAGCTGAATCACTGTTGAACCAGAGGGCGAACAACTCACATAAGGTAATTCAAAATTATATTATTCCTTAAACAAAAATATTAAATAATTTATTTTATTTTAGATTTTCAACGAAACGATGGCCATTTCACCACTATCATTACCTACACCAATGTCACCACCATCTACACCGTCTACACCGATATCACGATCTCCTTCACCGAGTCATATTATACCAAGGTGGAGCAGAGCAGCCGATGAAAATGATGGACCAAATTTTTGCAATACGTCAGCGTCAACACAAAACTTCGATAGCGCTGTATCGGAATTTTATTTCATACCAAAACGTAAACTCTTTTAATAATAAATACATAAATGTAAAAACAATTTTCATATTTGTAAAATAATTTTGTGTAAAATAAAAAAAAAAGACGTGATACTTAAAAACAATTTTTCATTTATTAAATTAATATTAAGTTTTACAAGGTTCTCACTTCTCCGTTAAACGGGTTATAAGTTATAATTTGGTCATGTAATATTAAACAATATGCTGAAGTGGAAGCTGGAAACGCTTCGTCGGCTTCGAGTTCAATTCTGAGGTCCACTGTCGACATTTTCACGTTGTCGTTCTGCCGGCTCATATCAACGACTATGATTGGAGAAAGATTTTTGAAATCTGTGCGGTTCAACAGGGGTGTCACATCATCGCGTCCGTAGTAAGATTTTTGGAACTCTGCGTACGCGTGGTATAATGTAGCCATCGGTAAAGTCGCTTTGGAAATCTTCATAGGGAAACACTTCGCTGTTCAAATAGACCTTCAAGTTTTTAATTTTACAATGATCGAAATATGACATTGCTTTGTTCGAGCTATTTTTTCTATCAGTTTGAAATCCGATTATGACATATCTAGGTTTTTAAAATTTGTTAGATGTCTTTACTTTCCACGAATGTGAAGTGTTTTGTGGTAAAAATGGATATTCACACAACTCCCACGATCTAAATGCACATATGTGGTGAAAATGTGTTGGTAATAGAATCTAAAATTTAAGACGATAGCAGCTACAGTATTTAGAATTGTCGATTTTTGAGACAGTCGTACGAAAGTCTACAATCATGAGTTCCACTATTTTAAAACAATTTAAAATGTTTTATAATTATATTGATCGAAAATTGACTACAAAGAAAACGAATGAAATGAACAGGTTTATATCGAATCTCCAAAACAATCATATTATCGCAACTTTTCCAAAATATGAAGTTAAAGAAAAATAGTTTGGTAATACGTCAAAAATATAGAGAACGTAGTTAATTATGTTGAATTTATCCGCTCACTCGAGCCCGAGTTGAAACAATTATTGAAAACACGATTACAGGAGCATCCAATAAAATTTAATTTGAAGCTAGAGGCTACCTACAGTCGGTCAAATGTGACTAATTCATTGGAGAATAGAGCATTTAAGACATCATTGGTTGACATTTTAGCGAAAAGTAATATAACAGAGATTATCGAGAGAGCGTTTATAAAGTTTTCGAGTGAACGGGAGACTTATGCGAGCAGAGTGGGGCGGATTTACGATAGAGTCGATCGACGGGTTATTGCTGGGTGTATACAAATACTCTCCAATGTCCGGTTCGTCATACATACAGTTACCTGCGTTTTTCGAGTGGAAACGGACGGATATCAACCCACAGAACGTAGACCGGTACTATTTCAAGTGGGCGATTCTCGCGAGGCATGTGACGGGACCGACAATATTCCGTGTCGATGAAAATAATAAGCAGCACGAAGACAAGTATAATTTCGAGAGTATTTCATTCCCGACACCGATTTCAGACATAACCAAATTCGAAAAAAATATTCAGTTCGTGTCCGTAAATGTTTACGGACTTCAAAAAAAAAAAAAAAAAAAAAAAAAAATTCCTACCGCCGAAGAAATACCCGACATATGAAGTTTCCCCATTACGTATCGCTGACAGTGAAAAATCCAACCATTTCGACCTGTTGATGTTGGGAGACGATAACGGCCAACACTACGTGTACATTTTTAATTTTTACCGGCTCACACGATCGCAGAAAACAGCTCACAATGAGAGAGTCGTATTTTTGTAAGCGTTGTTGTACAATTTTTCGACAATAGGCAGCATACATTTAAGTTTGAGTTGGCGCGAGGCGTTGGAGCAGCATAAGCTAATCTGCGGGGGACATAGCTCCATCTTACACATAATGCCTAAAGAGGGAGGTTGTGTGCAATTCAAAACATGGAAAAATACTGTCCGACATCCATTTGTAATCTATGCCGATTTCGAGGCAATATTAGCGAAGACAGATGAGAAGAAGGGTGAAAATACACAGATATTTCAAAAACGCGAGGTCATGAGCTATGGGTTTTTAGTGAAGGCGAGCGATGACGTACCGGCAGAGCTATTAGATGAACATGACATACCGACAGGACCGGTAATATATAGAGGCGGTGAAGAGGTTCAAGACGTAGCGAAACATTTTGTGGCGGTGATAGTTGAAGCGAGTAGGAAAATCGATAATTTTATGAAGACTAACATTCCTTTATTAATGACCAAGGACCAAGAAAAAACATATCAAGAGTCTATTATATGTAATCTGTGTAAATGTAGTTTAACCGGAGGCGATAAAGCTAGAGATCATGACTATCTGACGGGTAAATGTAGGCAGACTTGGTGCTCATAGCGTAACTTGGAGTTACAACAGCCTAAATATGCACCCGTATTTTCTTATAATCTAAGCAACTACGACTCGCACTTCATAATCACCGTACTTGGTTATGATACCTAACCTATAGCCGTTATTCCGAACAGTGAGGATAAATTTATATCTTTCTCGAAATATATAAGTAGTAACTTTACTGTACGGTTTAACGATACGAACAGGTTTATGGCGTCGAGTTTATCGTCTCTGGCTGAAAACTTACGATTAAATTCGAAAACTTCCGTGAGACAGCTAAACATTTTGTCACCGGAGATATGCCGTTTGTGTCTCGTAAAGGTGTCTACCCGTACGAGTACACAGATAGTTGGAGTAAATTATACATTACTCGAAGAAAAATACAATTTTACTGATTTAACGTTCTCAACACCCATCGCGGAAATAAAAATATTCGAAAAAAAATAACCAGAACGTATCTGTTAACGTACGAGTATACGGGTAAAATAAAAAAAAAAACCCTAACAAGAGTGAAAAACATATTATTTATCCACTTAACGTCATTATGAATGAAGAAGAAAAATATAATTTTGCTCAATTATAACTAATTACCTGCACCCGCATTTTCTTATAATCTAAGCAACTACGACTCGCATTTCATAATCACCGTACTTGGTTATGATACCTAACCTATAACCGTTATTCCGAACAGTGAGGATAAATTTATATCTTTCTCGAAATATATAAGTAGTAACTTTACTGTACGGTTTATCGATACGAACAGGTTTATGGCGTCGAGTTTATCGTCTCTGGCTGAAAACTTACGATTATATTCGAAAACTTCCGTGAGACAGCTAAACATTTTGTCACCGGAGATATGCCGTTTGTGTCTCGTAAAGGTGTCTACCCGTACGAGTACACAGATAGTTGGAGTAAATTATACATTACTCGAAGAAAAATACAATTTTACTGATTTAACGTTCTCAACACCCATCGCAGAAATAAAAATATTCGAAAAAAAAATAACCAGAACGTATCTGTTAACCTAGGAGGATACGGGTAAAATAAAAAAAAAACCCTAACAAGAGTGAAAAACATATTATTTATCCACTTAACGTCATTATGAATGAAGAAGAAAAATATAATTTTTCTCAATTATTACTAATTACCAACAGGGGTAATAAGCCACTATACTTACATAACGAAATTTCACGGCTTATATGATCACAAAAAACCAGAAAATCACGGCAGTGCTATATTCTGCAAACGGTGTTTTACTTGTTTTGACGACTTAATTTTGGTGAAAAACTACATTTTGTGGGCAAACAGTATACAAACCGATATGTGGAGTATACAAACCAATTTTACCTTGATGCAGGCTCCCCGGTACAGTGTTAGAGTTCGATGGCTGGAATAAGACTCTACGCCATATAATAGTTATATATACCGATTTTGAGACAATTCTTGTTAAATGTAAAGAAAGAAAAGGTGAAAAAACATCAGATTTTCAAAAACATGAACCGATGACTACGCACGGGTTTGTCGTAAAGACTACAGAAAGCGCCCCGTTTGATCTGTTGGAAAAGTTTAATTTGCCGCAATAACACATTATTTCCCGTGGTAACAAGCCTCATCAAGACGTACCCAAAAAATCCGTGAATGAAGTGATAGATATCGTAAGAAGAGTTCAAGATTTGCTTAGAACAAATAAACCCATCATAATGACCAAAGAAGAGCAAACAACACATACGATGACAAATACATGCAATTTATGTAATTTTTCCAACAAAAAGTGGCAGATCATTACCACTTAACGAGAAAATGTACACAAACATGGTGTAATACCCTCAACTTCAAGCTTAAAATACCGAATTTCAGATCACTGTCACTTAACGAGCAAATTTACACAAACATTGTGTAATACCTACAACCTTAAGCTTCAAACACTGAATTTCATAGGTACCATGTTTTCTACACAATTTATCAAGTTATGACGTACATTTTATCGTAACCGAGACAGTTTACGAATCCAAAACTAATCCAGTCATTCCAAACAGCGAAGAAAAATGCATTTTATTTTCAAAACACGTGACCAACAACTCTTCAATACGAATCATTGTCTACTGCCGTTTTATGCCATCGAAACTAACTACACTTGCAGAAAATGTAATAACACCCAGATTCGAGAAGTTCAGAGAGACGACAAAACACTTTTTACCAAATACATGCAGCTCGTTACTTGTAAAGGTTGGGACTCATACCATTATGAATATACAGATAGTTGGAACAAGCTCGAAAAACGAATTTACCGGAAAAAAAAAAAATTATAGTAGGTACACTAACAGCGTCAAATATAGAGGATAATGAATATAAACACGCGAATACTGCATGATTCCATTCTAAATGAAAAAAACATTGGATAATATAGCGATATTTATCTCAAAATCGATGTTTTATAATTGGGCGATGTATTTGACAATTTCAGAGACGGGTGCATTTCAACATACAATTGGGATCCTATTTACTATTATACAGCACCTGGATTTTCCTTCGACTGTATGTTGAAATATACTAAGATCAATTAAGAATTTCTCTCAGGATTTTACATACACTTATTTTTTGAAAACTCAATTCGCGACGGCCCCATACAAGCTAGCATGAGGTATGCTAAAGCTAATAATGAAAAGATTATGACAGGAAAAAATACTAAATTGTAGATAGTTTATCAAGATTACAACAACTTGTAAGGGTAGGCAATGTCACAGTACATGCTGTACGGTGACTTTAAATAGATTCAGCCTGAGTTAGACGGACTAGATGTCTTAACACCTACCTCAGATTTAAGTAGAGTGTATGAGGTAGACATATCATATCCACAACATTTACATGACAAACACAACGACCTATAATTTTTACTCGAGAAATAAAATTCCTTCTGGCTCAAGAGTAAAATAACTCATGTCGACCCATCATTCCAAAAAAAAAAAAAAAATCATATCAACTATTACCGTAACCTACATACAGCTAGCTATACCAAATGGATTGATCGTAGAAAAAAGTACACAGAGTTTTAGAGTTCAGACCAATCGAATTGACTTGTGAAATATATACATTTAAACACCGAAATGAGAAAAAAAGCTATAAATGAGTTTGAAAAGGATTTCTTCAAGGTTTTAAACAAAAATGCAGTTATTTGGGGAAAATGCAGTTATTTGGGAAAAATACAGTTTTTTGGGAAAAAAACATGGAAATGACGTGAAAACGTATTAAGATGGAACTAGTTTAGTGTCCAAAAAGATTGAAAAAACTTGAATAAACAAACATTTAAACATTGCACTACATACAGCGTATATCTAGTTGTAGTTTCACTGGAAAATAAAATTATCAATTTCTACAAACCGATATATGTATACATAGGTGACTATTAAGAAGCTTATACATACAATTAGTTTTTACAGGTTTACAGTACTAGACATACAAGTAAAACGCTAATGCACGATTATCACTATAACGTAATGCAGAAACATTATGGCGACAAAATCGAGCTCATTTACGTAGATTCAAGAAAATTATCATCATAATGATTATTACTCTTATATTATCTTTTTCATATATTTTTTTATTTTAGATTCTTTAGTATAATATTATATCTAGACTGCCGATTTTTACAATAACCTGATGATTAATTCTAACTTACTAGACCGAATGGGCACTGAAAATCTACACCACGACCATCCGTGTTACATTGTTGAGAGAAAGACAATTCTCAGACTATTTTTAGTGAAACCAATGAACGTATTATGAGAGAAATTATAACACTCTCAGTAAAATCCTATGCTTACATTTTAGAAGACGAGGAGAGAAAATGAATGTGAGTCGAAATGTCTTAAAGATCATGCATTAAATACTTATATCTCATAGTTTCATGTAACAAGTTAATAATTTCAATATAAACATAAACAATTTTCTTCACACTTTATTAAAAATCGTAATTATTAGGTTCGTTTGATGTTTAATCACACATGACATCATATGCACAACACATACACACACACACAGGTTAGGTTAGGTTAGGTCTCATCGACATGAGTCTTCAGAAAAGTTTATGATGGGTTAGGTTAGGTTAGTTTCTATTGGGTTTCAAGAAAAGCAAAAAATAAAAAAAAATAAAAAAATAATACACGTTCCTTCATCACGGCTGGTGATGAAGACATGATACATCATGTAACGTGTATTATTTTTTTATTTTTTTTTATTTTTTGCTTTTCTTGAAACCCAATAGAAACTAACCTAACCTAACCCATCATAAACTTTTCTGAAGACTCATGTCGATGAGACCTAACCTAACCTAACCTGTGTGTGTGTGTATGTGTTGTGCATATGATGTCATGTGTGATTAAACATCAAACGAACCTAATAATTACGATTTTTAATAAAGTGTGAAGAAAATTGTTTATGTTTATATTGAAATTATTAACTTGTTACATGAAACTATGAGATATAAGTATTTAATGCATGATCTTTAAGACATTTCGACTCACATTCATTTTCTCTCCTCGTCTTCTAAAATGTAAGCATAGGATTTTACTGAGAGTGTTATAATTTCTCTCATAATACGTTCATTGGTTTCACTAAAAATAGTCTGAGAATTGTCTTTCTCTCAACAATGTAACACGGATGGTCGTGGTGTAGATTTTCAGTGCCCATTCGGTCTAGTAAGTTAGAATTAATCATCAGGTTATTGTAAAA
Source organism: Schizaphis graminum (assembly GCA_020882235.1). Lineage (NCBI taxonomy): Eukaryota > Metazoa > Arthropoda > Insecta > Hemiptera > Aphididae > Schizaphis > Schizaphis graminum. The sequence goes on from CM037036.1 coordinate 14,881,230, forward strand.
ATCGGCAGTCTAGATATAATATTATACTAAAGAATCTAAAATAAAAAAATATATGAAAAAGATAATATAAGAGTAATAATCATTATGATGATAATTTTCTTGAATCTACGTAAATGAGCTCGATTTTGTCGCCATAATGTTTCTGCATTACGTTATAGTGATAATCGTGCATTAGCGTTTTACTTGTATGTCTAGTACTGTAAACCTGTAAAAACTAATTGTATGTATAAGCTTCTTAATAGTCACCTATGTATACATATATCGGTTTGTAGAAATTGATAATTTTATTTTCCAGTGAAACTACAACTAGATATACGCTGTATGTAGTGCAATGTTTAAATGTTTGTTTATTCAAGTTTTTTCAATCTTTTTGGACACTAAACTAGTTCCATCTTAATACGTTTTCACGTCATTTCCATGTTTTTTTCCCAAAAAACTGTATTTTTCCCAAATAACTGCATTTTCCCCAAATAACTGCATTTTTGTTTAAAACCTTGAAGAAATCCTTTTCAAACTCATTTATAGCTTTTTTTCTCATTTCGGTGTTTAAATGTATATATTTCACAAGTCAATTCGATTGGTCTGAACTCTAAAACTCTGTGTACTTTTTTCTACGATCAATCCATTTGGTATAGCTAGCTGTATGTAGGTTACGGTAATAGTTGATATGATTTTTTTTTTTTTTTTGGAATGATGGGTCGACATGAGTTATTTTACTCTTGAGCCAGAAGGAATTTTATTTCTCGAGTAAAAATTATAGGTCGTTGTGTTTGTCATGTAAATGTTGTGGATATGATATGTCTACCTCATACACTCTACTTAAATCTGAGGTAGGTGTTAAGACATCTAGTCCGTCTAACTCAGGCTGAATCTATTTAAAGTCACCGTACAGCATGTACTGTGACATTGCCTACCCTTACAAGTTGTTGTAATCTTGATAAACTATCTACAATTTAGTATTTTTTCCTGTCATAATCTTTTCATTATTAGCTTTAGCATACCTCATGCTAGCTTGTATGGGGCCGTCGCGAATTGAGTTTTCAAAAAATAAGTGTATGTAAAATCCTGAGAGAAATTCTTAATTGATCTTAGTATATTTCAACATACAGTCGAAGGAAAATCCAGGTGCTGTATAATAGTAAATAGGATCCCAATTGTATGTTGAAATGCACCCGTCTCTGAAATTGTCAAATACATCGCCCAATTATAAAACATCGATTTTGAGATAAATATCGCTATATTATCCAATGTTTTTTTCATTTAGAATGGAATCATGCAGTATTCGCGTGTTTATATTCATTATCCTCTATATTTGACGCTGTTAGTGTACCTACTATAATTTTTTTTTTTTCCGGTAAATTCGTTTTTCGAGCTTGTTCCAACTATCTGTATATTCATAATGGTATGAGTCCCAACCTTTACAAGTAACGAGCTGCATGTATTTGGTAAAAAGTGTTTTGTCGTCTCTCTGAACTTCTCGAATCTGGGTGTTATTACATTTTCTGCAAGTGTAGTTAGTTTCGATGGCATAAAACGGCAGTAGACAATGATTCGTATTGAAGAGTTGTTGGTCACGTGTTTTGAAAATAAAATGCATTTTTCTTCGCTGTTTGGAATGACTGGATTAGTTTTGGATTCGTAAACTGTCTCGGTTACGATAAAATGTACGTCATAACTTGATAAATTGTGTAGAAAACATGGTACCTATGAAATTCAGTGTTTGAAGCTTAAGGTTGTAGGTATTACACAATGTTTGTGTAAATTTGCTCGTTAAGTGACAGTGATCTGAAATTCGGTATTTTAAGCTTGAAGTTGAGGGTATTACACCATGTTTGTGTACATTTTCTCGTTAAGTGGTAATGATCTGCCACTTTTTGTTGGAAAAATTACATAAATTGCATGTATTTGTCATCGTATGTGTTGTTTGCTCTTCTTTGGTCATTATGATGGGTTTATTTGTTCTAAGCAAATCTTGAACTCTTCTTACGATATCTATCACTTCATTCACGGATTTTTTGGGTACGTCTTGATGAGGCTTGTTACCACGGGAAATAATGTGTTATTGCGGCAAATTAAACTTTTCCAACAGATCAAACGGGGCGCTTTCTGTAGTCTTTACGACAAACCCGTGCGTAGTCATCGGTTCATGTTTTTGAAAATCTGATGTTTTTTCACCTTTTCTTTCTTTACATTTAACAAGAATTGTCTCAAAATCGGTATATATAACTATTATATGGCGTAGAGTCTTATTCCAGCCATCGAACTCTAACACTGTACCGGGGAGCCTGCATCAAGGTAAAATTGGTTTGTATACTCCACATATCGGTTTGTATACTGTTTGCCCACAAAATGTAGTTTTTCACCAAAATTAAGTCGTCAAAACAAGTAAAACACCGTTTGCAGAATATAGCACTGCCGTGATTTTCTGGTTTTTTGTGATCATATAAGCCGTGAAATTTCGTTATGTAAGTATAGTGGCTTATTACCCCTGTTGGTAATTAGTAATAATTGAGAAAAATTATATTTTTCTTCTTCATTCATAATGACGTTAAGTGGATAAATAATATGTTTTTCACTCTTGTTAGGGTTTTTTTTTTATTTTACCCGTATCCTCCTAGGTTAACAGATACGTTCTGGTTATTTTTTTTTCGAATATTTTTATTTCTGCGATGGGTGTTGAGAACGTTAAATCAGTAAAATTGTATTTTTCTTCGAGTAATGTATAATTTACTCCAACTATCTGTGTACTCGTACGGGTAGACACCTTTACGAGACACAAACGGCATATCTCCGGTGACAAAATGTTTAGCTGTCTCACGGAAGTTTTCGAATATAATCGTAAGTTTTCAGCCAGAGACGATAAACTCGACGCCATAAACCTGTTCGTATCGATAAACCGTACAGTAAAGTTACTACTTATATATTTCGAGAAAGATATAAATTTATCCTCACTGTTCGGAATAACGGTTATAGGTTAGGTATCATAACCAAGTACGGTGATTATGAAATGCGAGTCGTAGTTGCTTAGATTATAAGAAAATGCGGGTGCAGGTAATTAGTTATAATTGAGCAAAATTATATTTTTCTTCTTCATTCATAATGACGTTAAGTGGATAAATAATATGTTTTTCACTCTTGTTAGGGTTTTTTTTTTTATTTTACCCGTATACTCGTACGTTAACAGATACGTTCTGGTTATTTTTTTTCGAATATTTTTATTTCCGCGATGGGTGTTGAGAACGTTAAATCAGTAAAATTGTATTTTTCTTCGAGTAATGTATAATTTACTCCAACTATCTGTGTACTCGTACGGGTAGACACCTTTACGAGACACAAACGGCATATCTCCGGTGACAAAATGTTTAGCTGTCTCACGGAAGTTTTCGAATTTAATCGTAAGTTTTCAGCCAGAGACGATAAACTCGACGCCATAAACCTGTTCGTATCGTTAAACCGTACAGTAAAGTTACTACTTATATATTTCGAGAAAGATATAAATTTATCCTCACTGTTCGGAATAACGGCTATAGGTTAGGTATCATAACCAAGTACGGTGATTATGAAGTGCGAGTCGTAGTTGCTTAGATTATAAGAAAATACGGGTGCATATTTAGGCTGTTGTAACTCCAAGTTACGCTATGAGCACCAAGTCTGCCTACATTTACCCGTCAGATAGTCATGATCTCTAGCTTTATCGCCTCCGGTTAAACTACATTTACACAGATTACATATAATAGACTCTTGATATGTTTTTTCTTGGTCCTTGGTCATTAATAAAGGAATGTTAGTCTTCATAAAATTATCGATTTTCCTACTCGCTTCAACTATCACCGCCACAAAATGTTTCGCTACGTCTTGAACCTCTTCACCGCCTCTATATATTACCGGTCCTGTCGGTATGTCATGTTCATCTAATAGCTCTGCCGGTACGTCATCGCTCGCCTTCACTAAAAACCCATAGCTCATGACCTCGCGTTTTTGAAATATCTGTGTATTTTCACCCTTCTTCTCATCTGTCTTCGCTAATATTGCCTCGAAATCGGCATAGATTACAAATGGATGTCGGACAGTATTTTTCCATGTTTTGAATTGCACACAACCTCCCTCTTTAGGCATTATGTGTAAGATGGAGCTATGTCCCCCGCAGATTAGCTTATGCTGCTCCAACGCCTCGCGCCAACTCAAACTTAAATGTATGCTGCCTATTGTCGAAAAATTGTACAACAACGCTTACAAAAATACGACTCTCTCATTGTGAGCTGTTTTCTGCGATCGTGTGAGCCGGTAAAAATTAAAAATGTACACGTAGTGTTGGCCGTTATCGTCTCCCAACATCAACAGGTCGAAATGGTTGGATTTTTCACTGTCAGCGATACGTAATGGGGAAACTTCATATGTCGGGTATTTCTTCGGCGGTAGGAATTTTTTTTTTTTTTTTTTTTTTTTTTTTGAAGTCCGTAAACATTTACGGACACGAACTGAATATTTTTTTCGAATTTGGTTATGTCTGAAATCGGTGTCGGGAATGAAATACTCTCGAAATTATACTTGTCTTCGTGCTGCTTATTATTTTCATCGACACGGAATATTGTCGGTCCCGTCACATGCCTCGCGAGAATCGCCCACTTGAAATAGTACCGGTCTACGTTCTGTGGGTTGATATCCGTCCGTTTCCACTCGAAAAACGCAGGTAACTGTATGTATGACGAACCGGACATTGGAGAGTATTTGTATACACCCAGCAATAACCCGTCGATCGACTCTATCGTAAATCCGCCCCACTCTGCTCGCATAAGTCTCCCGTTCACTCGAAAACTTTATAAACGCTCTCTCGATAATCTCTGTTATATTACTTTTCGCTAAAATGTCAACCAATGATGTCTTAAATGCTCTATTCTCCAATGAATTAGTCACATTTGACCGACTGTAGGTAGCCTCTAGCTTCAAATTAAATTTTATTGGATGCTCCTGTAATCGTGTTTTCAATAATTGTTTCAACTCGGGCTCGAGTAAGCGGATAAATTCAACATAATTAACTACGTTCTCTATATTTTTGACGTATTACCAAACTATTTTTCTTTAACTTCATATTTTGGAAAAGTTGCGATAATATGATTGTTTTGGAGATTCGATATAAACCTGTTCATTTCATTCGTTTTCTTTGTAGTCAATTTTCGATCAATATAATTATAAAACATTTTAAATTGTTTTAAAATAGTGGAACTCATGATTGTAGACTTTCGTACGACTGTCTCAAAAATCGACAATTCTAAATACTGTAGCTGCTATCGTCTTAAATTTTAGATTCTATTACCAACACATTTTCACCACATATGTGCATTTAGATCGTGGGAGTTGTGTGAATATCCATTTTTACCACAAAACACTTCACATTCGTGGAAAGTAAAGACATCTAACAAATTTTAAAAACCTAGATATGTCATAATCGGATTTCAAACTGATAGAAAAAATAGCTCGAACAAAGCAATGTCATATTTCGATCATTGTAAAATTAAAAACTTGAAGGTCTATTTGAACAGCGAAGTGTTTCCCTATGAAGATTTCCAAAGCGACTTTACCGATGGCTACATTATACCACGCGTACGCAGAGTTCCAAAAATCTTACTACGGACGCGATGATGTGACACCCCTGTTGAACCGCACAGATTTCAAAAATCTTTCTCCAATCATAGTCGTTGATATGAGCCGGCAGAACGACAACGTGAAAATGTCGACAGTGGACCTCAGAATTGAACTCGAAGCCGACGAAGCGTTTCCAGCTTCCACTTCAGCATATTGTTTAATATTACATGACCAAATTATAACTTATAACCCGTTTAACGGAGAAGTGAGAACCTTGTAAAACTTAATATTAATTTAATAAATGAAAAATTGTTTTTAAGTATCACGTCTTTTTTTTTATTTTACACAAAATTATTTTACAAATATGAAAATTGTTTTTACATTTATGTATTTATTATTAAAAGAGTTTACGTTTTGGTATGAAATAAAATTCCGATACAGCGCTATCGAAGTTTTGTGTTGACGCTGACGTATTGCAAAAATTTGGTCCATCATTTTCATCGGCTGCTCTGCTCCACCTTGGTATAATATGACTCGGTGAAGGAGATCGTGATATCGGTGTAGACGGTGTAGATGGTGGTGACATTGGTGTAGGTAATGATAGTGGTGAAATGGCCATCGTTTCGTTGAAAATCTAAAATAAAATAAATTATTTAATATTTTTGTTTAAGGAATAATATAATTTTGAATTACCTTATGTGAGTTGTTCGCCCTCTGGTTCAACAGTGATTCAGCTAATTGTTCGGCTGCACACATCTGTATTTGATTGGTGAAATTTGGTATAGACTTAACGACTCGATCGTCTTGTATGTTCTTAATGAAAACTATCATCTCGTCAACATTTTTCAGCGGTGAATTATGTTGAGTGCATTTCTTGTCTAGGTATACGACAATCTCTTCATATTGTTTTATAACCAACGGAGCGGTGAATACTTCTTTTCGCACGATGCTTTCGAAAATAGAGCATTCGAGATATTGAAGACGTATAAGATCCGCCCGGTTCAACAGTACTCTGCATCCATCACGATTTTTTGCTTCGATCACCAACACATTTTCTCCGCTGTACATCATACTCGATAGTTTCATTTTTTCGTCTTCATAAAATATAACTCGCTTATATTTTTGTGGTGTGTCTAATATGAACGACAAGATATGCCCCATGTATGAGAATATTTTTTTCAAAAAATCTGTAGTAATATGCACGTGCCGTGAAGAAGTTAATAAATGAACAACGACTTGTAATTTTTCACTCGGATCAATACCAATATGTACAAACTTACGGGCTGCAAAGTCTAGTGTGTAGCTAGTAGATTCGATGAGTTCGGTCGGAGGTTTTGGTGGTACATACGTAAAGGTATGCTTCTTGTATAACGCTTTGTTGTCTTCGATTGAACCGGCCATATTAAATCACTTGTTAGTAAACGTTGAAAAAATAGACTTGGAAAAATTATAAAGACTTGTTGAAACGCGGAGGTGAATTACAAGTGTGTAAGACTGAAGACAGACTGATCGTATGTCGGCTCTTGCAGAGTCAAGTGTCTGTCGATTTGAGAAATTATTAGGTGGGAAAACGATAATAGGTAGGGGTAAATTCCTCTATGACAAAGGATGGACGTGTGACTCATAATTTTGGGTTTAAATACAAATTCTATGGGTGTACAGAACGTGATGCCGACAAACATTTGTGGATTATCGGAAAGTATTTCTTTACTAAGGTCATTGATTAACAATAGATATGTTGTTGCAAGTATATTCCTGTCGAAATTATGTATTGCATATATTTTGATTGAGATGTTGATACATATTGCATCCGGCGGCTCGAATACATGGGGGTCAAAAATATGGCGTGTGCATAAAAAATATGGTGTGTGTACAATAATATGTTGAATGTACAATAATATGGTGCGTGTACAATAATATGGTATGTGTACAATAATATGTTGCGTGGTGCGCGCGCAAAATACGTCATGTACGTGTGGGAGCGGGTGGTGTGGCGGGGGTAAAATACGTCATGTACGTGTTTGACCGGGTGGTGGTAGGGGGTAAGGCTCAGCGGCTCATGGTGTGGGAGCGGGTGGTGTGGCGGCAGGGGGTAAAAATACGTCATGTACGTGTGGGACCGGGTGGTGGTAGGGGGTAAGGCTCAGCGGCTCAGGGGATCAGCAAGGATCAGTTAGGATCAGTTAGGATCAGTTAGGATCAGGGGATCAGGGGATCAGGCTCCAGAATGCCCCAAATCATACTACTACGGACCGTGTGGACAACTCAACCGCAATAGTCCGTGTATGATTGACAACAGTTATTCAAAGAAGTATCCCAAAGAATACAGCAAAGAGACTGTGTACGTTTCAGATAGTGGTTATCCGACTTATCGCAGACCGAACAACGGACTTGTGGCAAACGTCAGAGGTCACCCTGTCGGCAATGAGTTTGTTGTCCCCCACAACCCATACTTGCTGGTCAAGTATGACGCACACATAAACGTTGAGGTGTGCTCTACTATAAAGAGCGTGATGTACAGTAGACGCCGCTTATAAGACTCACTTTGGGACCAGAACAAAGTGAGTCTTATAACCGAATGAACCTTATAGGCGAAGTGGAAAAAAAAAATTAATTACGTATTTATAAATTTTATTTTACTACATAATATTTTGCTTTGATTTTAATACATTAACACATATTACATATTACATACTTTATTATTGAATAAATTTTATAAATTTAATAATCCCGATAAATAAAACTAAAATAATTAAACGTGCATAAATAACGTGTAATAAATATAACTGTGCAGCCGCCAGATAATCAGCACACGCTATATAAATAACGATAATCGTTGCGATAAATGTGAACTTTTATCTGCGATAAAAATTATTATACGTTATAAGGTACCAACAGAAACTAGAAATAATCAACACGAATATTATTTAATTTTTCAATACCAATTTATTTCTAAATTATAACCAAAAAAGTTTATTTTCTTCTATTTATTTTACGAAATTTGAGTCTTATAACCGAAGTGTTGAGTCTTATAACCGATTTTTTTTTAAAATATATTTGGATACTTCCGGACCGTTCCATACGATTTTGAGTCTAATAAGCGACTGAACCTTATATCCGTGAGTCTTATAAGCGGCGTCTACTGTATTTATATAAATACGTCTACAAAGGCCATCACGCGGTTACCTTGGAAGTCTGGAATGGAGATGAAATAGAGAAGTATGTGAATTAATTAAACTTAAAGTTTTTACAATTACAATTAACTAATATTATTGTGTTAGTTTATTTTTAATTTAATTTATTCTCCATTGTTTTTAATGTTTTAAAATATACTTATATATTTAATTGATGATTGATGCTCACTGCTACACAAATACAAAAATAATAATTTATAATTTGACGATTAGGATTATCAGCTACCGTACTTAACATTTTACATGTCATTATTAGGTACATATTGTAATATTTATTACTATACATTACCTTAGTTGACTTTACATTAAACCAATGATAACATTATAAGTGTTTTATCGTACGAGAGGTGTAGGTATTATGAAGGTGGTACACACGAGTGCTAAAGGCATACTGACTTTATTGTGTTGAAAATACCGAATGGCCAAATGCGATAATCATATCATAAATATACAGATAATTATTAAATGTTAATGTAGATAGCAAGTGCCAAGTATAGCTATGTAACATCTCCCTTTTTATATATATATATACGTATACAAAACAAAATATAGGTACATTAAGCTTGCACATAATAAATAATAAAAATTATAAATTAATCTTACAAATTGAAATAATAAATAAGTAATACAAATTATAAATTATAAATTAAGCTTACAAATATGAAATAAATAATAATACATAATACACATTATAAATTATAATTTATAAATTAAGCTTAGTTGGAGGTACAATACGTCGCTTACGTATCCAACTAGGCTTCAAAACAACATTATCATCTTTGTACAAATTATACCTGTGCTGTTTACCGGCGGGCCTTAAATGTACAATATTACGTCGTTTATTTTTACCTGTATCATCACTAAAAACATATGATCTAGGCGTATTATATTTATTGATTATTTTACCTGGCTTCCACGTTTTAGTTAATAGATCTCTAAACATAATTTTTTGGCCCGGTTGAAAATCATTATTATTTTTAACTTTGGCATTTTTATCGTAATATAGTTTTGTTTTCATATTCTTATTTTCACGTACTAATTTAAAATTAGTTACTAAAGTAGGCTTTAGAGAATTATTTAAAATTGGAATTTTCGATCTTAAAGTGCGACTCATTAAAAGTTGTGCTGGAGAAAACTTAGAGCCAATGATAGCACTGTTTCGATATTCTAACAACATTAATTGTTTATCAACTTTACCTTCATCAGATCTTTTTAGTATTGATTTTGCAATACTTACACCTTTCTCGGCAAGTCCGTTAGATTTTGGGTATCTAGGGCTTGACGTAGTTATAACAAATTCCCAATCAGTCGCAAAATTCTGAAATTCATTAGAATTAAATGGCATGTTGTCTGCCACGAGTTGCTTTGGAATGCCGTGTATTGAAAAAATAACTTTTAATATTTTAATTATATGACTTGAAGTTTTAGAAGATAAATAATTTAACTCAAGCCAACCAGAATAGTAATCAACTAATACTAAGTAAGTATCTTTCCCGTAATCCAAAATATCACATGCAACTTTCTCAAAAGGTAGATTAGGAACTTCTTGACATATCATAGGGTCTTTAGTATTCTCACTCCTAAACTTATTACATACTGCACAATTACCAATATATTCCTCGATATCTTTATCTAAACCTTTCCAATAAAATAAAGAACGTGCTCTCGTTTTAGTCTTACAAATTCCAAGATGAGCTTCATGTAGTTTAAATAAAATTTTATTCTGTAACTTCATAGGGACAAATACACGATTATTAAGAAAAAGTAGATCGTCGTCAAATGATATTTGGTAACGCATATTAAAGTATGATATAAGCTCACGCGAGACTTTATTGTTATGTTTAGGCCAGCCATTCTTGCACATATATACTAATTGCTTTAATAAGTCGTCTTTAATTGTTTCTTGTACAAACTCATTTCGAATATTTTTAGACATATTAATTGAATGGACTACATCAGAAACATCGATATCAACATCGTTATCTCGAGACAATATACACGCTCGACTTAATGCATCTGCGATAAACATTTTTTTTCCTGGTACATGTATAAGATTAATATCATATCGTGATAATTTAACCTTAATACATTGAAGTCTTTTGGACGGAATGTCATTTATGTTTTTTTTCATTAGCGAAATTAAAGGAAGGTGATAGGTTTGAACTGTCACGCGCCTACCATAAATATAATGATGAAATACCTTACACGCAAATAAGACTGACAAAAATTCCTTATCAACCTGTCCGTAGTTAATTTCGGTCTCAGATAAACTTTTCGATTTAAAACAAACTGGTCTGCCTTCTTGTAACAAAACACATCCAATGGCAAATTTACTACTATCTGTCTGTATGATCACGTCTTTTGTGTTATCATAGTTTCTAAGTACAGAGGGACTAGCAATTAATGTTTTAAGCTTACTTACACACTCATTATGTATTGATGTCCACACAAACTCATTATTCTTTTTAAGAAGATCTCTTAGTGGTTTAGTCAACATTGCAAGGTTAGGAATAAAATTTCCGACATAATTAACCATACCTAAAAACCTTTGCAAATCTTTTATAGATTTTGGTGTTTCATAATCGAAAATAGATTTAATACGATCGTTATCTAGTTTCATGCCTTCATATGAAAATATATGTCCAAGGTAATTAACTTTATCTACCTTATATTGAATTTTGTTTTTATTAAATTTAATATTATTTTTCATAGCCAAATCTAAAACCTGTTTTAATGCACAATCATGTTGAGCTTCAGTGTCACCAAATATTAAAATATCATCAAGATATATAAATACATTTTCAATACCTCCAAACACTTTCATATTCCATTTTTGACATATTTCAGCTGCATTATTTATTCCAAAGGGAAGTCTATTGAAACAAAAAGTACCAAACATCGTACCAAACGTGCATAATTTAGAACTCTCTAAATTTAATTTTATTTGCCAAAAACCATCTTTCAAATCAAAAACAGAAAAAACCCTTGCATTTTTCAATTTTGACGATAAGTCTGATAATGTAGGGATTACACAATATTCACGAATTATATTTTCATTTAGATCGCGTGGATCAAGACATAATCTCATACTTCCATTTTTCTTTTCAACAATCACTAATCTGTTTACCCATTCAGTCGGCTCATTTATTTCTCTAATTATTTTTTCTGACACTAATCGATCTAATTCACATTTCAACTTATCTTGGATATTAATAGGAACTCTATGTGGAACATTTGTAACAGGTATTGCATCGGGCTTTAATTGTATGCTATATTTATCGGGAAAGTTACCAAGACCTGTAAAAACTGTGCTATAATTCTCAAGTACATCATTAAGACTTAATATCTTATCAACATTTTCTACTTTATTTATTAGCCCTAAATTTATACAGCTATGTAGACCTAAAATTGACTTGCAATGATTTTCAACAATTACAAAATTTAAAATATATTCTTTTTCTCTTAATTTTACTTTTAAATCAACCGTAAAATATGTATTAATATTACTACCACCATATGCCAGTAAATTTATTGGTTGCCTGTTAACTACTAACTTTTTATAAGGACAATTATTTTTAATTAAGTTAAAATCATTTAGAGTCAATAGATTAACATCGGAGCCAGTATCTAACTTAAAATTAATACTTTTATTTTCAACGAGAATAGACTCAGACCAGGAAACAGCAAAAGTATTCATTGTATATACCGTAGAACAAAAATAACTATCATTACTCAGCCCTTCAACGTTTTCAACAAATGCAATCTCAGATTTACAAACACTTTTAAAATGATTAAATTTGTTACATTTTAAACATTTTTTACCGTAGGCAGGGCATTTTCCTTTGCCGTGCATAAAATTACAGAATTTACATAATTTATCAGACTGCTTAAAATTATTATTCATTTTTTTATTATTTACAGAAAAGTTACCCATATTTTTGAAAACCTGTTGTGACTCCTCCTGTTGGGTATATCCTTTTGCCTGTCGATGATTTGTTTGATATTGACCACGATGTCCACTGTTACCGTTGTTCTGGGTGTAGTGATGTTGAGCTTGATAAGTACGCTTGCCACCACGTACTTTTGAATGAACTGCATTTACTTCATTTTGTTTTTCACCAATCTCCTTCATTTGATTGAGTTCTCTTCGTTGAATTTCAGCAATACGAAGAGTTTCTATTGCAGTTTCAAGAGTAACATCAGCTTGTTTAATTAATTTATCGCGAGTCTCACCATCTTTCGTGTCAAGAACAATTTTGTCACGTAAAATTTCTTGATGAGATTTAAATTCACAATCTTTAATTAAACCACGACACGCTGACAGAAACTCCTCAATCGATTCATTTTCTTTTTGAGATCGTTTATAAAATATATACCTGGAGTGTAAAATATTTTTTTTCGGTTTGCAATAATCTTGAAACGCATTTAGCACTTGCTCAATTTTCTTGTTGTCTTCGACGTTGTCAAATGTGAGAGTGTTATACCTCTCTAGGCCCTCTTTACCAACAAGATTGAGAAAAATGGCCACCTGACGTTTATTAGACGCTGTCGTTAGACCAGCCGCCTCAATGTAAATCTCGAACGCTTCACGAAAAACGCGCCAATTTTCTGCCAAATTACCCGTTAAAATCAATGCATCTGGCTTATTGTACTCCATGGTTCAACAAAAATTCAAAATTCAAAAACACAATACATAATTTTCAGATCCTATTAGACTGCGCCATGTTTTATCGTACGAGAGGTGTAGGTATTATGAAGGTGGTACACACGAGTGCTAAAGGCATACTGACTTTATTGTGTTGAAAATACCGAATGGCCAAATGCGATAATCATATCATAAATATACAGATAATTATTAAATGTTAATGTAGATAGCAAGTGCCAAGTATAGCTATGTAACAATAAGTAACAAACAAATACAAAACACAAAATTAAACTTTCTTATTTTAACTTTCTTATATTAATTATTTATAAAAAAAATACTAAAATACTATATATAAAACAAAAATAGTATTAACATTATCAAAAAGGTCTACTAAAATTATTATAAATTTGTATCAATCTCACTAATGTTAATTTAATTGTTATTCTAACTTTTTGATTCATATTGTTTATAACTGTTATTTTCTTTGATTTTCATATCAATGTACACTAAACTATTATATTATATAATATAACATTTTGAGTTTTATGAACCAATGCTACTCATGTTAAAATGATTCAATTTAACATTGTCCTTAGATAAAATTAGCAATTCGTTTGATGATAATGTAGGATTTATTTTTAATATAAAAGGAGTTTCATAAAATACAACCACAACAATTGACAACTATAATAATATTGCATACTATTCATACATTAATTTACTACACTTTAACTTATTAGATATTTTCATACAATGTTAACTTAACATTAATTATTTATTTATTTATATTAAATTATATGTATTTTCTATTGGCATTGCAATGGATATCCAATCACATTTATATGTTTTAGATATATATTATTATATTTTGATTATGATACATGTTGTTGTTGGTTTCAGTTACATAAACTCGCGGTACGTCAGTCCGCCAGAAGCTGTTTGGAGGTTGTTTTCGTATGAAATGCATAATAGGAGTCATACGATTGTCAGACTTCCAGTCCACCTGGAAAACTATCACAATGTGTACTTTGAACCTGGGCAGGTACTAGAGCGGGTGCAAAACGCCGCCCTGGCTCGAACCAAACTCACGGCCTTCTTCGAACTCAACACGACCGACGTCGAAGCTAGACAGTACCTTTACCAAGAGATACCGGTACACTACACTTGGAACGCGACGCGTAGAATGTGGTCACGACGGCGAAGACGTACGAGACGTTGGCTCGAATGTACGTCGTCAACCCACTTGATCGAGATTGTTTCCATTTGCGACTGCTACTTCTGCATAAGAGAGGCCCACTGTCTTTCCGGGACATGAGGACAGTAGACGGGATAGAGTATCCAACCTACGGGGCAGCAGTCGTCGCGATGGGACTTTTGGAAGACGACCGAGCTCTGCTGGCGTGCATGGCCGAATCGGCAACATTGGACACTCCAGCCCAGCTTCGTTACCTGTTCGTGACGATGCTATTTTTTTGCGAGACCGCTAACCCGTTAATGTTGTATCAGGCAAGCGAAGCACACATGATGGAGGACTTCAGTCACCGATTGCGAGACGTCGACCGCGCGAGAGCGGCGTGTTTGGACGCAATCGACCAGCTGCTTCGGGGTCACAGAAAATCGCTCGCGGACTACGGTTTGCCATTACCGGACGTCGCACTGTTGGAAGAAGACCCGGACGACGACATGTTCGGTGCAATAGACGCGGCGGTACGCTGGGCCGAAACACTGAATAACTTGAACGACGAACAACGGACGGTGTTCGATCGTGTGATGGCGGCTGTAGACGACAACAGAAACGTCGCCAAACTCTTCTACGTCGACGGCCCCGGAGGAACAGGTAAAACGACACTATACGGATGCCTCATATGGTCGCTTCGTAACCAAGGGCGCGGTTCGTGTTGTCTGTTGCTTTTACAGGAATCGCTGCGTCGCTCATGGACGGCGGCATGACGGTGCACTCGACGTTCGGATTGCCGTTCGGTACGCTGACCGACGATTCGACGTCGACCATCACCATGCAGTCGTTGCGTGGTCAGAGGATACGTGACGCGGCACTAATCGTCTGGGACAAAGCACCCATGTCTCCGGGACTACAACTGACGGTGGTGAATAGGTTGTTGAAGGACATAATGGGATCGGAGTTACCGTTCGGCTGTAAACCGGTATTGTTCGCCGGCGACTTCAGACAGATACTGCCTGTCGTGCGCAGGGGAACGAGGAGTGACATCGTCAGGTCGTCGATCAACAACTCTTTGTGGCGCGACTTGGAACAGTTCAATTAGACGCGAAACATGCGCGCCGACAACGATGTGGACTTTGCGACTTGGTTGCTTCAGCTCGGGAACGGCCAATTGCCAGAGGTCGACGGTGTTCGGGACACCGTAGAAATCCCGCGGGAAATGGTATGTGACGTCGCAAATTTAATCGATTTTGTTTTTCCGCAACAAATGTCGTTGGCCAGCGTCGACGAGTTTGCTCGGAAAATAATTGTATGTCCCAGGAACGACGAATGTAGGCAGGTCAACCGTACGGTGTTACAGCGCATTGACGGAGCGTACCGGAGCTACACTGCCATAGACTCTGTGGTGGTCGACGACCCCGACGAAGTGGCCAATTATCCTACAGAGTTCCTGAACACTCTGGAACCGGACGGACTGCCGCCGTACAACTTGACGCTAAAGGTAGGTTCGATTGTGATGTTGCTTAGGAACCTAGATTCGAAGAAACGTCTGTGCAATGGAACGAGATTGGTTGTCACTGAACTTCGACGATACAACTTTAAGGCGAGGATGTTGTCTGGTGGTGCACAGGACGATATAATCATACCTGCGATACCACTCACGTCAAGTGGAGAAGATGACCTGCCTATCATAATGCGGCGAGTGCAGTTCCCTGTGCGTTTGTCGTTTGCAATGACCATCAACAAGTCACACGGTCAAACTTTCGATAGTGTTGGATTGCTTCTGCCTTCACCGGTGTTCACGCACGGACAACTATACGTAGCCTTTTCACGAGTGAGGAACTCGCAATCCATTATAATTGGTATGTACAGTGACGATCGTGGAAGATTTGTCACAAAGAACATTGTGTACAGAGAAGTACTACAAGAAATGCAATAAGTGTACAATGAAGCTTTCAAGGTCTTCGTGAACATAAAATCTGTGTGATAAAACTGATCTGTATGATAAAAGTGATCTGTGTGATCAAAGTAATCTATGTGATACTACTGATCTGTGTGATCAAAGTGATCTGTGTGATCAAAGTAATCTATGTGATACTACTGATCTGTGTGATCAAAGTGATCTGTGTGATCCAAGTTGTCTGTGTGACATGCGGAGAGAAAGGTCGGCAACCTCCGCGTGGTTCTCTCTGGATGCGGATTCACTTTGTAGTGAATTCGTAACTAATGTCGAACATGTATTTAAACTTTCTGCAAACACATGAGTTGGTAAATTATTTAGAATTATTTATTTAATTAAATATATATCATTACACCATATTTTTATTTGCATTGTTTCAGAAACATATGGACCGTTTTTAGCTAATAGTTTTTAGGTGAGTTGTTGAGTTAAGGTAGTTGATCAGTACTCAGTAGTTATATACAGGGTGTTTCAAATTTCATGTGACAGCAGATATCAGCATGATCTACTTAAATTAGGAAAAAATTACCTATGTGAAAACTTTTTTGAATCATATAATCTAAATTAATTTGATATTAAATATTTTTTTTATTAATTAGGATGGGGAGGTTCGAGGGGTAACTTTAAAAATTCAAATGGGAACCTATATTTTTGAAACATAATTCATGCACAGATTAATTTTAAATGAATTTTGACGGGTCATTCACAAAAATGTCTTAATAATTGAAGGAGTTTTTGACATCTGAATATTGGTGTTAATTTATAAAATTCTACAGTGAATAATTAATACTAAAAGTGCTTCTGTTGTACGACCTTAATTATCTGGGTATGTAATTATCAATTTATTACAGTAAACAGTAGCAATACAAAACGTATATCAGTATTATCGCTTGATATTATTAGTTTATTACCAATTACAGATTATTTTTATTTATGTTGTCCTAATTGCATTTCTTAATCTGACAATCGATGACTTTAATTAAATTTTATAAAATAAAATAATATATTAATATGTAGGTATAACCTATAAGAGTCTGAGACCGTGATAATAGCGTTTTGTATTATTTAATTATTTTATCAATGATAATAGTGATATAAGCATAAACATTAGAGAACTTCTTTAAAATTCATGGATATAAGATTAAAGATATGATGATTTATAACTTTAAGATTATTTAATTTTAATAAAATTTTCTACGTCAACCTTTTTGAATCATATAATCTAAAATAATTTGATATTAATAATTTTTTTTTTATAAATTAAAAAGGGGAAATTTTAGGGGTAAATTTTAAAATTCAAATGGGAACAAAATTTTTTTGAAATATGATTCATATACGATTTATTTTTTAATGAGTTTTGACGTATCATTCATAATTATGCATAAATAAATAAAGAAGTTAATAGTTATTAACATTTGAATTTTGTATTTTAATTTATAAAATGCCATCAATGAATAATAATAATAGACATTTGTGCTTTTGTTATACGCCGATGCATTCTTATGCAACCTTAATAATCTTTACGCTATCTAACTTTCAATTTATTAGTCATAAAACGTATGTTTGATATCTTAATTTGAGCTAATATATTACATAGGTAAAATCGCATCATTGTATTGAAAATAAAAAAAAACAACACATTATAACAATATGTATACCTACATAATATTACAATACGTAATATATTGTATATTGTTCTATTTATTATTTATAATATAAAGTTATAAACAAATATCATACAGTAAATAAATAGGCTATAGCTATTTAATACCAAATTGTTGTATAAATTATATTATACAGCATACAATTATTTAAAATTTATACAAATAGGTACCTGTATTTTTCGACTAATTTAGGAACCTAAATATATTTTTTAATTTAAATAATAGGTAATAACTAGGGCCCAGAAGTTCATACATTTGCATGTTTTTACTGAGTGCATCAAAACGTTGCTGGATGAGATAAAAGTTTGAATCACAATCTAACGAGTTCAAAAATGAAATTTTAATGTACATATTTTCGCATAGGTATTTTGAGGTTTTTTAAAAATACGAGTATAAGCATACTTAAAATAAAATTGCATTTTACTGCATTTTAGTATTATTATTATTATTATTATTTTTTTTTTTTTTATTAATATTTCATGATAATGTCGGACTTTGAGTATATTTCAAAATGTACCTATTTGTTGAAAAATATGTCCTTTCAACGTTGCCAATATGAAATAAAAACTTGATTAAAATTATTAGCGTCATTGCTTGGTCGGGCTGATAATTGTCATTCATTTGTATTTGAAACCCTAACAAAATATTCAAAATCCATAGTTGTAAATTTTAATTCTTGAAGTAAATAATATAACGTATTAAATCATATTAAAATTGATATTTTTCCCATCTTTGAATTATTATTTTTACAGAAAAAAAAACCTTAACGTAAAAAAAACAAAATACACATTTAGCTCATATTTTAGTGATTTTAAGCGTATATTTTGATAGTTTTTAATGTATGAACTTTCAGGCCCTATTAATACTATTATCATACCTATTTTCATATTTTGTTTGAATAAACTTAATATTAGATATACCATTTCTAAACACTACAAAATGACAACATTGATTTCGAAAACTTGTATGATTAAATTTCGCGTTCAACATATAGCTAAATGATGCATAAAAATCAAACAGTTTTTGAAAGAACATCATCCTTTCACAACATAAAGATACAATTTATCAAATATTAAATAATAATAATAACTAGGACTTGGATGTTGTTACAACGATTAAAAGTCATTAAAGACTTAAGGTTATAGCTAGACTTGGGAATTTAAAAGTTATAAAAACAGACAAATACAAATAAAAATATGAGCAAATACAAACATACACTAGAACAAGGCAATTTTGACTGAATTTATTTGAAAATGTGTCTATTATTTGTATTATCAATTTTTCCTTTTTTTGAATAATTGTACCTACCTATTGATCCAATATCAATATCATTGAATAAAATAACTGATAGGTTAATATGAAGTATAATATTCATCTGTGGCATGGAGAACAAAGCCAATGACATAAAATTCACACAATATTTACATAACATTGGTAAAATACATTACGTTTTTTCCTCTAATAAGTAAACTGTTTAACGTACGTAAGTAGGATAAAAAAGCCGGTTCTAGGGACACACCATGCACACCATGCACACCATGCACACCATTGCACACCATGCACACCCTGCACACCATGCACACCCTGCTCACTCTGCTCACCCCTGCACACCATGCACACCATCATAGCACACCATAGCCGCGTACCCCGGTGCACACCATTTCCACTTATACTCGTTAATAAAAATTATTTTATCATACGGCGCACCATGCACACCATGGCACACCATTGCACACCATGCACACCATGGCACACCATACACACCTATTCGTTAACGAAAAATTAATTTATTTTAATAAGTTATTTCATCATACAGCACACCATGGCACACCACAGCACACCATTGCTCACCATGCACACCACAGCACACCACAGCACACCATTGCTCACCATGCACACCACAGCACACCATGGCACACCATTGCACACCATTGCACACCATGCACACCATGGCACACAACAGCACACCATTGCTCACCATGGCACACCATGGCACACCACAGCACACCATGCACACCATGGCACACCACAGCACACCATTTTAATTTATACAAATTATTTTATTTTAATAAGTTCTCATTTCATATTATGAAAACCAATAGAAAAAATTTACATAAATTATTTTAACCTGTTTTGTTATATCAAAAATGCGTATAATTAATTTTAACCATACGTATTAAGTTATCTTATCATATTATGATAACTGATATAGTGATAAATAATTTTTATGATGTATATTTTTACCCCTTCTCAGAAATGAGTAAAAAACCAAATATTTCGACGAGGGGATGAGAATGAAATAAAATCAGTATGTGTTGTGCTCTTCTGTTGTAAACAGTTTATTCTACATTTTCATATTTTACCGAAAAGTTAAAATAATATGGCCGGTCCTACTGTTAAATTATTTAAGTATATCGCGCCACCGACTCCGAGAAGACTTATAGATGAAAGTGTTTTCATTCTCGACTTCAATACACGCAAGTTTATTACAACTGGACTTGATCCGGCTGACAATTTCAATACAATTATTCAAATAGTGACGCCTTCGCGTTACGTGAAATTAACGCCAGAATTTTTAAAAAAGGTGTTTTCGTTGATGGGATATGTATTTTCAATCATACTAGACCCTGATTTCAAAAGAATAATTTTTTTGGATACTGAATATTACAAGTTATCGACTATGAAGTACCGTGAAGATAATATGTTGGTAATCGAATCAAAAATTGAAAAAGAGTGTCGCATACTATTAAATCGTACCGATCTATTATCACTGCAGAATATTGAATATTCCATATTTGAAACGATTGAACGAAAAAATAAATTTGTTTTACCGTCGATACTTCATCAGTTTGATCAAATATCTACATATATGAAAAAAATAATCGAACAGCCTACAACAGTCGAAGACCTAAGTTTAAAAATTTCCAACTTTCAAGATGGGTTAATCAAAGCCTCGATTCTCGACGTCGAACAAAGTTTTATAAGCCAGTTAAAACTACTAGCCAGCGAGCAGCTTGCAGTGGACGTTGTTAATAAGATGGAAAAAGATGTGGTAAGTAAACTAAAATATTTTTTTTTTTTTTAATTTTCGTTATTGATATAAATTATTATTTTAGTCATGTGTAGAAGAATATTCAGAGTTGACAACATTCGACTTATCGCCGCCGAATTTTATTTCTCATCAACCTGAAGATTTATCACAAGTCCAGGTAATTTATTTTATTTGGAAAAAAATTTTTTTCAGTTTATTATAATATTTATTTCATTATAGGCACAAGATCAGAATGACGGGCCAATGTTTTTCAATCAATTTAATACTCAGCCTAATATGATTCAAACAACATTCGCAGAGTTTCCAGCTATACCGTGTAAAATTAAACGTAAACTATTTTAATAATGATTGTGTGTTATATTTGAAAAAAATAAAAACAAAAAGAAATTATATTAAAAAAAAATTGTTTTTTTATTTAAGAAAAATATATATAGAGTTTTTAATATTTACATATAGTTAGAATCATAAATATTAACAAATTAATTAATTAAAAAAAAATATATATATATATACATATGTAATTTACAATTTTCTAACATCACCACTAAATGGGTTATAAGTTATAATCTGATCATGTAATATTAAACAATAAGCCGATGTCTTTTCTGGAATGGCCTAATCAGTTTCAAATTCTATGCGAAGGTCAACTGAAGACGATTTCACGTTATCATTCTGGCGTGATAGATCAACAACAGCGATTGCGACATGAGCTTGATAAATATGTTTTGATAATAGTGGCTCACAATAGTCTCTTTCGTAATAAGATTTTTGAAAATCTGTATAAGCCTTATAGAATATGGACGTCATATTGTTTTTAAAGTCTGCACGCAAATCTTCATATGGGTACACTTCAGAATTCAAATATACCTTAAGATTTTTCATTCGACAGTGATCAAATTTGCCCGCATCGACTTTTATATTATTTTTTCGGTCTGTTTGAAATCCGATCAATACAAATCTTGGTTTTTCGAGTAAATTGGTAGACTTTACTGTCCATGAATGCGAAGTGTTTCTGGGAAGCACTGGATATTCACATAAATCCCAGGTTCTGAATGCGCATGATAAAGTTTTACGGGAATCTAATACTTTTATCAGTTTTAATTTTTCTGAATCGCTAACTTTGATAATAGGCATCCTCCAATGCACCTTAGTCAGTTCAACAGTAATTTTTTTATTTTTCTCTACGTTATTAGCAGCATCGGCACCCACAAAATGTATTACATCAAGATCGATAGATGACCGATTTAAAATCAACTGTTGATTACAATTAAGTAATATTTTTTTGTAATCTTCACAAAAACCGAAAATATGTTTTAAAGGAATACACCCAGTAAATAAATTATTGGTCATAAATTTTGCATTATTATCATCGTTATCCAATGACACGTCCCAAGCCGCATTCTGTAGTGTATGCAAATCGTTTGGAGTATACGAGCAGTAGCCTTTCAAACAAGACGATATGCCGGGTGATTTTAATTTCTGAATTTCTATACCGTTTATCTCGTATCGCATTTCAGAGAATAAAAATGCCAATCCATTATTTGAAAAACGTACCTCGCCAACAGCATCGGTAGGCTTATTTATTTTTCCCTCAATGTATATAAAACTCTCACACGGTAAAGTGTAAGAATCCATATTTTGAATATTTATCCTAATTTCATCGTTATTTGACAAGGACGTTGTTGAATACGGTGTAAATGATTGATATTTCATTTGTGTTATTTTACAATCATCGACATAGCCGGCTGTCACATCTAAATATGCGTCATCCATAATTATACTTGTAAAGAACGGAGAAAGTCTGAATTATTTTTCGTTAACTTTATTCCGGTTTTTTTCGGTTTAGATATAGATGTTGACTTCTTAACAACAGGTACTGTACTGACGGTTTTTTTTATTGTATCTCTATTTATATTTACGTTAAATTTGAGTGCCATATCAGTTGGTTATTTGTAAACGAATAGTAATTGGCTCGCCGCGTAGATTTATCAGACAGTCGTTTTGATCTTTTAACACAATATTAACTTTACTTATAGATGTCGTGTTAAGACCATAAAAAACTGGATGTCTAGGCACCTCGACGATTTTATAGCCCGCAGCGACAGTTGGATAAAGCTCGTGTATAGCTTGACTCGGTGCTCCGTCACAGAATGAGCCGGTTATCAAGTTGCACTCTACTTTTATACAGTTTATTTTCATTATGTTTACAGTATTTTCAGATTCATGAGTGGCATTAGTAGTGTATACGACATTTCTAAAACCTAACAATGGTGCTATACTATCTTTGATTGAAAAGTCAATCTCATGACTGCACGATATCGAACACTTTAATGTGGTACTGTTTGCTTTTAATTCAAACCAACTGACATAGTCTGGCATCATTTTTTGTATAGCAGACTCTAATTCAGCCAACTCGTACGAACCCGTAGGTAAAATAACAATATCGTTGTTATTAATCATATCCCGAAAAGCTATACTGTTACAACCAGGTTCTATGTTCGGAATTGAATTATTCGTCTGTAAGCTCAAAAGGCAAAGTTGTGCCGTATTTTTAACTTCCAAAGGTGGAAAAATGTCACATGATAATTCACTAGAGTTGCCGTTTAA
This sequence comes from Schizaphis graminum, assembly GCA_020882235.1. NCBI lineage: Eukaryota > Metazoa > Arthropoda > Insecta > Hemiptera > Aphididae > Schizaphis > Schizaphis graminum. The sequence continues at coordinate 14,905,115 of CM037036.1, forward strand.
CGTTAGCGTGAACATGATAAAAATTTTAAACACAAGTGTCCACAGTTTGTTGTGTTATATTTCTGTATTCTGTTATAGTTGAAATTAATAATACATCCGCGGAAATATTTTTGTACTTCTAATGGCGGTGGTAAATTTCCAAAACTATCAAAATATTCGACTTTATTTCCAATTTTTTTATACGCTACCCAGTGCGTTCCTGTACCGTTTTCCGTATCCAAGTTGACGATTGCAGATTCTTTTTGCTTAGGACGTGTAGATAACCTGTCTCTTGAAAAGACTCCGATAAAATGAGGTATTTTCATCAAACGGGCGATTTTTATAAGTTCATAATCGTACAACGCTCTACTGGGTAACGTGTTTATTAGTTTTTTTTCGTTTTTTTCGTTTTCTTAGATTTTACACCCACACCACTTTTATTTGGTGCAAGATATAGACCTGATCCTATTTTGTACGAGTTTTCTTTATACGGTGTGAGATATAATCCATTACCTAAATGTGACGGTGTATTTCTTTTAAATTCATTAGCCATCTTAACAACGTTGGCTACACCACCAGTTAAGGCCCCTAAGGCTGATAAACCAGCAAAAATCGGAATAAGAGGTAACACTCCACCTTTTTTTGGCACCGTTATTATCCTTGGAATTTTAGTTTTTTTAGTTTTGAATGTCTTTTTTGCGACAGCAACACATTTCTTTGTCAATTTCAACAAGTTTTTTTCACCAATATTTTTCTTTAAAACATTTTTAGTGGCTTTAACCACGGCCTTAAAGCCGCATGCACCACCGACTTTTCGTTTTGCTTTCATTGCGGTAGTCACCCCCCAAGCCACAGCTTTTTCTTTTAAACTGGAATCCCCCGCACTGAACCTGTCCCAGGCACGCTGTTCTAATATACGGTCAGCTTCGTTACGATCAGCGATAGAGTTACTACGTTCGTATGCAATGTCGTGGTCTCTACATGCAGAGTCCAAAAGGTTAATTCCCTTATCACCACGAGCTAGACGCTTTTTTAAATTTGTACCAGGTCCACAATATTGATAACCTATAAAGAAAAAATAATTTAAATTATCTGTAATTTTATTTTCGAAAAATAATGTTCATAATTTTACCAGGTACGTGAAGTTCAATCGGTAATTTGTTTATAAGCGTGTTAATATGTCCACAGCCCTTATTCTTGCTGCTTCTTCGACCGAGTGACATTGCGTACTGATAACTACTTCATAATTGTCAAGATATTTATATAAAAATGAAATTCATCAAGCAAAAATTAAAGCTTACAGTTGAAAAAGTGGATCCGCCTACTTTGTTTCAAAACTGTAGACATGGACCACTTTTGCCTAATACGATACGAGTTCTTATTGTCGGACCTTCAGGCTGCGGAAAAACGAATTTAATTTATTCTTTATTAACTAATATTAATGGAATACGATTTCATAACGTTTACATATATTCGAAAACATTGGATCAGCCTAAATATAAAATGTTGAGCGATATTTTATCAGACATAAATGGTGTTCAATTATTTAAATTTTACGAAAACGAAGAAGTTATCCAACCTGAAAAAGCTCTACCTAACTCTGTGTTCATTTTTGACGATATTCTTTCGGAGAACCAAAATACAGCTAAAACTTATTATTCGAGGGCCAGGCACAATTTAATAGATGTCTGTTACCTGGCGCAAAGTTATTCGAAAGTTCCAAAACAACTTTTACGCGATAATGCTAATTTTATTGTATTATTTAAACAAGATGAGACCAACTTAAAGCATGTTTACATGGAGCATTGCTCCGGCGATATGTCATACTCAGAGTTTAAAGAGTTTTGTACATCATGTTGGCGAAAGGGAAGATTCGAGTTTATCGTAATAAACAAAGACTGTGAACGTGATAACGGGCGCTATCGTCACGGGTTCGACACGTTTGTTGTTATATAAACTATTGTTTTTTAGAAAAATACTTCATTCACAAACATGACTGCCGATAGTGAAATACTCGAAGAATTGATTAAAGCAAAAAATAACATTAAACGTAAGTACACAGCATTAAAACACGGAAAAGCTGATATTCAATCACTAGTATCAGAGACATTTAAACCGATTATCGAACCGTTAAACGAAATACAACATAATTCGCAACCTGCAACTTCTCAACTTTCTGAAATAAACAACGAATCCATTGCTACTACAAACGATCATATTCAAGTCTCTGGTGACTGGTTTGATTCTTTTAACACAGATAAGACGTATGGTCCTAAAAAAAAATCAAACGGATGTATAAAATTAGGAAAAAAAAAATTAATCTCGTTGACAATACGCTGACTATTGGGGACGCTGTTTACACATTGACACCGGGACTTGTCAATTTAATATTTTCGAAAACTCCGAAATTATACACTGACAACGATTTAAAAACGTATAAAACTATATTAATTCAAACATCGGCACATTTAACAGCTGATGGAACAAAAATTAGACAAGGTGGAAAAAAATATAAAGATATAATCAAAAATCTATTTCCGTCTGGTAGTGGGTTATCTATGAATCTGCAATCACATAATTATATTTTTTGGAACAATCCGAACGAGCTTGTTTCTCGTTTAAGGCTGCTTTTAGCATCAAAGAAAACTGGTAATACAGGTGTTTCAAACGAAATACTTTCGATTTATGAAGAATTACGTGAAGCAGGGTTAATAAAACGCATTCCAAATGTCTAAACGTGATATCGCTATAGAATTGCACAGACCTGCGAGAAAAAATTTTACAAGACGAAGAGTTAATATATATGGAAAAAACGATTTATGGCAGGCAGATTTGGTTGAAATGATTACATACTCTAAAAAAATAAGGGCTACAAGTATATTCTATGCGTTATTGATTGTTTTACGAAATTTGCTTGGGCGTTGCCATTAAAATCAAAAACTGGTAAAGAAGTTTCAAATGCATTGTCTAAAATACTACTCACTCGTTCACCAAAACTATTACAGCTCGATAATGGAAAAGAATTTTACAATTCATCATTTGATATATTGATGAAAAAAAGTATAATATTCACAAATATTCTACATTTAGTAACATGAAAGCATGTATTGTCGAACGTTTCAATCGTACATTAAAAAAAAAAATGTTTAGAGAGTTTACGGCTAGAGGATCGCAAGAATGGATTTCTATTTTACCATTATTGATTAATGAGTACAATAATTCAAAACATAAAACAATAAGAATGTCACCAAAGCAAGCTGATGCTAATCCTACATCAGTGAAAATAATGCAACGTAAAATAATTAAACGAAAAAATAAATTTAACGTTGGTGATAATGTTCGTATAAGCACATATAAATCTGTTTTTACAAAAGGTTATTTGCCGAGCTGGTCTACAGAAATATTCAAAATTGTTAAAATTAACGAAACGTTACCTACTACTTACCACCTACAAGATTATAGTGGAAAACCGATTGCTGGTTGCTTTTATTCAGAAGAAATATTAAAAACAAACTATTCAAATGACTTTTTAGTTGAAAAAATTATACGTAAGAAGGGTGATCAAATTTTTGTTAAATGGCTCGGGTTCGATAATACACACAATAGCTGGATAAATAAAAGTGACATTAGAAAATAGTGTCAGTCGAGCTACAGTCATGAACGTGTTTGGTAGTTCTCAGTCTGGTGAAACAAATAAAATTATTTCAAATCTCGAACAGTCTATCAATTCGTTTTCGTCTAAATTAGATAAAATCCAGTATTTACTCGAGGAAAATCATAAATCGATAGCTGAGTATATGACAAGAGGTGAAGTATCATTAAAATCAATCAAAGAAAGTACAGAAGCGACGAAAATCATAATACCGGCTATACTCAGTCGTCTTAGGCTAGGTTCACATGGACGCGCGTACACGCGCGTTAGCCCGCCGCAAAACGCGCGTATGACCGTTCAGATAGCTGCGTTTTACGCGCGTTGAATAAAGCAGTGTAAGTAATAAATAATAGATATCAAAGTAAATAATATTTTAGTACAGTTCAGACATCCATCGAGAATGGACGTAGTAGATGCTGTGTGTTTATGGGTTGTCCACCGAAGGATAAGAAGACAAAGACAAAAAAGGGAAAGAAAATATTGGGTTCATCCAATTTTAAAAACAAGACTTTCTTTTAGTCTTTATATTACCTTATATCCAAAACTTCGAGAACACAATGACAAATTTTTTAATTATTTTAGAATGTCTATTAAATCATTTGATGATCTATTAGACATAATTAAAGATGATCTAGAAGCTGATGAAAATGCAATAAGATATTGCATATCACCAAACGAAAAACTTATCGTCACTTTAAGGTAAGTCTGTGTAAATTATTATAACTAATAATAATTAAGGGAAATTAAACAAAAATTTTGCTTAAATTATTATTTACTGAAATATATTTTTATACTACTTTTATTATAAAACAAAGTAAATTTTAATATCACCATATGAAAGAAAAAACATTTTAATGTTAAAATTTAAAACAAAATAAAAAAATCAACCTTTAACGTTTAACAAAATTAAAAAGAAGTACTTATATAAATAGAATCACTTTATATATTTTTTAAATTATATTTTCATCCAAATATATCAAGATCTGACGACTCTTGAGAAATGTCACTGGCAGGTGATGGTACTATATTATTTTGGTTCATTTGAGTGTACATTTGATGAGGCGTACCATACGGAACTGCAGTTGTGTAATTTGGATGATCGTATTGTGAATATGTAAATCGTGGTGTATATTGTTGACTGTATGCTGTAGCTAAATGGTTAGATTGAGAGATATTTGTAGTATTTAGAGGGTGAGATTGAGTTGAAACTGACTGATTTTTAAGAATTAGGTTATAAATTTCAATTTTAGTTTTTAAACGCATGGTTTCGGGTACTTTTTTAATTTCCTTAACTAAAGACAAACAAAACAATTTATCTTCATCGTCTTCTTTTTTATCTGCGACATTCCTTTGATTTAAACTTTTTTCGATTATATTTGCGAAGTGTTCATCAGCAGGATGAAGTTTTATTTTTTTTCGTTGGTGGTTAGGAGGAGTTTTGAAAATACCTTCCTTGTTTGAAGCACTGGGACTGTCTTCTTCAATAAAATTTTCAGTGGCTGATTCTACGTCTTCATCATCACCAACTTCTGCAGTCTCAAAATTACTCTCAGTCAAATTTTTTTTTATAGTAGGCTGTAGAAATTGTAATCTTCCATAGTATAAATATGACGACCTCGCAGACGCTCCCGATCCAGACTTTATTTGTTTCATTTTTTTAACTTCTTTTACATAGCCATCCCGAAGACCTTTCCATCTTTTTTGTAATTCTAATCCTGCACAAACCAAAAATCGGTGAATCTTGGTATATATTATAGTACCGATTATACCGATAAACTACCAAACAAATTTTTATCGAAATTTCACTAAATTTAACAATCTAATAATAATTAATAATTATTTAATTATAAATTATAAAAATTCAAATAACAACAACAATATAACATTAAAAATGTGTAGTAATAATTATAACTAGTCGTTAATATATTTTTTTAATTCTCATGTAACTTAATGGTATAAAAAATAATAAAATAACCATAAAAATTCAAATAATTTTAAATACGATTCTGAACGAAGATGGTTTGTCAGCTTAGGATATAATTTCCAGTTGTTGGTGAAAAAGGTGGTTTATGTTTTAATGGCCTGAATACACCAAAATTTAAGTTCTTTTATAATTATTGTAAGCTAAACTTATGAAAAATCTTGTATTAAATTTTCAACTCTTAGCTACCTATACAAACATTTTTATGAATTATACCTACAAAATAATTTGCAAATATTCATAATTTTGACGAATTTTCGTCAAAATTTGAACTTCAAATGCTAATAAAAAAAAATTGTACCGATGTATTCTTATAATTTTTTAATCAATATAAGAATAACATATGAGGAACTTTGTATAAAATTTTCAAGTATTTTGATAGGGCCAAAAATATTTTATCGACACTTCAAAAATATTTTTTTAGAAAAATTGAAAATTTCAGTTGTCTATAAATAGCTCAAAAAAATTCAAAATATTTTAAAAATAAAATAACGTAAAGAAAACGCGAATCTTAATAACTGGTAAAATTTTCAAGTATCTACGACTTATAGTTGTTGAATAATAACAAATATTTAAAATCGTTTGGGATAAATCGTTGTCGTTACGCTATTTCGTAAAAATTTAAAATTCAAACGCACATACAACTTTTCCTATAATGATGTTTTTCTCTATATAGCTACTTGAAGGAAAACTTATGGAAAATTTAGTGTTTTAATTTTAATCCTTAGTTATGAACACAAAAAATTTTATGATTTTTCAACTTCAAAATTACTTGCAAATGTTTGCGTCTTCGACAGATTTCGTAAAAATTTGAACTATAAACGCTTATAAAAAAAATTGTGACTAACGATTTTTAATTTTTTTTAGCTACAATAAAAACAACTCATAAGGAACCTTGTATTAAATTTTCAATACTTTTTGGTCATCGACACTTTAAAAAAAAATTTCTCAAAAAAATCGAAAATTTCAGTGGTCTATAAATAACTCAAAATTTTTTGAAAATTTAACTATATACAGATACCACTGACATTAACATTTGGTGAAATTTTCAAGTATTTTCAGTGATTAGTTTTTGAATTACAACCATAAAAAAAAATCGATTTGGTCGAAAACTGGTTTTGCGTAAAAATTGCCGTTTTTTCCGTCATTTTTTTTTTGTTTTTCTCGATTTTTTTGAAAACTGTTGGAAAATGTTAACTTTTTACCTCTATAACGCGCCAAGGATATTCACTTTTACATCGGAAACCACCCTAGGTTAACCTAACCCCCATAGTTTGAAATTGGAGCATTATTTCGACTAGTTATGCTGTACACAGACACAAAAAAAAAAAACACACATCATTGTAAAATCAATTCATTCATCACTTCGTTCAGAATCTAAAATATGCATGCAAACATGCACTAAAAAGTCAAAATATGTAAAATAAAATTTTAATTTTTATTACATTTTATATTTGATTTTAATTTAATATTAATATTAATATTAAAAATTTTTATGATTTAACAACACATTTATTTAGTTTTTTTTTAATTATTTCAATAGATTATTTATCTGCTCAAATAATTCATCTGATATTGGATATAACTGTATTTGTCAATGTTAAATAATGAATAACCGAATAAAGAAATAAAATCTTTCAATAAATTATGAATAACGAATTATCATAAAAATTAAAATAATAAATAAAAATCAATAATAAAATGAATAATAATTTTTTATTCGAATAATGCCTAACTCTGGTCTCCGTTTAGAATCGTTTTCTTATACAATGATACCTATATCATGTTTTTATTTATATTTTTCAGATACTTGTCAACAGGTTGCTCAATAACCGATTTACACTATAATTACAAAATTGGAATATCTACTTTGAGTGGCATAATACGCCAAGTATGCCAAATTCTATGGATGAAATTAAAGAATATTGTAATGAATGAACCTTGTAAACAGACATGGTTAGATATTTCAACCGAATTCGAAAAACGTGCATATTTCCCGAACTGTATAGGAGCGTTGGACGGGAAACATATACGAATTACTCAACCACCAGATTCAGGTTCAATCTATTATAATTATAAACATTTTTTTTCTTTGGTTTTGATGGCATTGTGTGATTCAAACTATTGTTTTATATGGGTCGATATTGGAGGTTATGGTAAAGACAGCGATTCAGGGTTATATAAAGAATCTACGTTGTATAAAAAATTGACTGAAAAAAAATTAGATATTCCCGATCCCAAATCTCTAACAGATAATGATGGTATAAAAGTTCCATACGTCATTGTAGCTGACGAAGCATTTGGTATGACAGAAAATTTAATGAGACCTTATGGTGGTAAAACTTTATCCTACGAAAAAAAAATTTTTAATTATCGGTTAACTTTGGCCCGTCGATTTGTAGAATGCACATTTGGCATTATGTGTAGTAAATGGCGAATATTGCACAGACCACTAGATGTTAAGATCGAGTTAGCAGAAAATATTGTTAAAGCTATATGTGTCTTACATAACTATGTCAGAGTGAGGGACGGTTTCAAATACGAAGATACGCTTTATGAAGCACCATTATCAAATCTTAATCCAACCTATACTGGTCGTAATGTACGTGATGCTGATACCATTCGAAAACAGTTTACAAATCATTTTATAAATGATGGTAAATTAGAATGGCAAGATAAAATGATTTAAATATTTTTCTATTTTTGTAAATTTTAATTCAACATTGTTATAATAAAATATAGATTAATTAAGTACCTACCTAAACTTTTTTTCTTCTCTTCCGAATCCTCTGTGCTACAAAAAATAAGCACCAACTCTTCCCAACATCTTCTCTTCAGTGTTCGGTTTGAGTAATCATGGCTTGACATATCCCATATGGCAGGCCTTTTTTCAACTTCATTGATTAATGTGTCTATGTTAATTTCCATATTTTTTTATACAAAAGACACTTTTTTTCAAAGAATAATAAATTCACACGATATTCAAACCGATCACGGTGAAAGTAAACTGTAATATTTAATAAAGTGATACGAGTGACACAAGCTGCTCACGGTAACAATCGCAATTGATCACAAAATAAACCACAGTACAATTTCATAATATAATAATATATTATGTTCAAAAATAACATTTATTGAAAATATACATTTCGCTTTAATAACTGGCGTTCTTAGAATAGTAAATGAGTCTAGACGGTGTCTTTAATAATAATATTATTATCATTAATTTAATTTTATATTATTTCCTTTATTAATATATATTAATATATATTACCTTTATACATTTATTATATAAAAAGTAAATTAAAAATGTATACTTCGTAAATCGGATACACAAACACAAAGTATCTACACACCCACACAAACGTAATTATGGCCACATGGTATAGCCACAAAATGTATTTTTTAGTATATTATATTATATATTTTAAAAATGTTAAATGCCACCTCTGAAAAATTCCGCCCTATGTCGCATATCCCTTGAGCTGTGCCGATTAGGCGCCACCACTATTGTGTGTGGGGATCTAAACGCGCGTGTCAACTGAACGGTCCGATAACAATCAACAGTATTTAATTTCGCGAAGCTACGCGCGGAAATAGAATCTTGCGTCGTTGTCGCGATCGACGCGCGTGTACGCGCGTGTACGCGCGTCCATGTGAACGATGTATAAGAAACTCGCATATCTAAATACGCGCGATTAACCGACGCGCGTGTACGCGCGTCCATGTGAACCTAGCCTTAATACTATTGAAGCGTATTATAAAGATAAGCCATAATGTCTTCGGCCATCTTGGACATGCAATGTGTTCTTGGCGTAAATAATAAATATATGATTAAAGAAATGTCTATTGTAGACATAGAAACATATGCAACTCAACACTGGATTTTTAAAAATCCACATTTGAAACAGGACAATAAAAGTCGAAAAACTAATAAATGGTTGGAACGTAATTTCCATCAATTAACTATCGAACACGGAGATGTCGAGTATGATGAAGTCGGGAGAATATTAAATTCTTTAAAATTTAAATGTATTTACGTCAAAGGTGAGCAGAAAAAGCAACTTCTTATAGACTTCATACCACACGTTTCAATTGTTAACATTGAAGACATAGGATGCCCTCGATTGGATCAAATATGCGATGATGAATCTTTACCGTGCTGTATTTTCCATATGGAATTTAATACTAAACAATGTACATTTTATAAAATATTTGCTTTAAAAAAATGGCTTATAAACAACTCATGAAATTTAATTGTATACAATATATATTATTATATGTAATAAACGAATATTATATTTTATCAATGTTTTTTTTTTTTATTTATTTTTTTTTCAAATATAACACAAATACAATCATTTATAAGTGTAATTCGTAAATATATATACAAACATAAGTATTTTTTTTAATATAAATAAAACATATATAATTATTCACAAATATATAATAAACATGTAATTATTTTACAAAAATATATAATACATATTGAATTAAATAATAAACATGCAATTATTTTACAAAAATATATAATACATATTGAATTATATAATGAACATGCAATTATTTTACAAAAATATATAATACATATTAAAATTAAATAATAAACATGCGATTATTTTACAAAAATGTATAATACATATTAAATTAAATAATAAACATGCAATTATTTTACAAAAATATATAATACATATTGAATTATATAATGAACATGCAATTATTTTACAAAAATATATAATACATATTAAAATTAAATAATAAACATGCAATTACAAAAAATATATATATATTTAATTCAAATCATAAAACTATTTAATTTTTGTTCTAAAATGACCATGTGCTAAAGTATGTATTCGATCGTTTAACACAACTCTTTTTTCGTCAAATCTGTTCAAAGCCAGCTTTCTAGACATTATTGTTTTTAATTCATGGTTATATGATCGAATAGATACATTTTCTCTGTAGGGGTCGTGATCACCCTCTTCAGTAGAAAATAGACACACTTTATGGTCTTCAAAAGACATGTGATTTTTAACCACATGTCCTCGAACCCCTTTAGCCTTGATTATTTCTATTCCATCTATAATATAAGCGTACGACTTTGCCTTCAATGCGCAGAACTCACTAATTAGACGCCCATCGGTTTCATCAGAGAATAGCCCAGGGACCTTTTTCCGTGCAGAAGTATAGCACGGATGGTCGTGAGGTAGACTCGATGTATCCATACACTCTAATAGACCCGGTTTGTTCTTAAGATCCTCATAGAAATCTTCAGTCGAAATATCATATATTAGAGAGTCTATAAAAATAAAAATAATTAAATAATTAAATTAATTAAATGTGAAATTTTTTATTAAATATCACCTGTGTCCGTGTACATTAATTCTATATCATTAAAATTCCTTTTCATAGTATTGTAATGATAATCGTACATGAGCGTCTTACTAGTCTCCAATACAGCAAAGCCTATGTATATCACAAAAAATTAATTAATTTTATTATAGAGCGAAATCGATATTAAATTGTTTCCATACCTATGTACATGGGTTTACAAAAATTAATAATTTTATTATGTAATGTAACCGCCATTAAATAATCGCCATATGAATGGCCGTCTTTATAAACCAACTTTTTGAAAAGTTTTTTTAACCTCCGTGGGCATGAAGATAATTCCATTTTTATTCGCTTACGCATTGACTCCATTGTTTTACCTATAATAATATTTAGTTATTATATTTAATCATATATTAATAAATTAATTCCTACCAAAAATGGAATTATTCATAAGCTTATAGAAGTCCTTTTCAAATTCGTTGGTTGCTCGTTTCCTCATTTCAGTATTTAATTCAATATATTTTGCAAGCCATGGTGATTGACGAAATTCGATTACCCTATGAACCTAAAAAAAAAAAAATGAAAAATAATATAAAATCATGGAAACATAAAATAAATAATTAAAAAATAAATTAAACCTTTTCTACAATCAACCCGTTGGCGATAGCTTGCTTCCAGTTCTTATAGTGAATTATATACTTCTTTTTATGATCCAACGTCGCCATCAATTTATATTCGACGGAACCTGTCGGAATCAAGTTTTCCGGAAGAAACGGCAAATCATTATGCTTGTCGTGGAGGTCCTCTGGATAAGCTATATCAACTTCGTATACTCGCCCTATATCCGAAGTATCAGTAAGCTCATCAAGTCCTTCCAACGACGGTTCAACCCATTTAAACCCACCATAGGGCATATATTGGCTCATAGCCCATCCGTACAAATTATTAGCTATAGAAAAAAAAAAATATTTTTTTTATGAAAATATAACTAATACTTGATGTATGATATATATTAACTAATTTCGTATTTTAATTATTATCTAAAGAAAAAATATATTATTTATGATTTATAATTAATTATTTATATTACCATCTTGATAAACAATCCACGATCTAGGTTTTGAAGAATCGAATTCAAGCATTTTTTTATTGTTGGCTTTAACGTATCTTTTGCTAGCTTGAACCAATCCTCCACGAATGCCTATAACAATAAATAAATCAATATCAAAACTTTTAAACTTTAAGCTTTTATGCTTTTAAACTTACCTTTCTCAAACATTAGTAACATTTCATAGTCACTTAAGAGCTCTAATTTCATTCCAGTGTATTTCAACATACAATCAAAACTAAATCCTGGAGCAGTATAATAATATACAGGATCTAAATTATATGTCGAAATACAAATGTCACGAAAATTTTCAAAAACATCAGATAGCAACAGCACGTCAATTAAAAGGTATAAATCACTATATTCGCCCAAAGTCTTACAGTTAAAGTGATTCCATACCTTTTTAGCGTGAGCGTAATCATCATCGTTTATATGAGACTCTGTCAATGAACTATAAAATAACTCTTTCGACAGAAGCTGGGTGTCATTCAGCTTATCCCATCAATCTGTATATTCGTAAGGGTATACCCCCTTACGAGTAACTAGCCGCATTGCCGATACGTCGAAATGTTTCGAAGTTTCGCGGAATTTAGCTAAATCAGGTGTGATCAAATTTTCAGCTAAACTCGCTAGACTTGACGCCATGAAACGAATAGAATCGATGAACCTAATAGTAAAGTCGTTCGTTATATACTTAGAAAATGAAATAAACTTTTCCTCACTATTAGGTATCACAGTGATCGTTTTCGTATTATATCCCAGCTCTTTCACGATGAAATGTGAATCATAACTTGTCAAGTTATGAAAAAAGCATGGGACAAAACTAGGCATCTGCAGCTTTAAGTTACATGTATTACACAGTGTTTGACGATATTTACCTGACAAATGACAGTGGTCAGCAGTCTTATGGTTTTGTACCGTAAACACTGTGCTACACAGATTGCAATGGGTGGCACCGTCGTGCATTCGTCGATCATCCTCAGTCATTTTGATCGAAACATTGGTCTTCATAAGCTTTGCAATATTCAAAGAAATTTTAACCAATGTTTGAATAAAATGTTTGGCGACCGACGAATGTGATTCAGACCCACGATATATGATCGGCGACTGTGGAATATCAAAGCGCTCGAGCAACTCTACCGGAACGTCATTCGAAGTTACTACCGAAATCCCATAACTCATTGGCTCATGCGAGTGAATCGCATAAGTGTTTTCACCCTTCTTTTCATGGCACTTTGGTAGTATAGCTTCGAAATCGGCGTAAAACACAAACGGATGACGTTGAGTATTACGCCACCCTTCAAACCCTAACATAGTATTTTCTTTAGGCATTTCCGGTAAAATTGGTTTGTGTGGGCCGCAAATCAATTTGTGTTGATCGAGCGCTTCTTGTCCACTTAATTTCGTTTTTCGTGGGGCCAAATCGAAACCTGTAAAGCATCTTTTACAGCACAACACTCTGTGGGCATGAGCTGTCCGCTGGGCGCTCACAAGTCTTGAAAAATTAGAGATGAAACAATAATGTAAATTTTCATTATCGCTCATCAATAATATATCAAAGTGGTTGCGTTTTTCTTCATCACACACTTTCAACGGTACCACTTTATCTACGGGGTGTTTCGATTGTTCTTTTGCATACTTAATCAAACCATAGACATTCACCGAAACGTCGGGGTTATTTTTTTCGAAAATCTTAACATCGCCTAACGGAGTTGGAAAATCTAACCCAGAAAAATTGTAACGATATTCTTCCGATAAAAAATGATCCCCGACATATTTTGAAGTACCCGTTGAAACGTGCTTTGCCAATATTGCCCACTTGAACGATAAACGATCATTATTAATAGGATTAATAACAGCTCGCTTGTTCAAAATAAATGGCGGCAACGGAGTGTATGATGAAGATTTTTTTAAACTATGGCGATCTAAAAAAAAAAAAAAAATTGTTTTTTAGAATTAAATTAAATTTACTATTATTTTTATTTAATATCTTACCCTAAAGGAGAGTATTCACACACCCATAGAAGCAACCCATCGATACACGACAAAGAAAATCCCGATCCTTTACCTAAGTAACTTTCTTCCTCAAAAAGAAGTCGATCGAAACTTTCTTCGATTAATGTATCGATGTCAGTATCTAAAAAAACCTCTCGGGCCGACGTCTTAAATGCCCTATTTTCATGCGAATATTCTACATGAGGTTTATGATAAGTTGCTTCTAATTTTAAATGGAATTTTATCGGCTGTTTTTTAACACACTCCGATAGTATTTCGATCAATTCTTTTTTTGTTGAATTTAAAAAGACATTATAAGAAAAAATTATGTCAATATTTTTTTTAAAATAACACTCTGCTATTCCACCGAACATTGATTGAATTTTTGTAAATCTCCTTGATACTATGTTGGTCATTCTACTTTTTTTTTTAAAACCTACATAAAATTTTTTTTTTTTTTAAATAATATCCTATGATCTTATTAAGCAATAATACAAAAAACTTACCTTTCTCAGCTGTATCCAAGACATTTGCCAACATTTGATCATTTCCATCATCATCGCCCCACAAATCGCTCAAATTGTCCGATAACTTAATTTTTTGGGGGTTATTACCGGCTTCCCGATTTTCAAGTCTATTTTTGACGCCTAATTATAAAAATTAATTAATTAATTAATCGGATTTTTATAATATTTAAAAATGTTTACCTTGATTTGAGGGACCTGCTTGTTCAAAAGTCTACCAATTTACTCGAAAAACCAAGATTTGTATTGATCGGATTTCAAACAGACCGAAAAAATAATATAAAAGTCGATGCGGGCAAATTTGATCACTGTTGAATGAAAAATCTTAAGGTATATTTGAATTCTGAAGTGTACCCATATGAAGATTTGCGTGCAGACTTTAAAAACAATATGACGTCCATATTCTATAAGGCTTATACAGATTTTCAAAAATCTTATTACGAAAGAGACTATTGTGAGCCACTATTATCAAAACATATTTATCAAGCTCATGTCGCAATCGCTGTTGTTGATCTATCACGCCAGAATGATAACGTGAAATCGTCTTCAGTTAACCTTCGCATAGAATTTGAAACTGATTAGGCCATTCCAGAAAAGACATCGGCTTATTGTTTAATATTACATGATCAGATTATAACTTATAACCCATTTAGTGGTGATGTTAGAAAATTGTAAATTACATATGTATATATATATATATTTTTTTTTAATTAATTAATTTGTTAATATTTATGATTCTAACTATATGTAAATATTAAAAACTCTATATATATTTTTCTTAAATAAAAAAACAATTTTTTTTTAATATAATTTTTTTTTGTTTTTATTTTTTTCAAATATAACACACAATTATTATTAAAATAGTTTACGTTTAATTTTACACGGTATAGCTGGAAACTCTGCGAATGTTGTTTGAATCATATTAGGCTGAGTATTAAATTGATTGAAAAACATTGGCCCGTCATTCTGATCTTGTGCCTATAATGAAATAAATATTATAATAAACTGAAAAAAATTTTTTTCCAAATAAAATAAATTACCTGGACTTGTGATAAATCTTCAGGTTGATGAGAAATAAAATTCGGCGGCGATAAGTCGAATGTTGTCAACTCTGAATATTCTTCTACACATGACTAAAATAATAATTTATATCAATAACGAAAATTAAAAAAAAAAAAAATATTTTAGTTTTCTTACCACATCTTTTTCCATCTTATTAACAACGTCCACTGCAAGCTGCTCGCTGGCTAGTAGTTTTAACTGGCTTATAAGACTTTGTTCGACGTCGAGAATCGAGGCTTTGATTAACCCATCTTGAAAGTTGGAAATTTTTAAACTTAGGTCTTCGACTGTTGTAGGCTGTTCGATTATTTTTTTCATATATGTAGATATTTGATCAAACTGATGAAGTATCGACGGTAAAACAAATTTATTTTTTCGTTCAATCGTTTCAAATATGGAATATTCAATATTCTGCAGTGATAATAGATCGGTACGATTTAATAGTATGCGACACTCTTTTTCAATTTTTGATTCGATTACCAACATATTATCTTCACGGTACTTCATAGTCGATAACTTGTAATATTCAGTATCCAAAAAAATTATTCTTTTGAAATCAGGGTCTAGTATGATTGAAAATACATATCCCATCAACGAAAACACCTTTTTTAAAAATTCTGGCGTTAATTTCACGTAACGCGAAGGCGTCACTATTTGAATAATTGTATTGAAATTGTCAGCCGGATCAAGTCCAGTTGTAATAAACTTGCGTGTATTGAAGTCGAGAATGAAAACACTTTCATCTATAAGTCTTCTCGGAGTCGGTGGCGCGATATACTTAAATAATTTAACAGTAGGACCGGCCATATTATTTTAACTTTTCGGTAAAATATGAAAATGTAGAATAAACTGTTTACAACAGAAGAGCACAACACATACTGATTTTATTTCATTCTCATCCCCTCGTCGAAATATTTGGTTTTTTACTCATTTCTGAGAAGGGGTAAAAATATACATCATGAAAATTATTTATCACTATATCAGTTATCATAATATGATAAGATAACTTAATACGTATGGTTAAAATTAATTATACGCATTTTTGATATAACAAAACAGGTTAAAATAATTTATGTAAATTTTTTCTATTGGTTTTCATAATATGAAATGAGAACTTATTAAAATAAAATAATTTGTATAAATTAAAATGGTGTGCTGTGGTGTGCCATGGTGTGCATGGTGTGCTGTGGTGTGCCATGGTTTGCCATGGTGAGCAATGGTGTGCTGTTGTGTGCCATGGTGTGCATGGTGTGCAATGGTGTGCAATGGTGTGCCATGGTGTGCTGTGGTGTGCATGGTGAGCAATGGTGTGCTGTGGTGTGCTGTGGTGTGCATGGTGAGCAATGGTGTGCTGTGGTGTGCCATGGTGTGCTGTATGATGAAATAACTTATTAAAATAAATTAATTTTTCGTTAACGAATAGGTGTGTATGGTGTGCCATGGTGTGCATGGTGTGCCATGGTGTGCATGGTGCGCCGTATGATAAAATAATTTTTATTAACGAGTATAAGTGGAAATGGTGTGCACCGGGGTACGCGGCTATGGTGTGCTATGATGGTGTGCATGGTGTGCAGGGGTGAGCAGGGTGTGCATGGTGTGCAGGGTGAGCAGGGTGTGCATGGTGTGCAGGGGTGAGCAGGGTGTGCATGGTGTGCAATGGTGTGCATGGTGTGCATGGTGTGTCCCTAGAACCGGCTTTTTTATCCTACTTACGTATTTGCTAATTTTATTATTTGCATACCATATTTATACGTATACAAATGTATTATGTATAGTTTTATATAATAATAAATATTATAATGTGAGTTTTGTTACGGAATAAACTGTAGGTTGTACTATAAATGAGTTGTTGCTCAATAAAAAGGTCTTTTTCAAGACCAACAACATCTATTAGGTAAGACAAATAAGACTGGCAGATAAAAACCACACCGGGTGAATACAAATAGCAGGACAACGATGTGATTTTTATCTGCCAGAACGAATCACGCGGACCAATCAGTAACGGACTAGGTGGTCGAAGACGGTATAAATACCGGACACTTTCGACCATCTAGTCAGTCTTTTCAAAACCTTCAAACTGTCAACTTCAATCAAGAATCCAGACAGAAGAAGACCCGGACCACTATTGAGACCACTGACCGACGACGACGAAATACCGTTCAACGGCATCAAACATCATTCCGCAGCGGACTACGGACGAAACTGCCGCTCCACGGCAGTAACTTGCATCGTCGGATGACCGATAACGACGAAACGCCGATCTACGACTTCAAGCGTCGTTCAACAGCGGATTACGGACGAAACTGCCGCTCCACGGCAGTAACTTACATCGTCGGCTGACCGACAACGACGAAACGCCGCTCTACGGCTGCCAACCTCGTCCGGAGACACCCGGCGTTGACTATACACGTGGCTACCGCTCAACGGTATAAGACCCGTGCCGACGTGCAACCCGGCGACGACGATCCACAGACGGTGCCGTATCCAGACATCCGGCGCTGACTATATACGTGGCTACCGCTCAACGGTATAAGACCCGTGCCGGCGTGCAATCCGGCGACGCTTCAATAAAACGGCCCTTTTCAGGGCCAACACACTATCCATCCAGGCGCTTAATTAAGCTGTCCTATCCGATCCAGGTTCGTTGTCGGAATACCGCTTACATAAGCTTGTACCGACGGCGGCCGGATCCCACACCATATATACTTTGTAATATAAACTATTCCATTATGTTATAGTTAGAGCCCGGTAATTGTCCGGCTAAAACTCAAGCGCCCCCGATTGTGTCGACCCACTTATACAAGTCTGGTCGACACAAATCGACGCTTTACTCAGTCCCTTAATTGTGAAATATAATTATTATTTTATAGAAATAGAAACACGTAATACTCAAATAAATAAGTGTATTTATTTACGAAACGGGTCGTCCATCCGGACGAACCGTATCAGTTTTTAATTTAATTCTAACAACATCCAAGTCCAAATCATGACTTCAAACAAAATATGTATTTTAAGTATGTCCTATTGCATCAGCCATCAGTAAAAAAATATTCATAATATATTCTGAGTGGTGAATTATTTTTGTCGTTTAGTTTATTTTAGTATATTAAAATAATCTATAGTCACTAAGACTAAGGTATGTATGGTAAACTAACTTTAAAAGAAAATTAATACATTTTAAAATTCATAATTTAATTTTAATGAATGTGAAAATAGTTGAAATGTGTATAATTTTGTCAAGACAAATTATTGTTGTCATTTAGTAGGTAGGTACATTTTAGTATAAAATAAGCAACCCTGCGACCCATTGAGATATGTATCATACTATTATGTATGGTAAACTAAATTTGCAAAACTAAAATTACAAATTTGCTTTATTTATTACACTATTAAATGTGATAATAACCAATTACTTAAATATTATGTTCAAGTATTCATATGAATTAATTAGTTAAAAATAGTTGCTTCTGTGTGAATAACATTATAAAATATAAGTGCTAGTTTTTAAAAAGTTATATCAATATAGGTACTAATTGTTTACAACAATCGCAATATTTAAATTAAGCTACAAGTAATATTACCTATGATATGTATATTTATTGTGATTGTCTTACAGAAACTTACAGAATTTTGGTTCATGCCAGCGGTTTCATGTAGTACAATCGAATAATAAATCATAATATAGTTTTTTTTTTTTTTTTTTTATTATAGGTTCAAGTTTACAACTAATATAGCTATCATAATATAGTTATTTACTATATTTATGTTTAACATGATTGACTTACAGAAACTTACAGAATTTTGGTTCATGCCAGCGGTTTCATGTAGTACAATCGAATAATAAATCATAATATAGTTAATATAGTTTTTTTTTTTTTTTTTTTTTTTATTATAGGTTCAAGTTTACAACTAATATAGCTATCATAATATAGTTATTTACTATATTTATGTTTAACATGATTGACTAGTTTAACTTACAGAATTTTGGTTCATGCCAGCGGTTTCATGTAGTTCAATCGAATAATAAATCATAATATAGGTATTTACTATTTTGCTATATTTATTGCGACAGTGCTTAAACAAATTAATAGAAAATATTGATAAGCTCAAAATAGTAGGTTTTGTTTGAATAACCTTATAAAATATAACTGCAAGACTTTAAAACGTTATAAATTCTATAATTTTATTAACACAAACCAACAATAAACCATACAATATAATAATATTTATTAAGTAAATTTATGAATTCTATGTACCTAATTATTACTCATGAGCAAGAAATAAATAAAATAAATTAATTAATTAAATACATTAACAAATCTAAAAGTTTCAGCTAAAATTCACTGAATTTTATTATTTTTCATGAAAATAAATATGTACCATCAAATGTTACAATATCAATAAGGACAATAAAATTTAATGAAAAAAAAAATGATGTCACATTTGCAGTCTTATGTACCGACCTACAATGACTTTTAGAGTAGTTAAACATTTGCTTTAATTTAATTAGCTACCATACATTTCAATAAACTTTTGTCTAAAACTGAAGAAAATGGATCATATCCAAAACAGATTTAATTTAAATCAATGGTATAATATGCATAAAAAATATACATACAAAATGTATGTTATGTATAGTTGTATACTTACATATAATTATAAATATTATAATACTTATGAATTTTTTATTTAATTATAACAACATCAAAGTCTCAACCATGACAACAAACATAATAAGTAAGTATTTCAAATATTTAAAATTACATCAGTAAAAAATTATAATATATTCTGAGTGGTGAATTAATTAAATTAAATTAAATTAAATTAAATTAATTAATTAATTAAATTTAGTTAATATTAGTATATAATAAATGACCCATTAAGATATGTATGGTAAACTAAATTATTAGTTTGCTATATTTATTATACTATTAAATGTGACCAATGTTTAAATGAATTACTTAAAAATATGTTTAAGTATTCATATAAACAAATTAGTTAAAAATAGTTGTTTCTGAGTGAATAACATTATAAAATATAAATACTAGTCTTTAAAAGTTATATAAATATAGGTTCTGATTGTTTACAACACTCGCAATATTTTAATTTATTAGCTACAAGTAATATTACCTATGTGTATACTGTATATTTATATTAAACTTGATTGATAAATTAAATTATAGAATTTTGGCTCTTGCCAGAGGTTATCTAGTTCAATCAAATAATAAATCATAATATAGGTATTTACTATTTTGCTACATTTAATACAACATTATAAATGCGATCTATGTTTGAACAAATTAGTAAAAAATAATGATAAGGATCATAATATCCTCAAAATTGTGGCCTTTGTATGAATAACCTTGTAAAATAAAATTGCAAGACTTTAAAAATTTATAAATTCTATTATTTTATTAACACAGACCAACAAAAAAACCATACATGCAAATATTTATTAGTGTAATTAAACATTTGCTCTATTCTAATTAGTTAAGTACTAAAGTACCATACATTTCAATAAAATGTTGTCTTAAAATTATTGAAAATAATGGATTATATCCAATAATATTTTTAATTTAAATCAATTGGCTAAATACAAATTAAATAAACAAAGAATACACGTTGAATTGTGATGGAAAAACTAATTTAAAATTTGAAGTCTTAGATATGTACAAATGACCTGTAATTATGTATAAAAAATTAACTAATGACGGTGATGAACAAAAATTTAATTTTTTTATGATCCAAGCAAGAAATATAAAGTACCTTCAAAGTGTAAATAGATAAATTAATTTTACGAATAATATATTCTGAGTGGTGAATTATTGTTGTCATTTAGTTGATTTTAGTATATTAAAATAATCTAGCCACTAAGACTATGATATGTATGGTAAACTAAATTTAAAATATCAATGGGCATGGAAAGCAAAGTCAATGACATAAAATTCATACAATATTTACATAACATTGGTAAAATACATTACATAATGAGCACCAATAAGAACTTTAATTTTTAAACTACATTTTCATGACATTTTTTTTCCTCTAATAAATAAACTCTTTAATATGCAAAATACATAGTTGCATACAATATTTATACATATTAATGTATTATGTATAGTTTTATATAATAAATATTATAATGTGAGTTTTTAATTTAATTATAACAACATAAGTCCAAATCATTACTTCAAACAAAATAAGTATGTTCTATTGCATCAGCCATCAGTAAAAAAATGTTCATAATATATTCTGATGAGTGGTGAATTATTTTTGTCATTTAGTTGATTTTAGTATATTAAAATAATCTAGCCACTAAGACTATGATATGTATGGTAAACTAAATTTAAAAGCAAATTGATAATTTTTAAGACTAGAAATAAATGGGCTTAAAAAAATTCAAATTAAATTAGGTATAATGAAAATGCTAATTTCAAATTTGAAGTCTTAGATAAGTACAAATATAGTATGAATTGTATATTGTATATGAATATTAACTAATGATGGTGATGAACAAAAATATAATTTTTAATTATTCAATGATCAATAAAAGAAATATAAAGTACCTTCTTAGTGTAAATAGATAATTGATACATATTATCAAAATTAGGTATGTCATTTGATGTTAGTTTAAAACAAATGCAAATACTTCCAGACAGTAACAACCAGTTGACGAAAATTCAAACGCACTAACTACAATGACTTAAAATATGCATTTGATTGAAATAATGAAACAATTAGACACGTATTTAAATATAGTTTAACTTTTTGTCTTAACTGTCATATACTCATATAAAAATTACAAAGTGACAAGTGACAAGCGTTATCATTTATCAACAAACAACCGGGCCTGCATCATTTTCCAGAAAATAAATGAACCGAACGTTCATAAATTTATAAATTAAATTTAACAGAAAAATATGATGACAGAAAATAAAATGACAGAAAGAAAATTACAAAATAACAAAATAACTGGAAATTAACGATCCAGAATTGTTTTCATATTGAAAATAAAATGAACATAAAATATGTATACAGAAAAACAACCACATCATCTCAGATTATCTATCTCATCATTTATCACTATAATTTTTAGGTTATAAATTATTATCACAGACTTAAAGAAATCTGTGATTATAATATCTTGTATTATCATCGATAAAATAATTTGATATAAACAACTTTTATCGCGGTCTTGGAGTTTGGACTTTTCATCTATTCATAGATTAAGAAATGCAATTAGGACATCATAAATACAAATAATTCGTAATTGGTTATAATGTCAAACGATAATACTGATATACGTTTTGTACTGACTACTGTTTACTGTAATAAATTGATAATTACATACCCAGATTAAGGTCGTACAACAGAAGCACTTTTAGTATTAATTATTCACTGTAGAATTTTATAAATTAACACCAATATTCAGATGTCGATAACTCCTTCAATTATTAAGACATTTTTGTTAATGACCCGTCAAAATTCATTTAAAATTAAGCTGTGCACAAATCATATTTCAAAAATATAGGTTCCCATTTGAATTTTTAAAGTTACCCCTCGAACCTCCCCATCCTAATTAATAAAAAAAATATTTAATATCAAATTAATTTAGATTATATGATTCAAAAAAGTTTTCACATAGGTAATTTTTTCCTAATTTAAGTAGATCATGCTGATATCTGCTGTCACATGAAATTTGGAACACCCTGTATATATACTATACTTAAACTACTTCTTCAAGGAAATATTTAATACTGACGTTCAACTAAACTTTTATAAAGAGTAATGTGTACTAAACAGTAGGTACTACACAATATGTATGCAAACCCATATGGTAATAACTAATAATATTATATTATACAATTGATTATACCTATCCTAATTGATTATATCTATCTAATAAATCTAATAAAATAAAAACTTAAATTTATGTACCTATTGATGTGTATCATGAACATATTAATATTTATTTTTTTTTGAATCGAGAACACCATAAATAAGTTTCAAACGTTAAATATACATTTTTTATTTCTAATTCTAATTTTTTTCAGTAAAAAATATTTAATACTAAACATCATATAACAGTATTAATCAGAAATTTTACATTCAATTTAGAATATAAATATTTAATCAAATATAATATTAATAATAAGAGAAAATAAGTTTGAGTTTGACTATAAATTATAGTTTTTAAAAAAATTTTATTGAATATAGGTACATGTATAATTTTACAGGATTTAAAATATTGAATAAATCAAAAATATTCTTAAACAGATACCTACCTAATTATTCATAATACATGTATTTGTAATAAAAATATATTGTAATATTTTAAGAAGCATTTGTTTAATGTATTTTGATAATAATATGGAATTATATTGATAGGTGTGGGCATTAATATTTAATATTGTAGGATAAATATATGTCATCAATCATCATACACATAAAAAATGACAATACAAACAAATATTCTGGACAAACACATAAAAAACACAATTAATATGAGTATCCGAGTTTTACATACATGAAATATACGAATTGCATAAGAAAAACGGTGCTTAACGCAAAATTCGTCGCGGATCGGAAACGGTTTAAATGCTCGAGATTTGACAGATTTTAACATCTAGAACTGTATTCGATAGGTGTTAATCGTGGGTCCCCATGATTAGGTAGGCAGGTTCGAATCTCGCACCGGCGAAAATAGCGACGGCGCATGCCGTATCCCGGTCGCCCGGATTTTTTTGCATTTTTTCCTGTTTTTCACGAAATATTTTGTTTTAAATTTATTTTGAATTATTATTGTATATAATACGTTAAATACACGATTAAAGTGACTTCCGTGATTATAGTTTTTTTTCTGTAAATTAATAGAATAAATTACGAATTGTTTTTAATAATACTCCAGTGTTACGATTTTTAGTAATATTGTATATTTAATACATATAAGATTTCACCTATATAGGTTAGCATATGCGCTCACATTGCCTACCTGGCGGGTTTAGTTGCGTGTAAATTGATTTATACTATTGATATCTTGATAATGTATTTAACATTCAAAAACGCGATTCGACTTTAAATATTCTACAAACAAAACAGTGTCCACCTAACGACGTCAGGAGGTAGGACAATCCGCCGTAGGCGGAATGCATTGCTGGGTATCCATTTACACCGGTTGATGATCAACGACTAGATACCTACTCAAAACAAAGATTCGACTTCACGTATCTATGTACCAAACAACACCTGACTAATGACAACCGGTGACACGTGAATAGTGAAATAATATACCGTAATTTGAGTATTTACTATTTTTGAATATTCAAAGTTGTTATTTCATATATTGCGCTCACATTGTCCGCGATCCGACGTAGTCGGATCGCCTACCTGTCAGGTTTATCTGTTCACTGTAAATTCAATTACACAGGTTGATGATTGACAGCTAGACATTCAAATTAAGAATATTCTACTTTAACTTTTTCATTTACAATGCAGCAAAAGACTTTCGACGTCAGGAGGTAGGACAATCCGCCGTAGGCGGATTGCATTGTAAAGTATCGATTTACACTGGTTGATGATCAATATGGTTGACACTCATATAATTCTACTTTTTCGCGTTCAAAACCAGACCGCCAAAATATAGAGCAATCACATCCTGGAATCATCCTCGCAAACACTGTTATCACCCACCTTAACACAAAGTTTAATTGGTGATTACTA
Source organism: Schizaphis graminum (assembly GCA_020882235.1). Classification (NCBI taxonomy): domain Eukaryota; kingdom Metazoa; phylum Arthropoda; class Insecta; order Hemiptera; family Aphididae; genus Schizaphis; species Schizaphis graminum. The sequence continues at coordinate 14,930,470 of CM037036.1, forward strand.
GAATTTCTCCTTAGTCGTGTTTCCGTCCTACACACATAGAAATATTGGAGTTAAATTCAGTTTCAATCAATTGTTAAGTAACTAAATGTTAAATTAACTGTGATTTGTATATTAAATAACAACATTGGAGTGTTGTATTGAATTTTGAGTCTTACACTACGTATTGTTAGAACACCTATTACGTATATTCATTGTTAACCATATTCTATATTTGAAATGAAGAAAAAAAATGTATTTTAAGTATATGAACGATTAAATTAAGTTTTTGTTATGTAACTTTGAAATTATATATATTAGTAATTTAACAATTCCATGTTTAGTCATTTTAACATCTAATATTTTGATAACCGACAAGCAATTGTTGTTAATATAATCAGAGAAATGTTAATTTTACTCTTAATAAATTGTTAAATAGTATAATAATATCTGTGGTTAAAACAACAACAGAGTTTTTTTAATTTTAACAATTTTTTATTTTAAGATTTACTACTAACTATGCTTATAATAACAATTGCTACATAATGTGATTTTTAATTATGAAGTTGTTTGTTAAATTAAATAATTTGCGTTTAAAAATTGTCTTAATTCCTAACATGCACGTTATAAAAATAGCATATTATATACATATATATAGGTGCATATGTATATATATATAAATATATATATAGGTATTTTCTAATGTTAAAGAATTAAAAATATAGGTATTTAATATTTATAGTAGAATAAATCGTATATCACGAATCATGATGGTATATTTATTATTATTGTTGTGTTTTCCCAAAATGCGTTGCGATTAGTATCGGTAACGATACTTTTGAGAGTCCAATAACCCTGGAGACTGGTAAATACATCACCTCCAAATTAGGAAAATAAATATAGGTACATTTATTATATATTATATACATACAATAAATATAAAGGTAAAATCATTACCTATTAGTTATTACTGTACCTATCACAAAATGGGGAATATGCGAAGATTATGACAATGAGAAACAGTATTTTGTGGGCTCTATATTCTATAAAACTTCCAATAATGAAATACAATCCATGTCCCATAATTTTATTTGTTTAAATAGTATATTTTTCTTACGTAATACAACCCCGATAGGTAGTCTAATGGTTTAACGCGTAGGAATTAGGTAGGAAATTTGTTAGGTAGTAAAAGTGGGGATAGTAGTCATGAGTTCGAACCCCGTTGGATGAGATAAAACTTGATAAATTTTTCTAAAAAATTACAATATTATTAAAACTGCTTGTTGTTAATTCAACACTCCGATCGACAGCTATTGATATCACATAAAAGTTATTTTGAACACAATAAAATATTTTGAAATAAGTATACTACGTGTTATTTTGACAATAAGTGGAATTAGAACAATCTATAATTGGTTGTGTAATGGTAAAACATTTATAGATAGTAGGATAAAAAAAAGCCGGTTCTAGGGACACACCATGCACACCATGCACACCCTGCTCACCCCTGCACACCATGCACACCCTGCTCACCCCGGCGCACCATGCACACCTCAGCCCACGCACCCGGCGCACCCCCGCACACCATCATAGCACACCATAGCCGCGTACCCCGGTGCACACCATTTCCACTTATACTCGTTAATAAAAATTATTTTATCATACGGCACACCATAGCACACCATTGCACACCATGCACACCATGAAAAATTAATTTATTTTAATAAGTTATTTCATCATACAGCACACCATTGCACACCATGCACACCATGCACACCATGACACACCACAGCACACCATTGCTCACCATGCACACCATGGCACACCACAGCACACCATTGCTCGCCATGCACACCATGGCACACCACAGCACACCATTTTAATTTATACAAATTATTTTATTTTAATAAGTTCTCATATCATATTATGAAAACCAATAGAAAAAATTTGCATAAATTATTTTAACCTGTTTTGTTATATCAAAAATGCGTACAAATAATTTTAACCATACTTATCATATTATGATAACTTATATAGTGATAAATAGTTTTTATGATGGATAAGTAAAATATTTGCTCAGAATTATATTTAATTTTACTACACGTTAACATTTTGCACCGTCTTTGCAGGGTAAGAAAAAACATTTTTCACCTGCCGATTTTCCATTTGCTATTGTTATTTATAAAATATTTTAAGTGAAATAAATGTAATGTATTATCTTTTCAAATGATTAAAAAATCTCCCCTAGGTCATTCCCATAAAGATACAATTATAATATTCGGTTATACACAGACGACGTCTGACCATTTTCAATTATCATTTTGAAGTCACTCATCTATAAAACATATTATATATTGAAAGGAATCTTTATTTAAAAAGATCCACATTTCGATAATTTAGGCGCCATGATCATTTTACAACGCGATCAAAGCGGTTCTTCGGTAGGTGTTTTTAAAAGATTCACATATCGATTATTCAGGAGTCTTGGTGAAAGGCACCGTAAACATTTTACCACGCGATCAAAGCGGTTCTTCGGTAGGTGTTTTTAAAAGATTCGCATATCGATAATTCATGAGTCTTGGTGTAAGGCGCCGTAAACATTTTTCCACGTTATAAAAGTGGTCCTTCGTTATTTTAAAAGAATCGGTTTTTAACAATGCAGACGTATGGGTACATGACAACGGGGTGCATGTTGTCGGGGATACATTTTTTGTGCACTTTGTGAAAAAAGGTGAAGAAGCATTCATATCGTGTTTTATCATTCTGATTTTTACCGCAGTACTGTTATAAGGTCGGCGAGACATTATTGCAATTTTCATAATATTTAAAGTGAGAAATATTCACCGATCAAACGTAAGTATTTAATTCTGTTTTATTTTTCATTTCATGTTTAAAACATTATTTTATTTCAGATGTCTAATGATAATTCATTCTCTTCACCGATTTTTCCCCCGAACATGGAAATCTCCCCTGTACCAGATTATGCATATGAGGTACAGCATGATAATCAACAAGGCGAAATGTTTAACATGTTTAATTTTGAGGTGTGTAGAAAGATAATAAGTTTATATATATATATATATTTTTTTTTCATAACAAAATAAAATATATTATAATTATTTCAGACTCATTCCGGGGATAGCGGGTATAACACGCAGCGATATGGGATTTTCTCCCCGCTGTCTAATATGTTCATAGAACCACAATACGTAATAGGACTACATGATGATGATTCTTTACCAGTTATTCTATCACCTGATTTGGCAGAACTTTTTTCTCAACCTGGTTGCGAACACAGCTCGACACCAGAACAGAGCATTTTGCAAATAGATTTTCTGTCGCCGGATATGTTTGGACCGTCACAACAATACAACATTTCAATCACGGCTCCGGGGATGAATGTCGAGTCAGAGGGGGAAATTTCTCCAAGTATATTAGCCCTCCCGCGTAACCGTAGGAAATTACGGTCTAAAGAATCAGACGTTGAAATCTGGTTTAACGACGGTTACGATGAAGCGTTGTATAATCTAATGTTAAAAAAAAATATTTAAAAACATAAGTAAATAAAAATAATATTTTGTACACTTAATAATTTTCTTTTTCTTGTACACATAATCTAAAAGAAAGAATATCATATGTAGCCCACCCCCATTGGCTGAAACAGGTTGTATTGTATCGAATTTGGTTATATTGTTTGGACGTACTCTTTTGTGGTAAGAATCGCCAATTGAAAAAAGGGGGATGAAATCATTGCTACCTGTTTATAAAATGGACACACCATCCATAGATTATTCAGTCGATTCTACACTTGTCTTTAACAACAACGTTCTCTCGTCAGCTCTTTAACAGTTTAAATATTTTTTTTTTTCATTATCATTTTTTTCTAGTGTTTGTGTAGTATTAAAAAAAAAAAAAAAAAAAAAATGTTTAAGTGTATAAATTGTTCGTCTACGTTTTCGCGTAAATATTCTTTAACTAGACACATGAAAAAACATGAAGGTATTATTTTCAATTGCGAAAAGTGTTCGGCTACCTTTACTTATAAAACGCACTTGTCGCGTCATATGAAGCAAATTCACGGTATTTATTATGACAATTTTTAAATAACTTATGCAATAATATTTTTTATTTTTATTTTATTTTTCTATAATTATTTTAAATATTTTATAAGGTGTTTGTACACAACCGAGAAAAAATCACTCTGCCCACCCCGAAGTTGAAAAAGAACAGACAGACGATTTTTGGTTCAACGATGGAAATGAAGATTTGTTTGTTGAAGCCAATAATGATTTAATCCCCTCACGTACGTATTATTTTTTATTTTTATATGTGTTATTTTTAGTTTGTTCATTATTTTTATTTTTCTAGAAGATAACGTTGTTCCATCAAATCCGCATGATTATATTCAGATTGCAGATCGAATTTTTGTTCCGAATGAACAAGCAGGTCCCTCAAATCAAGGTAGACATTTTTAAATATTATAAAAATCCGATTAATTAATTAATTAATTTTTATAATTAGGCGTCAAAAATAGACTTGAAAATCGGGAAGCCGGTAATAACCCCCAAAAAATTAAGTTATCGGACAATTTGAGCGATTTGTGGGGCGATGATGATGGAAATGATCAAATGTTGGCAAATGTCTTGGATACAGCTGAGAAAGGTAAGTTTTTTGTATTATTGCTTAATAAGATCATAGGATATTATTTAAAAAAAAAAAAAATTTTATGTAGGTTTTAAAAAAAAAAGTAGAATGACCAACATAGTATCAAGGAGATTTACAAAAATTCAATCAATGTTCGGTGGAATAGCAGAGTGTTATTTTAAAAAAAATATTGACATAATTTTTTCTTATAATGTCTTTTTAAATTCAACAAAAAAAGAATTGATCGAAATACTATCGGAGTGTGTTAAAAAACAGCCGATAAAATTCCATTTAAAATTAGAAGCAACTTATCATAAACCTCATGTAGAATATTCGCATGAAAATAGGGCATTTAAGACGTCGGCCCGAGAGGTTTTTTTAGATACTGACATCGATACATTAATCGAAGAAAGTTTCGATCGACTTCTTTTTGAGGAAGAAAGTTACTTAGGTAAAGGATCGGGATTTTCTTTGTCGTGTATCGATGGGTTGCTTCTATGGGTGTGTGAATACTCTCCTTTAGGGTAAGATATTAAATAAAAATAATAGTAAATTTAATTTAATTCTAAAAAACAATTTTTTTTTTTTTTTTAGATCGCCATAGTTTAAAAAAATCTTCATCATACACTCCGTTGCCGCCATTTATTTTGAACAAGCGAGCTGTTATTAATCCTATTAATAATGATCGTTTATCGTTCAAGTGGGCAATATTGGCAAAGCACGTTTCAACGGGTACTTCAAAATATGTCGGGGATCATTTTTTATCGGAAGAATATCGTTACAATTTTTCTGGGTTAGATTTTCCAACTCCGTTAGGCGATGTTAAGATTTTCGAAAAAAATAACCCCGACGTTTCGGTGAATGTCTATGGTTTGATTAAGTATGCAAAAGAACAATCGAAACACCCCGTAGATAAAGTGGTACCGTTGAAAGTGTGTGATGAAGAAAAACGCAACCACTTTGATATATTATTGATGAGCGATAATGAAAATTTACATTATTGTTTCATCTCTAATTTTTCAAGACTTGTGAGCGCCCAGCGGACAGCTCATGCCCACAGAGTGTTGTGCTGTAAAAGATGCTTTACAGGTTTCGATTTGGCCCCACGAAAAACGAAATTAAGTGGACAAGAAGCGCTCGATCAACACAAATTGATTTGCGGCCCACACAAACCAATTTTACCGGAAATGCCTAAAGAAAATACTATGTTAGGGTTTGAAGGGTGGCGTAATACTCAACGTCATCCGTTTGTGTTTTACGCCGATTTCGAAGCTATACTACCAAAGTGCCATGAAAAGAAGGGTGAAAACACTTATGCGATTCACTCGCATGAGCCAATGAGTTATGGGATTTCGGTAGTAACTTCGAATGACGTTCCGGTAGAGTTGCTCGAGCGCTTTGATATTCCACAGTCGCCGATCATATATCGTGGGTCTGAATCACATTCGTCGGTCGCCAAACATTTTATTCAAACATTGGTTAAAATTTCTTTGAATATTGCAAAGCTTATGAAGACCAATGTTTCGATCAAAATGACTGAGGATGATCGACGAATGCACGACGGTGCCACCCATTGCAATCTGTGTAGCACAGTGTTTACGGTACAAAACCATAAGACTGCTGACCACTGTCATTTGTCAGGTAAATATCGTCAAACACTGTGTAATACATGTAACTTAAAGCTGCAGATGCCTAGTTTTGTCCCATGCTTTTTTCATAACTTGACAAGTTATGATTCACATTTCATCGTGAAAGAGCTGGGATATAATACGAAAACGATCACTGTGATACCTAATAGTGAGGAAAAGTTTATTTCATTTTCTAAGTATATAACGAACGACTTTACTATTAGGTTCATCGATTCTATTCGTTTCATGGCGTCAAGTCTAGCGAGTTTAGCTGAAAATTTGATCACACCTGATTTAGCTAAATTCCGCGAAACTTCGAAACATTTCGACGTATCGGCAATGCGGCTAGTTACTCGTAAGGGGGTATACCCTTACGAATATACAGATTGATGGGATAAGCTGAATGACACCCAGCTTCTGTCGAAAGAGTTATTTTATAGTTCATTGACAGAGTCTCATATAAACGATGATGATTACGCTCACGCTAAAAAGGTATGGAATCACTTTAACTGTAAGACTTTGGGCGAATATAGTGATTTATACCTTTTAATTGACGTGCTGTTGCTATCTGATGTTTTTGAAAATTTTCGTGACATTTGTATTTCGACATATAATTTAGATCCTGTATATTATTATACTGCTCCAGGATTTAGTTTTGATTGTATGTTGAAATACACTGGAATGAAATTAGAGCTCTTAAGTGACTATGAAATGTTACTAATGTTTGAGAAAGGTAAGTTTAAAAGCATAAAAGCTTAAAGTTTAAAAGTTTTGATATTGATTTATTTATTGTTATAGGCATTCGTGGAGGATTGGTTCAAGCTAGCAAAAGATACGTTAAAGCCAACAATAAAAAAATGCTTGAATTCGATTCTTCAAAACCTAGATCGTGGATTGTTTATCAAGATGGTAATATAAATAATTAATTATAAATCATAAATAATATATTTTTTCTTTAGATAATAATTAAAATACGAAATTAGTTAATATATATCATACATCAAGTATTAGTTATATTTTCATAAAAAAAATATTTTTTTTTTCTATAGCTAATAATTTGTACGGATGGGCTATGAGCCAATATATGCCCTATGGTGGGTTTAAATGGGTTGAACCGTCGTTGGAAGGACTTGATGAGCTTACTGATACTTCGGATATAGGGCGAGTATACGAAGTTGATATAGCTTATCCAGAGGACCTCCACGACAAGCATAATGATTTGCCGTTTCTTCCGGAAAACTTGATTCCGACAGGTTCCGTCGAATATAAATTGATGGCGACGTTGGATCATAAAAAGAAGTATATAATTCACTATAAGAACTGGAAGCAAGCTATCGCCAACGGGTTGATTGTAGAAAAGGTTTAATTTATTTTTTAATTATTTATTTTATGTTTCCATGATTTTATATTATTTTTCATTTTTTTTTTTTAGGTTCATAGGGTAATCGAATTTCGTCAATCACCATGGCTTGCAAAATATATTGAATTAAATACTGAAATGAGGAAACGAGCAACCAACGAATTTGAAAAGGACTTCTATAAGCTTATGAATAATTCCATTTTTGGTAGGAATTAATTTATTAATATATGATTAAATATAATAACTAAATATTATTATAGGTAAAACAATGGAGTCAATGCGTAAGCGAATAAAAATGGAATTATCTTCATGCCCACGGAGGTTAAAAAAACTTTTCAAAAAGTTGGTTTATAAAGACGGCCATTCATATGGCGATTATTTAATGGCGGTTACATTACATAATAAAATTATTAATTTTTGTAAACCCATGTACATAGGTATGGAAACAATTTAATATCGATTTCGCTCTATAATAAAATTAATTAATTTTTTGTGATATACATAGGCTTTGCTGTATTGGAGACTAGTAAGACGCTCATGTACGATTATCATTACAATACTATGAAAAGGAATTTTAATGATATAGAATTAATGTACACGGACACAGGTGATATTTAATAAAAAATTTCACATTTAATTAATTTAATTATTTAATTATTTTTATTTTTATAGACTCTCTAATATATGATATTTCGACTGAAGATTTCTATGAGGATCTTAAGAACAAACCGGGTCTATTAGAGTGTATGGATACATCGAGTCTACCTCACGACCATCCGTGCTATACTTCTGCACGGAAAAAGGTCCCTGGGCTATTCTCTGATGAAACCGATGGGCGTCTAATTAGTGAGTTCTGCGCATTGAAGGCAAAGTCGTACGCTTATATTATAGATGGAATAGAAATAATCAAGGCTAAAGGGGTTCGAGGACATGTGGTTAAAAATCACATGTCTTTTGAAGACCATAAAGTGTGTCTATTTTCTACTGAAGAGGGTGATCACGACCCCTACAGAGAAAATGTATCTATTCGATCATATAACCATGAATTAAAAACAATAATGTCTAGAAAGCTGGCTTTGAACAGATTTGACGAAAAAAGAGTTGTGTTAAACGATCGAATACATACTTTAGCACATGGTCATTTTAGAACAAAAATTAAATAGTTTTATGATTTGAATTAAATATATATATATTTTTTGTAATTGCATGTTTATTATTTAATTTTAATATGTATTATATATTTTTGTAAAATAATTGCATGTTCATTATATAATTCAATATGTATTATATATTTTTGTAAAATAATTGCATGTTTATTATTTAATTTAATATGTATTATACATTTTTGTAAAATAATCGCATGTTTATTATTTAATTTTAATATGTATTATATATTTTTGTAAAATAATTGCATGTTCATTATATAATTCAATATGTATTATATATTTTTGTAAAATAATTGCATGTTTATTATTTAATTCAATATGTATTATATATTTTTGTAAAATAATTACATGTTTATTATATATTTGTGAATAATTATATATGTTTTATTTATATTAAAAAAAATACTTATGTTTGTATATATATTTACGAATTACACTTATAAATGATTGTATTTGTGTTATATTTGAAAAAAAAATAAATAAAAAAAAAAAACATTGATAAAATATAATATTCGTTTATTACATATAATAATATATATTGTATACAATTAAATTTCATGAGTTGTTTATAAGCCATTTTTTTAAAGCAAATATTTTATAAAATGTACATTGTTTAGTATTAAATTCCATATGGAAAATACAGCACGGTAAAGATTCATCATCGCATATTTGATCCAATCGAGGGCATCCTATGTCTTCAATGTTAACAATTGAAACGTGTGGTATGAAGTCTATAAGAAGTTGCTTTTTCTGCTCACCTTTGACGTAAATACATTTAAATTTTAAAGAATTTAATATTCTCCCGACTTCATCATACTCGACATCTCCGTGTTCGATAGTTAATTGATGGAAATTACGTTCCAACCATTTATTAGTTTTTCGACTTTTATTGTCCTGTTTCAAATGTGGATTTTTAAAAATCCAGTGTTGAGTTGCATATGTTTCTATGTCTACAATAGACATTTCTTTAATCATATATTTATTATTTACGCCAAGAACACATTGCATGTCCAAGATGGCCGAAGACATTATGGCTTATCTTTATAATACGCTTCAATAGTATTAAGACGACTGAGTATAGCCGGTATTATGATTTTCGTCGCTTCTGTACTTTCTTTGATTGATTTTAATGATACTTCACCTCTTGTCATATACTCAGCTATCGATTTATGATTTTCCTCGAGTAAATACTGGATTTTATCTAATTTAGACGAAAACGAATTGATAGACTGTTCGAGATTTGAAATAATTTTATTTGTTTCACCAGACTGAGAACTACCAAACACGTTCATGACTGTAGCTCGACTGACACTATTTTCTAATGTCACTTTTATTTATCCAGCTATTGTGTGTATTATCGAACCCGAGCCATTTAACAAAAATTTGATCACCCTTCTTACGTATAATTTTTTCAACTAAAAAGTCATTTGAATAGTTTGTTTTTAATATTTCTTCTGAATAAAAGCAACCAGCAATCGGTTTTCCACTATAATCTTGTAGGTGGTAAGTAGTAGGTAACGTTTCGTTAATTTTAACAATTTTGAATATTTCTGTAGACCAGCTCGGCAAATAACCTTTTGTAAAAACAGATTTATATGTGCTTATACGAACATTATCACCAACGTTAAATTTATTTTTTCGTTTAATTATTTTACGTTGCATTATTTTCACTGATGTAGGATTAGCATCAGCTTGCTTTGGTGACATTCTTATTGTTTTATGTTTTGAATTATTGTACTCATTAATCAATAATGGTAAAATAGAAATCCATTCTTGCGATCCTCTAGCCGTAAACTCTCTAAACATTTTTTTTTTTAATGTACGATTGAAACGTTCGACAATACATGCTTTCATGTTACTAAATGTAGAATATTTGTGAATATTATACTTTTTTTCATCAATATATCAAATGATGAATTGTAAAATTCTTTTCCATTATCGAGCTGTAATAGTTTTGGTGAACGAGTGAGTAGTATTTTAGACAATGCATTTGAAACTTCTTTACCAGTTTTTGATTTTAATGGCAACGCCCAAGCAAATTTCGTAAAACAATCAATAACGCATAGAATATACTTGTAGCCCTTATTTTTTTAGAGTATGTAATCATTTCAACCAAATCTGCCTGCCATAAATCGTTTTTTCCATATATATTAACTCTTCGTCTTGTAAAATTTTTTCTCGCAGGTCTGTGCAATTCTATAGCGATATCACGTTTAGACATTTGGAATGCGTTTTATTAACCCTGCTTCACGTAATTCTTCATAAATCGAAAGTATTTCGTTTGAAACACCTGTATTACCAGCTTTCTTTGATGCTAAAAGCAACCTTAAACGAGAAACAAGCTCGTTCGGATTGTTCCAAAAAATATAATTATGTGATTGCAGATTCATAGATAACCCACTATACCAGACGGAAATAGATTTTTGATTATATCTTTATATTTTTTTCCACCTTGTATAATTTTTGTTCCATCAGCTGTTAAATGTGCCGATGTTTGAATTAATATAGTTTTATACGTTTTTAAATCGTTGTCAGTGTATAATTTCGGAGTTTTCGAAAATATTAAATTGACAAGTCCCGGTGTCAATGTGTAAACAGCGTCCTCAATAGTCAGCGTATTGTCAACGAGATTAATTTTTTTTTCCTAATTTTATACATCCGTTTGATTTTTTTTTAGGACCATACGTCTTATCTGTGTTAAAAGAATCAAACCAGTCACCAGAGTCTTGAATATGATCGTCTGTAGTAGCAATGGATTCGTTGTTTATTTCAGAAAGTTGAGAAGTTGCAGGTTGCGAATTATGTTGTATTTCGTTTAACGGTTCGATAATCGGTTTAAATGTCTCTGATACTAGTGATTGAATATCAGCTTTTCCGTGTTTTAATGCTGTGTACTTACGTTTAATGTTATTTTTTGCTTTAATCAATTCTTCGAGTACTTCACTATCGGCAGTCATGTTTGTGAATGAAGTATTTTTCTAAAAAACAATAGTTTATATAACAACAAACGTGTCGAACCCGTGACGATAGCGCCCGTTATCACGTTCACAGTCTTTGTTTATTACGATAAACTCGAATCTTCCCTTTCGCCAACATGATGTACAAAACTCTTTAAACTCTGAGTATGACATATCGCCGGAGCAATGTTCCATGTAAACATGCTTTAAGTTGGTCTCATATTGTTTAAATAATACAATAAAATTAGCATTATCGCGTAAAAGTTGTTTTGGAACTTTCGAATAACTTTGCGCCAGGTAACAGACATCTATTAAATTGTGCCTGGCCCTCGAATAATAAGTTTTAGCTGTATTTTGGTTCTCCGAAAGAATATCGTCAAAAATGAACACAAAGTTAGGTAGAGCTTTTTCAGGTTGGATAACTTCTTCGTTTTCGTAAAATTTAAATAATTGAACACCATTTATGTCTGATAAAATATCGCTCAACATTTTATATTTAGGCTGATCCAATGTTTTCGAATATATGTAAACGTTATGAAATCGTATTCCATTAATATTAGTTAATAAAGAATAAATTAAATTCGTTTTTCCGCAGCCTGAAGGTCCGACAATAAGAGCTCGTATCGTATTAGGCAAAAGTGGTCCATGTCTACAGTTTTGAAACAAAGTAGGCGGATCCACGTTTTCAACTGTAAGCTTTAATTTTTGCTTGATGAATTTCATTTTTATATAAATATCTTGGCAATTATGAAGTAGTTATCAGTACGCAATGTCACTCGGTCGAAGAAGCAGCAAGAATAAGGGCTGTGGACTTATTAACACGCTTATAAACAAATTACCGATTGAACTTCACATACCTGGTAAAATTATAAACATTATTTTTCGAAAATAAAATTACAGATAATTTAAATTATTTTTTCTTTATAGGTTATCAATATTGTGGACCTGGTACAAATTTAAAAAAGCGTCTAGCTCGTGGTGATAAGGGAATTAACCTTTTGGACTCTGCATGTAGAGACCACGACATTGCATACGAACGTAGTAACTCTATCGCAGATCGTAACGAAGCTGATCATATATTAGAACAGCGTGCCTGGGACAGGTTCAGGGCGGGGGATTCTAGTTTAAAAGAAAAAGCTGTGGCTTGGGGTGTGACTACCGCAATGAAAGCAAAACGAAAAGTCGGTGGTGCATGCGGCTTTAAGGCCGTGGTTAAAGCCACTAAAAATGTTTTAAAGAAAAATATTGGTGAAAAAAACTTGTTGAAATTGACAAAGAAATGTGTTGCTGTCGCAAAAAAGACATTCAAAACTAAAAAAACTAAAATTCCAAGGATAATAACGGTACTAAAAAAAGGTGGAGTGTTACCTCTTATTCCGATTTTTGCTGGTTTATCAGCCTTAGGGGCCTTAACTGGTGGTGTAGCCAACGTTGTTAAGATGGCTAATGAATTTAAAAGAAATACACCGTCACATTTAGGTAATGGATTATATCTCACACCGTATAAAGAGAACTCGTACAAAATAGGATCAGGTCTATATCTTGCACCAAATAAAAGTGGTGGGGGTGTAAAATCTATGAAAACGAAAAAAACGAAAAAAAACTAATAAACACGTTACCCAGTAGAGCGTTGTACGATTATGAACTTATAAAAATCACCCGTTTGATGAAAATACCTCATTTTATCGGAGTCTTTTCAAGAGACAGGTTATCTACACGTCCTAAGCAAAAAGAATCTGCAATCGTCAACTTGGATACGGAAAACGGTACAGGAACGCACTGAGTAGCGTATAAAAAAATTGGAAATAAAGTCGAATATTTTGATAGTTTCGGAAATTTACCACCGCCATTAGAAGTACAAAAATATTTCCGCGGATGTATTATTAATTTCAACTATAACAGAGTACAGAAATATAACACAACAAACTGTGGACACTTGTGTTTAAAATTTTTATCATGTTCACGCTAACGTTAAACGGCAACTCCAGTAACTTGAAAAGGATAAATTGAGAAAACAATTAAGCCGTGCTTCTGATGATATTGTTGCTACAAATCAAAGAAAATTGTTAAATTTAAAAAGTAAAATAAAACGACTGCAAGATCCGGATGTAAAAAAAACTAACCAGATCGCCAGTCGTAAGAGCATGTTGAAACGACTGCAAGATCCGGATGTAAAAAAGCTAACCAGATCGCCAGTCGTAAGAGCATGTTGAAACGACTGCAAGATCCGGATGTAAAAAAGCTAACCAGATCGCAAGTCGTAAGAGCATGTTGAAACGACTGCAAGATCCGGATGTAAAAAAAGCTAACCAGATCTCCAGTTGTAAGAGCATGTTGAAACGAATTGCAAAATCCAGTTATAAAGAATGCAAACAAGGTTGCCAGTGTGAAGAACAGATTGAAACGAATGGAAAATCGAGTTTTCAAAAAAACATATCAAATTAAAAATGTTCGAAACATGAGAAAGCGAAGATTACCATCAGATAGCAGCCTATGTCAAAATGTATCTACTAAAAAGAAAACACCATATTCAATATCTTATAAAAAACGAGAACGGCAAAAATTAAACGAAACCAGGTAGAAGGAAGATGTTTTGATATCTGAATAATTTAGGGTGGTCCTTATTTTCAAAACTTAAATATATTTAGTCCGTACCCGCTAGATTTGTTCAGTCACATAAGAAAGTAATTTTAGCAAAATTTGGGGGGCATTACTCAACCCCTTCTGGTGCCGACATGGGGTTGAAAAATGGCAAAAATGGGTAGTTTTGCTGTATTTCAAGTTTATGTATAAAAATATAGCACTTAGCATAAAAATGTATGGGACCTTAATTATAGAGCTTTATAGTATCTATAAAAAATAATATTACGACATTTTTCGTAAATTCATTATTTTCCAATAAAAATATTAAAAAAACAAAAAAAAATGTTTTTTACAAAATCGATTTTTTTTAAATTTTTTATTATGTTTAACAAATAATTGGAGAAACTATACAATATATAGAGTACAAATTATACGTAATTCAATTTTCTTAAAAAAGGTTATTATTAACATTTTCTTTAGGCTAGATTTTTTACTGTAACAGTCAGCTTCATGTAATTAAAACCACCGCTTCAAACTTTTTCAGCCGTCGTAGAGACATTTATTAAAATTGTTTAATAATAGATTGTTGCTCATTGCCCGGTATTTCAATAAAATATAATCTACAATCATTGATATTATCTATATTTCACTTATTATCTTAATATGTTTTCAGATAATAATATACTGAACAATATATTCGTAGATAGACGTGTAAAATGATACCTAATGTTTAATACACACTTACGTATTTAATCATTATGGTTCGCCGTCTCGCGAGCATAGTGTCCGCTGTCCAATGTTAACTTTTTACTGTTTAAAATGTCACGAAATAAAATTTTTCTCGTAGGTACGATGAATAACCAAATTACAGGTAGTAAATTGCCTTCAAAACGAAATTGTTTAAGTGTTTTATACTATAATATGCGAAATGTGCATTTAAATTTGAACTCAAGTGCTTTACTAACTATTGACGAATGTTTAATATACTGGAAGAAGGCACGGATTCCAAATCAAGATCGTGATAATTGTGCAAAAAAGTTAAAAAAATTATATGAAGAACTACGAAATTTAGAAAAAAATAAAACTAAAATTGGAAATTTATATCGACTGAGGGAGAGACAATTTGAAGAAGCATTGGATGATTTATTTGACATTGCGCATTCAAATGCAATGAATTTAATTAAAATAGACGAAGACAAAGAATTTTTATCATTACAAAGACAAAAAGGACGTATTGAATACATGCTTGGTAAAGATGTAAAATTAGCCGAAAAGGAACAAAAAAAAGCAACACGGATAGACGCAGAATACAAAAGAAAATATAAACAACAAAATTCTGAATATTTTAAAACTGTTAATAAACATATTTTGTATAATATCATAATTAGGTACTTACATTTTAAAATATATATTATTTATTAATATAAACATTTTTTTTTAGCGAATATTTTAAATGAATTTGATTCCGACACAACAGAGTTGGAAGAAACAATAATTGAAGGATCTGAAATTGAATTAAATATTCCGTCTTCAAGTACATCTTTAGGAAACGTTCATTTCGTTAGGAAACGAGCTAGAAGAGAAATGTTGACTCCTCGCCTTACAGCATGTCTTGATAAATGTAAAATTAGCGATAGGGACGCTGTTCATTTATTAACAGCGTGTATCGGAGCAGTGGGATTGGATATAAAAGATTTTGCAATAAATCGAACGTCTATAAGAAATGGTCGACAAATATTTCGAAAAAATAATACAGGTAACATAAAATCTAAATTTATCGATCTAAATTTAAATTATGGCATTGTGCATTGGGATTCTAAGATTCTACCTACTTTAGTTGGAAAAGAAAAGTGTGATAGACTTCCCGTTGTTATAACGGCCCAAAAAACTGAACAACTTTTGGGAGTCCCTCACATTTCAAGTGGCACAGTCAGTGAAATATGCTCAGCAGTATATGATGAATTAGAAAATTGGGGATTATTAAATAAAATACAAGGATTTGTATTTGATACCACGGCTTCTAACTCAGGTAGATTAAACGGTGCTTGCGTTCTTTTAGAGCAAAAATTAGGAAGAAACGTATTATTTCTAGCTTGTCGTCATCATATTTTCGAAATAATTCTACAAGCAGTATTTACTGAAGCTAAATTTGCACCATCATCTGGCCCAGATATACCACTTTTTAAGAGATTCGTTAATAATTGGAGAAATATAAATAAAAATGAATACTCCGTGTGGACTGATGATTCTATGACTTTTGATATATTAAATAACGTTCGCGATGAGATATTAGAATTTGCAAAAATAAAACTTCAAGATAGTTTCCCCCGTGATGACTACAAAGAGTTTTTGCAGCTCATTGCAATATTTCTCGGAGGAAAACTCGAGGACAATTTCAAATTTCGCTAACTTGGAGCTTATCATTTAGCACGATGGATGGCTAAGGGTATTTATTCACTAAAAATTTTATTATTTAAAAATCAATTTAAGCTAACTTCTGCAGAAGAAATTTCACTTAAAAAAATTAGTTGTTTCATTATTAAATGTTATGCTGAAGTGTGGTTTACTGCTCCTGATTCAATAAAGGCTCCTGTTAATGATATACTTTTTATAAAAAAATTATATAACTATAAAAACGACGACAAAAAAATAGCTGAAATTGCATTAAAGAAATTTATAAACCATCTATGGTACCTTAGTGATGAATGTGTAACATTTTCTATTTTCGACAATCGTGTTACTGTTGATCAAAAAAGAAGAATGTCAATTAAAATGTTAATGAATGAGCATGAAGATTATGAACAAGTGGGAGAAGTTAAAAAAAAAACATTCATTGAAAATCGAAGACATTCCTAATTTCATACTCCAAGATTTGCTGGTGGATCTAATTACATACAAATCAATAAAACTGTTTGATAGATTTGATATCAAGACTAATTTTTTATCACTAGATCCAATATATTGAGAAGAAAACGAAGAGTATAAAAAAGGAAAAGAGATAGTTAAATCATTAAAAGTCGTTAATGATACCGCCGAACGCCATGTTAAGTTGATGGAAGAATTTAATTGTAAAATTACGAAAAATGAAGAACAAAAGCAGTTTTTGTTACAAGTAAATATATTTTTTTCAATAACTATTTAAGATTATATTAATTTTTTTAATTTCTTCCAGACAGTTCAAGATTATCGTAGAAAATATCCTAATCACAGTCGTGAAACTATGTGTAAACCATATGAATTATAAATATTAATATCATAATTATATTAAATTTACGTTTAAATACACATTTCTTAGAAAATAATGAATTTTTAATTACATGAATCTGACGTTAATAATAACCTTTTTTAAGAAAATTTAATTAAGTATAATTTGTACTCCATATATTGTAGTTTCTCCAATTATTTGTTAAACATAATAAACATTTAAAAAAAAAATCGATGTTGTAAAAAACATTTTTTTTTTGTTTTTTTTTAATATTTTTATTGGAAAATAATGAATTTACGAAAAATGTCGTAATATTATTTTTTATAGATATTATAAAGCTCTATAATTAAGGTCCCATACATTTTTATGCTAAGTGCTATATTTTTATACATAAACTTGAAATACAGCAAAACTACCCCCTTTTGCCATTTTTCAACCCCATGTCGGCACCAGAAGGGGCTGAGTAATGCCCACAAAATTTTGCTAAAATTACTTTCTTATGTGACTGAACAAATCTAGCGGATACGGATTAAAATATATTTAATAAAATATTTCACCTATATATATATATAAGGACCACCCTACTGAATATATTTTGAAAAGGTTTCAAGGTTTATCAGAAAAATGTTATTCGTGTCATAGATTACGTTTCCCATCCAGTGTCAATAAATGCAACTCTGATATCTTCAATCGATTGGGAATGTCAAGAGTACTGTCACTATATGTACAAGTTGTCATCCGCATATAAAAAAATCCAAAGTTCCTCCGTTGTACATAGGAAATGGTTATGAGTTAAACAGTGTTCCGTCTTCAGTTATGCAATTAAATCAAATAGAAAAGCAAATGGTCTCCCTTAGATTACCGTTTATGAAAATATTCAAATGTCTTCGCAGTGATGGACAGCTAAAAATCAAAGGTAACGTTATCAATGTTCCAATAGATCTGACTAAGACTACATCTATTTTGCCAAGGCGTGCCGAAAATTTAGCTGCAGTTAAGATGATGAAGGTAAAATTAAAAAGAAAATCGTGCTTTTAACAACATTATCTTTATCAAAATGTCAGACCATCATTAGTAATATCAGCATTGAATGATTTGATTAAAAAACCTCTATATAAAGATGCTGAAATAGACAAAGATTGGCTGGTGCATGGGTCAGAAACAACAAAAAGTTTGGAAAACGGCTCAGATCACGAAAGTGAAGGAACTGACGACTAAGACATATATTGAACCAATCAATCCGGGAACAATGGACACGATGATTGAAAACTGTGATTTTGTTTCTTTTACACCAGGCGAAGGCATGAAACCGTTATCTATTCTTATTGATGACCATGCAGAAGAAAAAGCTTTTCCTGATTTATTTGGTGGGCATCCACGTACAAATAAATCACCTTTAAAAAATTACTCAAAAGTAGTAAGGTCTGAACTACTGAACGTAGATCGAAGGTTTGCATCGGACTCTTCTAACTTGTTTTTTAAATGCAAAGTATTAGTTCAAAAACTAATTGCAAGCAATGTGCAAATTGTTTTACGAAAAAATAAAAAAGGAAACACAACTGCGAATGACGTAGCAAATCCATCTGTTCTAAACAAAATGATAGATAACGACCAAGGATACCGAATGTTACACAACGTACAAAATTCACCTTCATATCTTGCAGCGATGAGAAAAAATGTTTTTGCCATGGTGCGTCAAGAAGGTCAAACGACATTATTCTTAACATTTAGCCCAAGTGAATCAACTTGGACTGATTTGTTAAAGATTTTGTATAAACTGCGTTACTCCAAAACGCTGTCTGATGATACTGTCCTAACTTATGCACAAAAATCTGATTTAATTCGACAAGACCCAGTTGTTTGTGCTACTTATTTTGGTCATAGATTTAGAGCACTTTTTAAATTGATCAAATCCAAAAATGTTATTTTCAAAGAACACAGTGTGAAACATTTCTTTTATCGTGTCGAATATCAACATAGGGGCATGGTCTCCCGGGTTTACGCCTTGCGGCTACAACCGCGGACCTTATATTAGCACTAGGTGCTAGTCAAGAGGCGCGGAGGTATTACGGCCGCCGACCGCCGGCCCGGTTTCGCAGCATGACGTGTCATGACTTACGCGCTCGTAGCCGGCAGGCAAACGACCGCACGTCGTCTAAGGACCACGAGCACCGGGTACGCTCGGAGAAAATTCTCCGGCGTACCCGTACCTTACGGCTAGAACATACAGGTGTTCTTTGCCGCCCAGGTGAGGCCGCGGTCTATCCACGCCGCTTCCCGTTTCTGGTTACGAGCAACCTTCGATATATATAGCTTCATCGATAAGCTGGATGAGCGCTAAGGAGGTTCCGCTTTCCACCCGGCCGGCTTGCGACGAGCGGGCTTAGGCAGTTCCATCACTCGGCAGCCTTTTCCTGACCAAGCGTGCGGTCTATTACCACATGGTAGTTCCAACTACTGCCACTTCGAAACCAAACCGCCATCGGCCACGAACCGTGTCGCACGTGACCGACGTGTGAGGGCACAGCGCCAATTGCTCAACGCCGTGGGGCCCCCCCCACATCCCGAAGTACCATTCTCGCTTCCGTTAGGTAGAGCACATCAATGGTGGGATGCTCGGACTAAGCCTCGTCAGCGACTTGCCTCCGCTAGAGTCCTCCCGGGATTTGGGCCATGTACCGCGGGCTCTCGGTGGGCCCAGCTACGCCTCTGTTAGGCGTCACCAAGCGGTTAAGCTCAGTGACCGACCCGCTCTTCATATGGTCGCGGTCAAAACCTTCAACGCCCTAGTCCCCGAGGGTTTCGGTTACGTCCGCGCCCCAGGCGCCGGCCCTGCTGGTCAGTTCCCTTTTAGTCGCCTCGTACGACAAGCAGGGATTACTGTTACGGAATTCTGAACGGCCCCCGTAACAAAGCCGAAATACTCGTCCCTGACGTATGAGCACAACCCGGGTCAGAACGCGCTCGAGCGTGTCCCACCGTTTCTGCCACTTACGCCATTTGTGCTCATTCGGGACACCCCGAGACTACGCCATCCGTCATCTGACGGGGCAGCGTCTGACCCTTATAGGTCGAGCGACCTTGGTCACATCTTAGTTATCCTGTTTAACTTATTATCTGTCCGTCCTATTGGTGAGGGCTGCTCTTGCAAAAGTTGCAAGCGCCTCATAGGTTTTCTTTGATTTAAGGAAAGCCCCGTTCTCCGGTGGCCACGTGACTCCTTCTTCCCTTAGTTTTTTAATTAGGTTTCTCCTTGCTATCTTAGTTCTAGGACAGAAACGTAAAACATGGTTTACTGTTTCTGGCCTGTTGTCGCATGAGCATATCGGATCAGGTACAAGTCCAAATTTATACAATTTTCCCCGGAAATCTCCGTGGCCAGTTAAAAATTGGGTTGTATAATGATCTAGCTTCATCGGGAGAACGGACCTATAATATAGACGGTATAATCTTTTTTGTCCAGCTGCCTTTCTCTGTGCGATCGTATCGGGACTGCCATTCCTCGAAGATCTCAATCTCGAGGTCAGCCCATCTATTCTCGAGATAGGAGCGCACTATCCTTAACGTACCAAGAGATGCCCCCAAGTTCTGTAATTGGTACAACATTGGCGACCACTTAACGTTATCGAACGCACCCGTTATGTCCAGGAATGTACCAAAGACATGTCTGGACCTGGATGCGTCGACCCAGTCGTATACGTTTTTTATGGCGCTTATGGTTGACTTGCCTGTTGTGAAGCCATGTTGTTCTTCAAACGTATCGAGTCTTGATTCGTCAGTTATTGCTTTAATTATTAATGACTCTAGTATTTTCCCTAACACCGGGAGCAGACTGATGGGGCGATATGCCTTTACGCTGCAAAGGTCTTTATTACCCGGTTTAGGAATTATAATTAGCCTGGCCGTCTTCCAACAATTGGAGAAAACGCCTTCATTTAAACATATGCCAAAAAGTTGTGTGATTCTACCCCCAAGTGCTGGCCAGGCCTTTCTGAGTATACCCGCTGTAATGCCATCAGCCCCTGGGGCACTCGATGGTCTTATGCGCCATATCGCATTTTTAATGACTAGTGGGTCTGGAAAAGGTACAATGGGTAATGGGCCTTGAAAATCTAGTTTGCCTTGCGCTGGGTCAGTGGGGATGAAAGCATTAAGGATTGCGTTAGCTGTTTCACTGCAGTTTGTAGTTGATGTCCCGTCTGGATTTTTTATTGTGTTTGGCATGGGTCTCACAGGGTGGCTTCCTCCCTGGCCCACTTGAACGCTCTGGCCCATGGATTCGAATTGAGATCGCTAGCGAAACCCTTCCATGTGTCGACTTTGTGTTTTCTTATCTCAGCTAAAAATTTGTTTCTGAGGCGTTTATATTCTGATCTATTTTGTTCTCTAAGACCATTTCGTCTTGAGCGAACAAGGTCCTTTCTTAGGGTTGTTAAGACCGGGGACCACCATAAGTTTCTGCCAATGGCACTGCGGGGTCTGACGCGTGTCATCGATTTGTCTGCTGCAGTAGCAAGGACCCGATTGATGCCCGCCGCAGTGGATTCAATGTCCGTCTCAGGGATGCTTCCTATTTCGCTCAAGATCGTGGTCTTGAACAAATTCCAATCCGCGGTTTTAACATTATATTTTGTTAAGGACATTTCCTTCTTAGCTGGTTTGTCTATCATCATGAAAAAGCTTATGACCCTGTGGTCACTATCTGTTGAGTCACTTACCGTCCAGCCGTCAATCATGTGACTAATGTCCGAGGAGGACATGGTTACATCTATGTTCGACGTGCGCATGTCCTGCCGGCAGAAGGTGTTAAGTTGGCCCGCCGTATTATGTATTGTGAGGCCATATTTGTCAATAAATTGTTCCGTCAACCTGCCTCGGCGGTTCCGGTTAGACGAAAACCAACGGGGTGAATGGCCATTTGTGTCGGCAGCAATTACAATGCGTCGTTCGTTTGCCGTTAGCTGTTCAAGTCGTTCGAGGTGGGACACCGTCGGCATATTAAACTTGAAATACGCCGATACTAGCACGACGAAGTCTGTGGGTTTGTTGCCGTATGTCACTTTTGCGGCTACTGTGTGACTTGAAGTGAACGAGCTTAGTATTATACTTTGATAGCGATTCGTAAGTGAGATAATGGCAGCACCAGATTCACTGCTTATTTGAGCCTTGCAGCATTCGAAGGCATATATTTTATTATTAATGACTAATGGCTCCTGGACAAGGAAAAAGTCAATTTTATGGTCTTTGCATACTTCTCTGAGCTGATGACTCGCTATCCTGTCCCTGTTAAGGTTATGTTGTATTATTTTTATTTTTATTTTTACTTTATTCATTATGATATTAAAAAGGAGAAATCCGTCCGGCGGAGCATTTTCGTTACGGCAGCAGTTCTGGCCGGACAACTGGCCGAAGAAGCCTTATGCTGGTTGCTTTTGCAGTTTACGCACTTCGTCAGAGCTGCCTCACATTTTCTAGAATCGTGCTCTTTAGAGCAGTTCTTGCAGGTTGGTTTTTCTGCCCGGCACATTTTGGCCGTGTGACCAAAGCCCTGGCAATTAAAACACTGTGTGACTTGCGTCCAGGGTTTAATCCTGCATTTAGTCATACCAAGATAGGCCAGTTTACCCTCTATTTTGGGCAGCAATGTGGGTTTTACTTCCACCACCCAGTGGGTTGTATGGCCTTCGCGCCTACCCAGTTTAAACAGGGGCTTCATATCGCTTATGTCTTGGTCCGAGAGATTGAGATTTGGATTCTGGTGCACCATAGACCAGGGCAATTCATCGCCTTCTAGGTGGGAGTCGACATCTCGTATGAGGACTCTTGGAAGGTTAGGACACTTTTCTTTCAGTCTGGCGGTCCTACGGAGCACGGCCGTAGTCTCTTCGTTCTCAGGGAAGAGAACTACCCCGTTCCTGGTTTTAACCGTTCTGACCATAGGATTTTTTATCTTTTGTTCTATGGACTTTCTTATGTCCTTCCAGACGTTGTCGTCCCCCGTTGCCTCAAAGCGGATTGGCGCTACCGCTTTGCGTGCTTTTTCTATGTTATTTTTGGCTTTCTTCTGCCTTTGATTATTATTCTTACTCCGGGCGTCTGGAGTATGCTCAGAGGGAGTGGTAGGTACTGACTTAGGAGGCAGTGGCAGCTTAGGGTGGGCCTCACGTTGTTTAGACGGTTTTTTATTTTTGTTATTATTCTTGCTCATTACCTTTTGGGCGTATGACACGGACGGCCCTGGCTTGCATGTTATTGCCTGAGGCATTTCGCCGTCAAGCTCCATGGGGACCGGAGTGGGGGGTAGGCTTGGCTTTTTCTGTTCTTTAAGGGCGTTGTTCTCGAGTTCAAGTACACGGACTTTCTCCCTTAGGGCCCCGATATCCATATATAGATCACCATTTAGAAGGAGTGCCTCACTGAGGGCTTCCTTACTGGAAGTGATTTGACCGATGGCATCTGCGCTCTCTGATGCAATCTTACGACCAGAGACCATTATTTCGTCCAGGTAGGTTTCGATTTGGTCTTTCCAGGTTCTACCAACCTTAGTCGTCTTTATCATCTCCTCGCATAGAAGTCGGCATTCCGAGATGTGGCTCTCCATCTCATCGAAGAGCTTATTCAAGTTTAGCTTTATAATTCCGGGGCTTTCCTCCGATTGGGTCTGTTTTTTCCGTTTTCTACCAATAGGGTTTTTTACTTGGGTGTTGTTGACAGGAGTGCTATTTTCACTATTGGCTCCGCCTCTCAGCCTTAGTATGTCAACAAAGCCGCCTGAGTCAAAAATCACCGAGTTATTCAATGTGCCTGTTTCATTTGTGTCGTCGATTGATAATATTTCGCTTGGGAGCTCGTCATGTGGTATCTTTTCCACGTCGTTAGTACTTATTTTATTGTCATATGCAAGCGTGGCCTGAGCTAGGTCATTGTCATGGTCGTTAGCCGTAGCTAGAGTCAATGTGGGACCACCACTTTGCTTGCCCTTGCATGGTAAAGAAGGAAACGGCGGGGCTACTGACGCCGTCCCAACTACCCCTGTGGCTTCCGAGGCCACTGGGGCGGTAACAATCATGGGGTTTACCGTACCAGACATGTTGTGATTTGAAGGTTTTCTCCTACGTTTTATACCTACCGCCAGGTGCAAGCCCTGCTCCCTCCGGCGCACGTCGGGCTAGTTCGTGCGTTGCCTCCTTGATCGCCTGGTCTAGGTGCAGCCAAATCGGTGCCTGGCTCCTACGACCGGAGTTGCCAACCTCCGGAAGTCCTAATTGCGCAAGACCGCACCCAATTAAGGACACGATCTAGAGTGATCGTCCGCCAACCGTTTAAGATCATCGGACGATCGCCCCAGTTAAGGGTTAGCGCCAGTACGCTAGGTCGCAGCGGTCCTCGACCCTAGGGCCAAGTTTCACCCACGGCGTCAGCCGGCCGAACGACACGGTAGGACAACCGGTTCGTTTCGTGGGCTTCCCTCAGCCCGAGGTATAGACTCGCCGCTCGAGAGCAAACGACTCGGCACCAAGTGACAGCTCACGCGGCGCCTGGGGCCCACATCACAACTGGAGTGACGGACCCGGTTTTGAAAGCCTCTTCGACCGACCCGAAGGTCGGCCGGTAGGGGTCACCACGTAGGTGGGCTTTCTCGACCCCTATCTGACCCCCGCCCGCCAGCTTTTAATCTGGCGGGCGGTTCGCTGACCATCCCATCTAGCTAAAGACAGGTGAGGTCACCCGGTGAAGCTCAAAAGCACCGATGTTTTTCCATGGAAACGCTTTCAAGTTGCAAGTCGCGTTGCCTGGTCGGTAACAAGTGTCAGCCTGATTACCGAACCTGGGTCAACCGTTTAAGGTCACTTCCAGTTCACGCTTCGAATTGAAGCCTCGATGGGAGGTCGAAACCTCATCGATCTAACGCCCAATGGGCCCGTCTTCCTGGTAGAAGGCGTTGCTGTCAGCTGGACGGAAAAGCATCCGAACAGCTATCCTCGGTATGTATTTCATACCGATATAATCCGTCGACGTGTCCCTCGTTATTGAAGGAAAGGCTCGAAAGTCTGACCGAGTTGGTTCTGGGAAACGGTTTCATCCCGATCCCCTGACGCCAACTCCAAGAGCGGCGACCGTGCGGGCCGGTTGTCCGCGCGATGACCCGGGCCAAGCCTTGTCATGGGCCGGGACATGGCCGGCGGGCGACCACAACGGACCGACCCAGAGAGAACACGGTCAAGATCGGAGACCAAGACCGAGTTCCATAAGTCGGTACGTAGTGGTATTCCTTCAGCCGACGCGGAGAAAAACCCGACGAAGGACGCCCCGAAGGGCGCTTCGCCGGGTATATTCCCCTGTCCGCGCGAACAACGACCGCGCACGGCACCGACGCTCCGGAAGCGGCGATGCAGTGCGAACCAACTCGGACACACGTCTGCGTCTGACCCGGCATCTGAAAGGCGCCTATTTGATTGTGTGACGTCACACATGATTCATGGACCATGTGGACAACTCAACCGCAACAGTCCGTGTATGGTAGAAAATAGTTGTTCAAAGAAGTATCCAAAAGAATACTGTGAAGAGACTGTGTACGTCTCTGATAGCGGTTATCCGACTTATCGCAGACCGAACAACGGACTTGTGGCAAACATCAGAGGTCACCCTGTCGGCAATGAGTTTGTTGTCCCCCACAACCCATACTTGCTGGTCAAGTATGACGCACACATAAATGTTGAGGTGTGCTCTACTGTAAAGAGCGTAATGTATTTGTATAAATACGTGTACAAGGGCCATGACGCGGCCACCTTAGAAGTTTGGAACGGCAATGAAATAGAAAAGTAATTATATCAAACTTATCGTTATTTTAATTTTTAACCCATAACACAATTACATTCAACTTATTATGCTGTTTGTTTATTTTTACACATACCTTCTGTATATTAATATTTTTATTGAAAGAGTATATAACTATATAACAAGATATCAATATTGACTAGAAACAAGTGCTTCAAAAGCTAAAACTTAAGTTATGATAAACAAATGATTATATTTTATTCAATTGTTTAATGTGTAGTAATGGTTCAGAATTAAAGTACAATTACATTTCATAAAAAAAAATTGACAAAAACAAATTTAAAACACATAAAAATTTAACATTTTGAATATATATTACACTATATTATATAATATGAGTGTCGCTAACTTCAACCAGTTACATATATATCTGTTATTGTTTTTTATATTATATTTTTCATAAATGCTATACAATGTGTTTTTGTTACATTTTTTTTATTATTACATAATATCCAATATACCAATCTTCCAATTAAACTGGATGTAAGCCACAACACGTAAAACTTACATTGTAACAACTAACTACAATTACTATTGTAAAAATTTCATATACATAACAAATAATACTTTATATTGGCAATAACTTAACTCAATACTGTGATTACTGAAGTATTAATATTGTAAAGTTTTGTAAAGAATTAATAAATTAATAACATTGCATTTATTTACTAAGTATACATTATTCTTTCATATAATGTCCATCTAACAATTTGGAAACAATTAATTACTACTAATAATAATATTTATTAATATTATTTGATTTTTGATTGTGATGTATTATGTTTATTTCAGTTACATAAACTCACGGTACGTCAGTCCACCAGAAGCCGTTTGGAGATTGTTTTCTTATGAAATGCATAACAAAAGTCATACGATAGTCAGACTTCCGGTCCACCTCGAAGACTATCACAACGTGTACTTTGCACCTGGGCAGGTACTAGAGCGGGTGCAAAACGCCGCCCTAGCTCGAACAAAACTTACAGCATTCTTTGCGCTTAACACGACGGACGTAGAAGCTAGACAGTACCTGTACCAAGAAATACCGGTACACTACACTTGGAACGCAACGCAAAGAACATGGTCAAGACGACGAAGACGGCCGACGTACGAAACGTTGGCTCGAATGTACGTCGTCAACCCGCTTGATCGAGATCGTTTCCACTTGCGACTGCTACTTTTGCACAAGAGAGGCCCACAGTCTTTCCGGGACATGAGGACAGTAGATGGCATAGAACATCCAACCTACGCGGCTGCAGCCGTCGCGATGGGACTTTTGGAAGACGACCAAGCATTGCTGGCATGCATGGCAGAATCGGCCACATTGGATACTCCATCCCAGCTTCGTTACCTGTTCGTGACGATGCTATTGTTTTGCGAGACCGCAAACCCGCTGGCGTTGTACCAAGCAAACGAAGCCCACATGATGGAGGACTTCAATCAGCGATTGCAAGACATCGACCGTGCGAGGGCGGCGTGTCTGGACGCAATCGACTTACTACTTCGCGGACACGGAAAGTCGCTCGCGGATTATGGTCTGCCACTACCGGATATCGCACTGTTGGAAGAGGACCCGGACGACAACATGTTCGTTGCAATAGACGCGGCGGTACGTTGGGCCGTACAGTTGGAAAACTTAAATGACGAACAACAGATAGTGTTCGATCGTGTGATGGCTGCCGTAAACGACGACAGAAACGTCTCCAAACTTTTCTACGTCGACGGCCCCGGAGGTACAGGCAAAACGACGCTATACGGATGTCTCATATGGTCGCTTCGTAACCAAGGGCGTTCCGTGTTGTCAGTGGCATTTACCGGAATTGCAGCGTCACTCATGGACGGTGGCATGACGGTGCACTCGACGTTTGGATTGCCGTTCGGTACGCTGAACGACGATTCGACGTCGACCATCACCATGCAGTCATTGCGTGCTCAGAAAATACGTGACGCGGCACTCATCGTCTGGGACGAAGCGCCCATGTCTCCAGGACTACAACTCACGGTGGTCAATAGGTTGCTCAAAGACATTATGGTATCGGAATTACCGTTCGGCGGTAAACCGGTACTGTTTGCCGGTGACTTTAGACAAATACTGCCGGTTGTGCGCAGAGGCACGAGGAGTGACATCGTCAGATCGTCGATCAAATACAACTCTTTGTGGCGCGAATTGGAACAGTTTAATCTGACGCGAAACATGCGCGCAGATAACGACGTGGACTTTGCGGCTTGGTTACTTCAGCTCGGGAGTGGCCAATTGCCAGAGGTCGACGGTGTTCGGGACACGGTCGAAATCCCCCAGGAAATGGTTTGTGATGTCGTTAATTTGATTGATTTTGTTTTTCCACAACAAATGTCGTTGACTAACGTTGACGAGTTTGCTCGAAAAATAATTTTATGTCCAAGGAATGACGAATGCAGGCAAGTCAATCGCACGGTGCTACAACGCCTTGACGGTGATCACAGGAGCTATACAGCCATAGACACTGTGGTGGTAGACGACCCTGACGAAGTAGCCAATTACCCGACAGAGTTCTTAAACACTCTGGAACCAGACGGACTTCCACCGTACAACTTAACACTTAAGGTCGGTTCGATTGTTATGTTGCTTAGGAATCTAGATTCTAAGAGACGTCTTTGTAATGGTACAAGGTTGGTCGTTACTGAATTGCGACGATATAACTTCAAAGCGAGGATGTTGTCAGGTGGTGCACAGGATGATATAATCATACCTGCAATACCACTTACTTCGAGTGGAGAAGACGACCTACCTATCATAATGCGTCGAGTACAGTTCCCTGTACGTTTGTCGTTTGCCATGACCATTAATAAGTCACAGGGTCAAACGTTTGATAGAGTTGGATTGCTTCTGCCTTCACCAGTGTTCACGCACGGACAACTGTACGTAGCGTTTTCACGAGTGAGGGACTCGCAATCCATTAAAATTGGTATGTATGGTGACGATCATGGTAGATTTGTCACTAAGAATATTGTATATAGAGAAGTTCTTCAGATAATATAACTTGATGCTTATTATCATGGTATATTTTTTACTATACATGTAGTATGAATGATAGGTTGTGGTAAAAATGTCACAAAAAATATCTTTAAAAAAATTAATATAATAGTAATTAATTACAGTATTTTAAATTTAATATTTAAGATTTTTTTTGAGACATTTGAACCATACATTCATAACATTGTAGTGTTTTTAACACTATGGGTTTTTAACCCTGTCGGACCTTTGTGGTCCATTGGACCTTTGTGATCCTGTTGGACCTTTGTGATCCCGTCGGACCTTCGTGATCCATTACAGTTAGTGAGGAGTCATTAATGACTGCTCATTAACTGTCGGAGAGATAGTTCGACAACCTCCACGTGGTTCTCTCTGGATGCGAATTTGCTTTCTAACAAATTCGTAACTAATAGTCGAAGATTAACTTTTATATTATGTTAACTTCATTATTTTATGATTTAGTTTTTTATCACACACCTTATTAATATCATTGTAAAGCACTTACCTATTGTAACTGATGTTTTTTTTTTTTTTCATTGTTATTTGTGTTTCTTTACATCTTTATTTTATGTTATATTTGATTCATATGTCTTGCTGCCAACGCATAAGTTGGTTGATTATTTATAAATTTAAATATAATCTCATTTATTTACTTAAACATCATTAAATTAGGTATATGTATGTATTATTTAAATTGTTTAACAATGTCTTTAGGAAACATAACAAGCAATGATCACTCACTGCAAATAATTTTGTTTGTAAAAATACTAATAAAATTATTATCACTACACTAATTTGTGCTTATAGCAAAAACTGTTGACCATAACAATTGTTACACACTATGTACAGCATATTATTTGTGTATATTTTCATTAATTTATTGATTTACTTATAAAGTAATTTTCATTTTATTATTATATATAAAATATATAATATATATTATACATTGTGTTTTTTTATATGCTCAAAATGTCTATCAAATACATTATATTGTTATATACAAATTATACATATTATACAATATACATATTCATTTATATTGTATTATTACTACAATAAACGATTTATTACCATAACTAATACTAAGTTTAACTACTTTAATAATATACATATTATAATGTTATTATTTGTTAATTGCCTTAATTGTGTATAATACATAATAAATTTTATTTTACTACTATATTACACTATTTGTGTACACAACCATAGTTATATTTCTTTAAAAGTAATAAATATTACTTGGAAGATCATAGTGATAAATTAAATTAATTTATGTACTGTGGACTAAATGTTTTTAACAACCATATACAGGTGTCTATATATGTCATTTAAACTATTTGAAATGAAACTTGAGTTTATACTTTACACAACATTTTGATTTCACAACAGTTACGTTACACATACATCATTTTGAAATTTTAATAAATAAAATATTTTGATTATATTTATTGCGTCTACCTGTTGTGTTTAACTGTCAAATGAACTTAAATACGGATTTATTTGAGTCTACAAATGTTTGAAAAAATTTAATTATATTTCTATATAATATATTATATTGTAAAAAAGATTGGTTGGTATCTACCTAATGACACACAATATGTGTATGTATGGAATACTTGGGTAATATTTTAAGAAACTGTGCTATAATGTATTTATTAAAGTTATATAGATCAAGTATGCACATTAATATTTAACTCATTTAATAAATTTGGTATATTAAAATAGTGTATATTCAATACTAAGGATAATATATATATTATATATTATTTATTTATATTTATATATATAATATAATAAAAGCATGACATATTGTAGATAAATACATTAAAAAGACAATTAATACTAACATCCAAGGTTTTCATCAGGGTTTTATGCAAAATTGCTATCATAACTTTCAAGTTTCAAGATAAAAAAACAACATTAACACATTATAACACAAAATTAACAACATGATGTAATAAATGTATTGTGTATTATTTCACTTATTACACTCACAATACTGAGAGGTACCTACCTAAGAGGTATTAGTAGTAACACATAAAGTATATTCAATTTTTAGCAAATAAAAAATTCAGATTTCATTAATTGCGCCCACATAGCCTGCACATTCGACGCAGTCGGATTACCTACCTAAGTCATTTAGTTGTGTATAAATCGATTTTCCCAAAATATAAGGCGTAAAAATTTCGTTCGACTTAAACTATTTCTCCTATAATACTACATCAGACTTACGACGTCAGGAGGTATAACAATCCGCCTTAGCGGATTGCCCAGCACAACTATCGATTCACACTGGTTGATGACTAATTGCTAGACCCTCAATTACCATTATTTTATTTATTTATTTTATTCTCATGCAAAAAAGCACCGGGCAAACGGAACGATATATATCTAATCTAAATATAAATTGCTTAGCCAGATATCAATTTGCACCGGTTAAGGACTGATAGCTAGAAGCTCAATTACAATTTTTGATATGTTATTTATTTTTTTAACATACAAAAAAGAACCGGGCAGGTTACGGGAAGCGATATTACACCAAATGATGATTATTAGCTAGACACTCAATTACCATTTTCGGTACACATTTATTCTTTTTGAATTCAAACAAGCACCGGGCAAGGGACAATGCAAAATTTTAGTGACCGATTTCTAGACACCCGATTACCATTTTCAACCGAATTTCCCTTTAAACGATTTTCACTCGACCCCCTCGAAGGCGCCGGAGGCGGCTTCTACAAGCCTGGAATCGAGGCACACCAGCCGCTAGTCTAATAGTATAAAACGTGAAGACTTTTCCTTTTGTCCGCCAAGGCGCTGCCAGTACTTTAGCAGAAAGCCAATCGAAAATTAGAATTTTTTTCCCGACCCGTTATCACCTTTTTGCGTTATCGCGCTATCTCGAAGTCGACGTTTTGTTATTACCATGACAAAATATACAGGTATGTCAGCAACTCGTGATACGCAGGTCCGTGACATAAGCATTTCTCCGACTAGTTTGGTGGTGGAGTGGTGGTGGAGTCATCGGCGGCGGCGGCTATAACGGCTGTGGCGACGGCAGACCAATGAGAAACGGAGAAATGCTCACGTCACAATACAAAGATGGGCGGAGGGTGGATGCGCGATTCGCTTCAAAAACAGGAATATTGCTGACATACCTGTATATTTTGTCATGGTTATTACTGTGTTAATCGTTTTTCGAAAATTTCTACAACTTTTCGACATTTGTAATTGTCTTTTTTGTAATTTTTTTTAGCGTTTTACGGCCTCGCCGTCGTGATTTTTGAGTACTCCGTGTTTTTTTACGCCCGGTAGAGTGCCCGTTTTCTACGTGTTTGTTTCGTTGCGTTCGCCGTCGCGTTAACCGAGCCGGCCGCCGACCGACGTTCTCGCCGATTTTATTTCGACTTTTTCAGTTTTTGTCGTTCTGATTCACGATTTCGACATTGCGATAGGGTTTTTCGCGTACGCCGCGTCCTTTAAACGCCGTACGTTTACCGTTTGTACGTGAAATCTGTTACGGTGATTGGACGTAACGATTAGAATCGCCGAACGACGTATGAGGTACCTATGTACGGTTTAACCTACTCGGTATTATTTTAATGATTTCGATTAAATTGCACGATTTTATGTGTTGTAGGCTTACTGTTCGTCGATTCGTGGCAAATACAAGTCGTTTTCGTGCCCTTCGTACACTTTAGTTCTAGACCGTGGATAGTGCTGAATCAGCACTGCAGATTATTTTTTTGGATATCAAACATCGTGACTGCGTGAATTCTTTAAATATCAAATGTGTGTATACTGCATTAGTATCTATTATCGTATGTGGTAAAGGTGTATATAGTCAATTGTTGCGGAGCATTGACGTTCGTTTGTTCGCACAGTGTTGATTTACTCATATAATACATAATAATATTATAGTTAAATTACTGTTTTTGATTCAATAAATCAGATTTTATCATTTTATTTACATTGTCTTATCCTTTATAACTCAGCCCTAACACCATTAGACCAATGTTTTACCTCAAGTAGTGCTTTGTTGCACAGAAGTGTTTATCGACGATGCAGGTTCATTCGCAAAGCACTGTCAGCATGTACTCCAACAGAGTGAATTGAAGCTACACTATGTTTTTGATATAATTAAATAGTTACTTTTACTCAGGTGTTATATATATTACCATCATAAACAGATTAAAACATACGGAAAATGTTAATAGTTCACAAGTGAGTTGTTGAATTAGAGTAGTTGATTAACTATGTATCGTGTGATTCTTATAAGCTGAATAAAAAATAATGTAATCTACATATTATGATACTTAAATTATTGTTGTACAACTCTACATATGATTTAGTATTATGTAATTAAGTAATTTTATGCTATACATAAACGCATGTATAAAGTATAATACGTACTACATGTTTTCGCATACATCTAAAAATAAATTTTATTAATTAAATATAAAATATTAAACTATCGACATCGTTATAATGTATTGTATGATATCATTTAAGCAATATGAAGCATTTGGTAAGTTCAAAAGAATTAATTAGCAACCATAA
The DNA here is from genome assembly GCA_020882235.1 of Schizaphis graminum. NCBI lineage: Eukaryota > Metazoa > Arthropoda > Insecta > Hemiptera > Aphididae > Schizaphis > Schizaphis graminum. The sequence continues at coordinate 14,964,397 of CM037036.1, forward strand.
GTATTTTTAATTTAATAGCCATCATAAGTTTCAGACAAAAAGTAATTAAATAGTTTTATAAATATTTTAAATTATACAATTGAGTATATTTGCAATCTATACAATATTTAGCTTATGAAAATAAATTTTATAAATTTTACTTTTATTGTATAATTGTTTTCTACTTAATAAAACAAAAACTGATAATTATTTATGTGTAGGTATTATATACGATTAATTTTTTGAATCGAGAACACAATACATAAATTAAAAACGTTAAAATTTTGTTAAGAATGTTGTTTTTATATCTTATACTAACCATTTACAATGTTCAACGATATTTAATAGTATTATTCATTTTTTTTGTGCATATTTAATTAGAATATAAATAGTTTATAAATTATTTTAATAATAATTAATTACTAAAAATAAGTTTGTGTTTGACCATACTTTAAAGGCTCAACTTTTAAAAGTATCATATTGATCATTGATTCATGATTTTATAGGGTTTAAAACGTTGAATACCTCAATTAAATTTTTTTATTTATATGATATAATTTATGCAATATCAAACATTTGGTAAGTTCAAAAGAATTGATTAGCAACCATAAGTATTTTAAATTTTTTAATTTAATTTAATAGCTACCATTTAAGTTACAGACGAAAGGTAATTAAACAGTTTTATAGTCTGATAAGTAAATATTTTAAATTATACAATTGAATATGGGTATTTACAATCTATAAAATATTTAATTTTTTAAAATAATTTATCTTTAGTTAAATTTAATGAATTTTTCTATTATTGTATAATTCTTATCTACCTAATTAATCAAAAACTGATAATTAAATATTTATGTGTTTATATAAAAATTTTATTTTTGAATCGAGAACACAATTAATAAATTGCAAAAATTAATGTTTTGTTAATAATGTTGTTATCACGTCTTTTGTAAGTATTATTCATTTATTATATGCATATTTAATTAGAATATAAACAATTTACAAATTTATTATATTAATAGTGATAGGTACATGACAAAAAATAAGTTTTACTATACTTTAAAGGCTTTTAAAAGTATTATATTGATCATTGTTTCATAATTTTATACAATTTAAAACATTGAATACCTACCTCAATTATATTTTTTTATTTACATAATATCTAACTAGAAAAGAACAAAAGTAGTTATATAAATTTTATTTGTTATATGCATTTTGTATATAATATGGAATTATAATGATCAGGTTCCTATAAGAATTTATAGGTACATTAAATTAGTGTACTATATGACTATAGTATGATAAATATATTAAATATGTCATCACACACAACCAAGGTGTTGTGTATTGCTATATACAGGGTGATTCTTTTAAGTGGGTACACTAATTATCTCGAAAAGTATTCATGTTTTTGAAAATATTTTTTTACATAATTTCAAGTTCTTAAAAAAACAACGTTTTTATTAAAAAATTATATTTTTAAATATTTTTTATCCTTATAATTTTTAAGTTTTTTACTTTTTTGAATGACAACATAGATTTTTAATTTCATATTCCAAATCAGAATAATTTTCTGAGTATTTTGAAACAAAAAATTCGAATTTAGGGTGAGTAGTTTATGAGTTATACTTATTTAAAGTTTAGACAAGCGGAGTAGTGGACAAACATTTTGCGGGGTTACCCCTTACCACTCCACTCCGCTTGTCTAAACTTTAAATACATATAACTCATAAACTACTAGCCCTAAATTCAATTTTTATGTATCAAAATACTCAAAAAATTATTTTGCTTTGGAATATGAAATTAAAATTCTATGTTGTCATTCAAAAAAGTAAAAAACTTAAAAAATTATAATGATAAAAAATATTTAAAAATATAATTTTTTAATAAAAATGTTGCATTTTTAACAATTTTGAACTACGTAAAAAAATATTTTCAAAAACATGAATACTTTTCGAGATAATTAGTGTACCCACTTAAAAGAATCACTCTGTATTGCATGTTATGTACAATTTACATTTTGCCATTCGACTTTGTTATTATGTTTATGCATACAATATGCAGTAGGTATGCTATAATAGTAGTAATCAGTCACGATGACATCAAATTAAAATAAAAATGTTTGATAAATAATATTAATAATAACAATAAATAAGTTTGAATTTGACTTTAATGTATTGCCTGAAGTATTTATATTAATAATGTAGACTATTTAAGTATAGTTTTAGAGGATTTATATTTCTGAATAAATTTGTTAATCAAAAAATTATATTATTATATTATTAAATTAATATTACAAATAAATGTAATGCACGTAAAAAATTACTATAATTATGTCAAAAGATATTGTTCGCAAATGCATGTAAAAGACAATTAATAAAAATATCCAACTCTCATTACATACGAAATATAATAATTACACAAGAAAAACAGTGCTTAACGCAAAATTCGTTGCGGATCGGAAACGGTTTAAATGCTCGAGATTTGACAGAATTCAACAATTCAACTGTAGTCGATAGATTTAGGCGTTAGGTCCCCATGAATAGGATAGGCAGGTATAGCAAGATCGAATCACGCTCCGGCGGAATTAGCGGCGGCGCATGCCGTAATACGGCCGCCCTTATTTTTTGCATTTTTTTTCTCGATTTTTTCAGAAATATTTTGTTTTATATTTATTTTGAATAATGTATATAATAAATACACGATTAAATTTACTTCCGTATTTACAGTTACTTTTTCTGTAAATTAATAGAATAAATTACAAATTGTAACTCCCGTGTTACGAATGTTGTTAATATTGTATATTCAATACATTATACATAATATACAATTCAATACAATTTCAACTATCCGCCCACATTGTCCGCGATTCGACGCAATCGGATTGCTTACTTGATTACTTTAGTTGTGTATCATAATTGATTTTCCCCGTTGATTGCTGACTACTAAAATTCAACACGCGATTTACCTCTTGACATTTTACTAGCATATCTACACCCGACTATCGACTTCCGAGGGAACATGACAATATGTATACAATATATTAGTACATAATATATTTGGAAATGAGAGTTAATGAAAAGTTCTTATTATTCACCAATTCCGCCCACAAAGTCCGCGATCCGACGAAGTCGGATTGTCTACCTGTTAGGTTTATTTGCGTGTAAACTGATTTTTACCATAGATAACTGATAAAGTATTTAGCATTCAAAAACTCGCTTTGACTTAAAATATTTTACGAACAAAACAGCACCCGCCTAACGATTAAAAAGTCAATAACATTGCTTTCAAAAACTTTTATTTTGCAGAATTTTTTTATTTTAAATACCTACATACAAATACAATAAATTAATGGATAAGATTTACTTCCATATAAACAATTTGTTTTACTGTGAATTACTGATTAATGAATAATACCATTGTCATAGTGCATGCGTTGTACACTCAATAATCAATTCATACAATATTTGATCCATGCGCTGACATTGCCTTCCTAGCTGGTTTAGTTTCCCTTAAAGCTTTTTGTAATTTGAGTTCATACAAAATTGTGATTTCATTTATTGCGCCAACATAGTCCGCGATCCGACGCAGTCGGATTGCCTACCTGGTAGGTATAGTTGCATTGAATTTATTTTCACAAGTGATTACCGATTATTCAACGCTCAAAAGACAACATTCGACTTAAACATTTTTTCCTACTTTCGATGGCAGGAGGTATCTATTTATACCAGTTGAGGGCTGATAGCTAGACACTCAGAAGTCTACGTCTCAGCATTCAAAAATTTTTCACTTTCGAAAGAAGACCACCAAACAATCGAACGTCTTATCAATTCTCGACAACACCCGCCTCATCATCCCGATAGAAGACTCGCAGTACCACCAAATCTTCCTTTTTTAAAAACTTTCTGCTTTCAAACTCTTCCGTCCGTCCTAGGGTTTTTACTTACACCGAGTTTCACCTAAAGCGAGTCTCACGGGCCGCTATCTTCTTATATTATAAAACGGTAAGGAGTACGGCCATCGTCCGCCAGGGGCGACGCGTAAAATGGTGGTTTGCCAATCAGAAAATTAAATTTGTTTTCTTACGTCCCGCCCGGCGATCGGTGTTCCGCACCACCGCGCCGTTTCGTTATCACCGCGATCGTTATCAATTATTATTAGTTATTATTTATTATTTCGAAAATTTTCAGTTTTTCACCATATTTCAATACCTACTTTTCCTTCGTTTTTCGAGTCCGTTCTGTACGTATTCGTGTAGTGCACGACTTTTTCAAGCCGTACGTATGCGGTTTGTTCTCCGACGATCGCGTTCATGTCGATCGCCAACGCGGTAACAATTACGGCCCTAGAACGACGTTTTTTTCAGTTTTTTTTTCCGCAGACCGTTTCGTGTTTTAAGACCGTTCTGTCCGTATTCGTAGTGCACCTTTCGAAAGCATTACACAAATTCGGGTCGTGTGTTTTGGATCGCAGACGCTGACCGACTTACGAGGTATGTAATCCGTACTTTTTGATTTGTACTGTACTTATGTACATATTTATATATATATAATATATTATTATATTATTTTTACGTGTTATAGGCCTATTCGTTACTTTTGTCGTCTATCTCATCGTTCTCTACCGTCTACGTCGACGAAATATGGTACGTAAGTCATTACTTCGTTACAACTAATATACTCATAGTAGTTTAATATAGTTTTTAAACGTGTTGCAGGTTTTCAGAGAGCGGTGATGTTTGTTTCGACGCACAGTTTTCATTTACCGATGTACAATACTTTTTGTTGATTCAATAAACTGCATTATATCATCATATTTATATTGTTCTGTTGTTCTCGGTAGCTCGACCTTTAGACACATCTTAGACCATTGGTCATGCTCTCTGGCATAAAAGTATTCACCGACGACGTTTGTGTCGCACAGTAGGTATTGTATTTACGATCTCGATTGTGTATTATAATATTACGTATAATAAGCTTATAGGTGAATTGTTGAGTTAATAACATTTAATATTTATTACTGACGTTCAATTGTACATTACTTTGAGAAACATACAAAGTGTATTCTGTAGTTGGATTTTTATAATTTATATTAAATCAAACAAAACCTGTGCAATATTATAACTTTATTGATAGTGTGTATGGTAACAACATTATGTTTTTAATGTTTTAATAAGCACCATCTTATGTAATTTGTATTAAACATGAGATTTTGCTGGCAAAGTTAGTATATTTTTGTAGTAAAAACTGACTAGAAAGCAACGATTGACATCATGTGAGCAGATAAATTCAAGTATTGTATGTTACACTCATAATATATTTCAATCTATATAATTATTGCAGACAAACACCTTAAATAAAAACATTCTTCTGTGGTAAGATTTATACATTATACAGATTAATTACTTATGCTCCTATTGTATAATATTTACCCGTTACTTAACTAAAAAAAAAAAACAATAGGTATTTGTGTATAGTTATTTTGCTACAATATTTTAATATTTATGTATTAATTTTCTTTTTGGATCAAAGCATAATATATTTTAAATGTAAAATATACAATTTTGTACCTATCTGATCAGCGTTAAAATAACTTACAACATTAAATGTTTTAGCACACCAATAATGAAAATGTTATTTAACATAGATTTTGCTGTTATGGTTGGTATATTTTTTCTTGCAACATTTGAGCTACATTTTGAACAAATCTGTTAAATTCATATATTGTATACACCACTTAAAGAATATTTCAAAATTTATATCTATTATTTTTTAAAATAATAATTTTTTATTTCGGTAAGGTTTATATTACACAAATTAATTATGCTTTAATTATGTAATAGTTACCTATTGCTCAACTAATAAAATATAGTATATTAATGTATAGTTACTTACTACAATATTTCAATATATATATTTTGATTTTAGTTTTTGAACCAAACACTCAATTTGTTGCAAATTTAATGTTAAATATATATTTCCTTATATAGTTATATTAAAATGTTTTTTATTTATTATTTACAATATTATCGATCATGTAAGGACAAAAGTATTTATTAGGTATTACGTTTATGTTAAATTTGCTCAAAAGTAATAAATAAATTATTAAATGAACAATAATGATAATTAAATTATTAATCATCAGTAAGCTCGAGTTAGATATGACTTATGACCTCAATGATTGAGAAATTATGTAGATCATCATGTATGAGCATTAGTATTTAATTTTTTTGATAAATTATGAATATTATATAAAATGGTGTATAGATTATTAAACACATTATGCTCATAATACATAATAAAAAAACACAGTGTAAACAGATATTGTAAATTAATACATCAAAAAGACTATGAATAAAGGTATTCAAGTCTCATAACACTCGAATTATACGAATCACATGAATAAAGCAGTGTATAACAAAAAATTCGTGGCGAGTCGGAAACTGTTTAAGTGCTCGAGATTTGCCAACAATACACAATTCGAACTGTAGTCGATAGGTTTAGGCGTTAGGATAGGATAGGATTTAGGCAGGGGTAACAAGATCGAATCCCGTCCCCGGTGGTTGAACCGCCGCCGGCGCTTTGATTAACATTGCGTACCATTTTTGCATTTTTTTTATTTTTTTTTCCTTTGTTTTTCTAATTATTATTCCATATTATTATTCTTATATATGTTAAATCAATCAAAACATGTGCTTAATTAATCCAAGATTTATCAGGGTTTTATGCAAAATTACTATCATAACTTTCTCAAGTTTCAAGATAAAAAAAATGTAACACTTTTACAACATGATTTAATAAACGAATTGTAGAATTTTTAACTTATTACTCACAATACTTACACACCGTCCGCGAACCGACGCAGTCGGATTGCCTACCTAAGCGATTTAGTTATATATAAATCGATTTTCCTTAAAGATAGGACGTTAACACTTCGTTAGACTTACACTTTTTCCTCTACAATACAACATCAGAATTTCGACGTTAGGAGGTATAACAATCCGCCGTAGGCGGATTGCCCAGCACAAGTATCGGTTTTCACTGGTTGATGACTAATTGCTAGACACTCAATTACCATTATTTTATTCTCATACAAAAAAGCACCGGGCAAACGGAACGATATATATCTAAATATAAATTGCTTAGCCAGATATCAATTTGCACCGGTTAAGGACTGATAGCTAGACGCTCAATTACAATTTCTGATATGTTATTTATTTTTTTAACATACAAAAAAGAACCGGGCAGGCGACGGGAAGCGATATTACACCAAATGATGATTAATAGCTAGACACTCAATTACCATTTTCGGTACACATTTATTCTTTTTGAATTCAAACAAGCAACGGGCAAGCGACAATGCAAAATTTTAGTGACCGATTTCTAGACACCCGATTACTATTTCCAACCGAATTTCCCTTTAAACGATTTTCACTCGACCCTCTCGAAGGCGCCGGAGGCGGCTTCTACAAGTCTGGAATCGAGGCACACCAGCCGCTAGTCTTATAGTATAAAACGTGAAGCAGTTCGTCCGTTGTCCGCCCGGGCGCTGCCTGTATCATAAGGAATTACCAATCAGAAAATTAAATTTTTTCCCGACCCGTTATCACGTCTTTACGTTATCGCGTTTTGTTATTGTGTATTATATCGTTTTTCAAAAATTTCCATATTTTTTCGACGTTTTAACCCATTTTTTGTAATTTTATTGGCGTTTTACGGCCCCGACGTCGTGTTTTTCGAGTACTCCGTGTTTTTTTACGCCCGGTAGAGTGCCCGTTTTCTACGTGTTTGTGTCGTTGCGTTCGCCGTCGCGTTAACCGAGACGGCCGCCGACCGACGTTCTCGCCGATTTTTCAGTTTTCGTCGTTCTGATTCACGCTTTTCTTCGACATTAATACATTATGGTATGGTTTTTCGCGTAGCCTGTGTCCTATAAACGCCGTACGTTTACCCCGTTTGTACGTGAACTCTGTTAGTTTGATTGGACGGAACGATTGGAATCGCCAAACGACGTATGAGGTATGTACGTCCTGCCTACTCGGTATTACTTTAATTATTTGAATCAGCACTGCACATTATTTTTTTTGGATATCAAACGTCGTGACGGTGTGTAATTCATTAAATATCAAATGTGTGTGTACTGCATTATTATATCTATTATCATATGTGTTTCAGGTGTATGGTCAATCGTCGCGGACCATTGACGTTCGTTTGTTCGCACAGTGCCACAGTGTTGATTTACTCATATATACTACATAATATAGTTAAATTACTGTTTTTGATTCAATAAATTGCATTTTATCATTTTATTTACATTGTATTATCCTTTGTAACTCAACCCTAACACCATTAGATTAATTTTTTACCTCAGGTTGTGCTCGGTGGCACAGAAGTGTTTGTGGACGTTGGAGGCCCATTCGCATAGTATATTATTTATTATGGATATAATATATTAATATGTGATTTAAAACTACAAAGGTTTTTTTTTTAGGTAGTATATTTACATTCATGCAGCTCCAGATTGTTACATTTGAATCAAATGTATAAACAATTACTACAGGTTAGCTAATAGTTTTTTGGCGATTTGTTGAGTTAAAGTAGTTTTATAAAGAGTAATATTATATACAACACAGTACCTACTACACAATATGTATACGGTAATAATATAATAAATAAATAATAGTCTCAGTGTTAAAACATTAAAATGAATATAATTATCTATACTTTTATATTGTTATCTTTTTTGATAAAATAAAAACTTATACTAATGTATCATGAATATTATATACATTTAAAAAAATATACAATACTAAACATCATATAACAGTATTAATCAGCAACTTTAAATTCAATTTAGAATATAAATACTCAATCAAATATAATATTAATAATATAATAATAAAAAATAAGTTGTTGTTGTTACATATCTAATTAAACATAATACATGTATTTGTAATTAAGAGAGCATCAAGAAGCATTTGTTTAATGTATTTTGATAATAATATGGAATTATAATTAAAGAGGTGTGGTCATTAATATTTTAATTCTTTCAATAAATTTGGTATCTATACCTATATTGTATCATAAATACATGTCATCATAAAAAATGACAATACAAACAAATATTCTGGACAAACACAATTCATATGAATATATCCGAGCCTCATTCCACACGAAATATACGAATTGTATAGGAAAAACGGTGCTCGACGCAAAATTCGTCGCGGGTCGAAAACGGTTTAAATGCTCGATATTTTGAAGACTTTCACAACTCGAACTGTAGTCGATAGGTTTAGGCGTTAGGTCCCAATGTATAGGTTAGGCAGGGGTATCAAGAACGAATCTCGCTCCGGCCGATTCGGCGGCGGCGTGTGCTGATCATGGCCGCCCGGATTTTTTGCATTTTTTTTACGTAATTTTTTATTTTAAAATTATTATTTTATATTGAATCATAGCTGAACATTATAACAATGATTTTTTTTTTTTCATAGATTATTGAACTATAATTTTCATCTCACACATCGCGTTGCATTTCGCATTACATTAAAATTATTATATACAATACCATATGCGCTGTAAACTTAATAAAATAAAAATAATAATATTATTTAAATATATATATATAAATATAATATATATAAAAAAGGTATATATTATATACCTTTTTTATTTAACCTCATTAGTCATTAGTCATTATTATTATTATTATTGTTTATTATAATTTATTATTATTTATTTAAAAATCTAAAATGCATGGATACGCTCATCGTACGCTTTCAAAAAAAAAAAAAAGTAATAAAGTTGATTACGATTTTATTTTACGTGTGTATTTATTGCAATCGTCGCAAGTCCAATAATTTGTCGACAGCGGTGTCAAAAAGATTATCTTATCGTCGACAAATTATCGATGTAACATATTGTAAATCTATTTATTGTTTATTCATTGGTAAATTTGCTGTGACTATATATATACTACACGTATTTAATTTTTTTTGTACATTATTCAAGTCTGTTGCATATAAAACCAATAGATACCTATCACTGTAGGAAACACCTTATAACATATTGAAAATATTAAGGGTAAAATATAGTCAAACAAGATTGATGTATTAATATAATATATTATAATATGCAATAATTGGCAATGGGAATTGTACAAAATTTATATATAATGATTTATGATATATAATAATAAAAATATGCAATAAGTACGAGGCAATGTTATTTTAAGAGACTTAACAAACATAGATACAATAATAAAATATTTAAAAACACGTGATATGTACACAACACAAAATATTTAAATACAAAAACGTTTTTAAAAAGAAAGTGATTTTATCAGATTTTTTTTTGGAATTATTATTATACATAATGTAAAACAAAACAGTGTATAATAACATTTAACAAAATAGGTTTAATAGTTTACATATAATTTATTAATTTAAAATATAATATGTCTACAATATATAAGTGGGAAATTGTATAAATATTTATTATATAATATTTGTGAGTGAGTGTGTGTGTATAAAAAATTTAAAATTTAAAAATATATATAAAATAATTTTAAGTAAAAATAATAGGAACCTAAGTTAATAAAAAAAATTTTAAATTTGGAATTATTATTATACATAATGTAAAACATAACAGTGTATAATAACATTTAACAATATAATATATAGGTTTAATAGTTTATTAATTTAATATATAATATGTCCACAATATATATAAGTGGGAAATTGTATAAATATTTATTATATATAATGTGTGTGTGTGTATGTGTGTGTATAAAATATAAAAAAAATGCGTCAGTAATATTATAGCAAATAAAGTAAAAATAAATATATAGTAAAAAAAAATTTTAATTTATTGTTTTTGCTGTAAAAAAAAAAATTAAATATATTTATTACAATAATAGTAAAATAATTTTGAGCACAAATAATATTACTTACATTTTTTTTAAAGTCCGCCGCTGCCTTCGACGTACTTGCGTCAACTGCCGCACCCGGGGCCTCGGACGTACCCGGGGTCTCCGCCGCACCCGGGGTCTCTGCCGCACCCGGGGTCTCCGCCGCACCCTGGGTCTCCGCCGCACCAGAATTCTGCGCCGCCCGCTCCGGCTTATTGGTGCCCACTGCTTTTTTTGCCGGCTTTTTTGATTTTTTGCCTGTAACACGAATATACAATTGAATATTATCCTGCTTACGAAAAGCACATGGCAAGTGAAATGTAATATAAATATATAAAACACTCACACTTTCGGGCAATGTGGCCGTAGCCGTTGCAGTTGAAGCAACCTGAAAAAAAGTTATGGAAAAAAATTCTAATTAACATTTTTACATGAGTTCTACAGTTATAACTTTCGATAAACTTACGGCGTACGGCCTTCTTTTGCCTCGGGTTTGCAGGGATTACTTGAGGTTTTGAATTACCGTAGTAATTTACCTGCAAACCCGAGCAATTGTTAATGGACCCTATGTTTAAGTTCTCCATACTGAAATAAATTATAATTAATTAAGACATATTATCGTTCTCCCTAACGTAATTAAAACATTTACGTATTAAAAAAAATAAATAATAATAAGCATTGCAAATCTTCTTTTACTTGAAGCAAACACAGAACTATCTACAGAAGAAACTAGAGAATATATTAGTATTTTGTATATTAGCATTATGTTTGAAAATTATTCAATTACATTACTTTGAATATATTATTTACGTATTAAAAAAAAAATAAAAAATAATAAGCATTACAAATCTTCTTTTACTTGAAGCAAACACAGAACTATCTACAGAAGAAACTAGAGAATACATTAGTATTTTGTATATTAGCATTATGTTTGAAAATTATTCAATTACAATTTTTATTCGAATATATTTTAATTATTTAGATAATATTCATTAGCTCGAACCATAATAAAATAATATAAATGAAAAAAAAATTGTTAGTAAAAAAAATACTGCCTGAAAAACAGTACATGTGGTCACTATATCCTAACTTAACAATTAGCAAATATAATTAAATATCATGTACTCACGTCTTCGGTGTGTCGATTGAAAATGAACGGCTTTCCCAATTTCACTTTACCGCGATGTCTGTTATTTCGTATATAGCCGCCTTATATTAGATAAAATGTTGGTTATGACTTTACGAGCGATACCGTGTTTGAATGTCGGTTAACGTGTTTACTGTATTATTGCAGGTCTTTGGATGGCGTGATGTACAACACGATGGGTGGGGAGGGAGGACGCGACAACGGTCGAGCCGTTGCCCGTTGGCCGATTTCTGGCTTCTGCAGGCTACGATCAACATCCGTGCAATACAGTTGTCGTAGCATTTTTTTTTGTTTTTCTTTGTTTTACATGCACATTTATACTCATTATTACATTTACTTATAATTTCTATAGTTTTTATTACCTATTCGTTCACTTTTTTTTTCATAACTGGGACTTTGGAGACCGGTGAGTACAATTTTATTTTCCTCCCATAACTGTGCGTAGGCCATGCACGTGTGTGTAAACAAACCATTTGTTTAGGTTATTGGTTTCAATAGTTTCATTACATTACGCACACGAGTACGATATAAAATACTTTCAATATTTTCGACTAATATTATTAACGTTTTACGAGCAATATATGTATGGACACATAATAATAACGAATAGCTCAACTTTCATAGGTTATGTCATTTTGTATCTGTGCATTACCCATGAGCATCGCAAATGAACGCATACACGGCACCGGTGACATGCCTTTGCTCCTGTTTGCGTACCTACCTACCTTTACGAAGATTATCGGCGCGCAGTTTTAAAGTACCTATTTCAATGTTACGGTTAACGAAAACATTGCATTCTGTTAACGATTTTAGCATATTTTTTCCTACTATTTTGTATGAACTTAAATGCATGTTGTAAATTATTCAAATAATATTAACGTATTTCCGATAATAACGCGCAATAACTGTTACAGTATCAACTCCACTGATAACAATTTGATAGTGTTTGTAAACAATTTGTTTTTTAATATACTCGGCTTATACCTATTATAATTATAATGCTAATTACTAAATTAAACATGTTTTTAATATACTTTTTAGTTTTATTACAATGGTTAGAACCTGTGTCATGTGCGGTAATGTTGATGCTGTCATCGAAGTTTCACTACACAGGTATTTACAATGAATTTCAATACGCACACTTTTACATGCCATAATTAAATTGCAACATGTTTCTTTTTAGATTTCCGTCGAATGCCGAACGTAGACTTCGTTGGGTGCAATTCGTAGAAAACCACGGTGTTGCTGTTCGTCCCACCTCTATGCTCTGTTCGAGACATTTCATTCCACGCGTTGACTTCTTCCCAGGTGGCAATCGACGCCGGTTAACTAGCACAGCCGTGCCGTCAATAGTAAGTTTATTATGAAATACAATTTTAGTTTTAATTGTATAGTATATCTCCTCACACACCTTCAAAAACAATTAGTACTGATGTATTTTGTAATTTTCTAAGAGATACTGTTTACCTAATATCATATCATTATAATATTTATAAAGAATAAAATAATACAATGTAGGTACAATAGATTATAATATAATTTTTAAGCAAACATTTCACTGCACCGAACATAAATATGTTCACTTACATGTTACATATGATTAATATGTGTATATAACATATTCTTTTTCTTTTTCTGTTCACTAAATTACATTAAACTTAACAAAGTATACCGTTTCAAGTTATCGATGTCAGTTCCATCAAGTAAAAATAAATTATGTACACATATTATGTAACAAAATAACCATTTGAACATTGTTATGTGAATTTATTTACATATATTTTTTTATGTCTACTTCTTCATTTTCATTCACTACAACATAATCTTATTTATATACTCATTAAACTCACATATCACTGCTATATGTGACATTCATTGTATGTCTTACTTTATAAATGATATCTATATTAAACATTTCAAACTACGTTGTGCAGTAACGAGTCATTTACTTAATTCAATATCTCAATAATATATAACTTTTATATATTACACTCATGGTTCCATCAACACTACATTTGACAATTATTATTGACCAATTTATTTAGAATATATAGATAGATATATATTAATACACTAACCTTCCATTCCCTGTACACAATGACGTGCTTTTATTTATTATGATATATTCTTGATAATTATACATCTTTTGATTTGTCATTTAATTGATAGTTATTCCATTCAAACATTGTTAATTCCATAATTTCTTTTAATATACTTTATTTGATTAACAAAATAGAGTAATATTTTTTTTTTAAACAAATATTTTTCTAAACAAAACATAAACATTATTACTTGCATATACTTCTTTTTTACCCTATTAATCTTTCAATTAAAAATCATAATAAATAAAAGCATATCATTGTGTACAGGGAATGGAAGGTTAGTGTATTAATATATATCTATAGGTATATCTATCTATATCTATCTTTAAGTTCACTCATACCTATAGCTTAATTAATTTATTGTATTTAATTTGCATACAAATGGATATATTAAATATATTTGTATTTATGTCTGTATGTTTAAACCACCATCATGTTCTTTTATTTATGGGAAAATTAAAAATTTGAGATACATTTAATAAAATACAATACCAATTTAATAACTAACCCAGGGGCGTATTTAAGCGAGGGGTACATGGGTCCCGTGCCTCCCCCATTCATCGTATTTTATACTTATTTTTATTATATGAGAAATGTTACAACTCTAGGCTCCACGCAAATTTGAACTTTTTGTTTGTGCCCCCCCCCCCCCTTAAGACATTTCTAAATACGGCCCTGAACTAACCTATCTTATTAACAATGTTTATTAGTTACTAAATTATTTAAGTTTTACTTTTAATGTATGAGTTACATTGTTTTTATGATTTATATAATTTTTTTTCAACTTCTTTTTTAACCTATTAATTTTCTTTTTTAGGTTCACTTATACCTATAGCTTAATTTATTTATTGTACTAAATTTATACAAAAATATATCTAAATATTTGTATTTATAATATTATATCTTTAGCTGATGGTGCTCATAATGTTCTTTTATTTATGGGAAAATTAAAAATTTGAGATACATTTAATAAAATGCAATACCAATTTAATAACTAACCTATCTTATAGTCATTTTTATTCACTATGACATAACTTAAATCTTATTTATACACTCATTTCATTGCTATGTGATATTCATTGTATATTTTACTTTATGTATATTACAATCTATGTATCTATATCAAACATTTCAAAGTACATTGTGCAGTCACGAGTTAATTTCTTAATTCACTATCTCAATAATATATAACTTTTATATATTACACTCATGGTTCTATCAACACCACACGTGACCATTGTTAAAAAATGTATATATAATGTATAGATAGATGTATTTTAAATATGCATACCTTCTATTCCCTGTAACAATAATATGCTTTTATTTGCTATGACATTAAATTATTATTCTATAGAATAATTAAAAATAAATAAATAAATATCTTTTTTTAACAAATATTTTACCACTGGTGTATAAAATATGTAAAAACGTTATATGCAAGTAAAAACTTGCATACACTTCTTTTTTAGCCTATTATTAATGTTTCAATTCAAAATCATAATAGATAAAAGCATATCGTTGTGTACAGGGAATGGAAGGTTTTATAAATATATGTTTTTTTTTTAGGTTCACTTATAAATAAAGCTTAATTAATTTATTGTATTTAATTTTTATACAAATGGATCTAAATATTAAATTTATTTGTATTTATGTATGTTTAACTGATGGTGCTCATTATGTTATGTTATTTATGGGCAAATTAAAGAATTGAGATATATACTTATGCAATATTTATTAGTTACTAAATTGTTTAAGTTTTATTTTTAATGTATTAGTTACAATGTTTTTATGATTTATATATTTTTTTCAATACTGGTAATACATTCATTACATTATGCAGTGCAAATACATATAAACAATTAAATTGTTGTTTAAAAACATGTATGCTATTCTACATTTTGACCCTAATTATTAAGTGCTCATATTTTTATCATTTTATATCACTATATACATATACTATTCATTTAAACTGATCATCTATGATTTTATAGGCAGTCGAACAGCAGCACGAGGCGCCTGATGGTGAACAAGCAGTTCACGAAGAAATTGACAACGCCGATGAACAAGGCGGCGCAGAAATCATTGAGGTCCAAATGGATGTCAATGACATGGAAGTCGTCGAGGTCCAGGTGGAAGATGGCAATGTGGAAGTTGTCGAAATTCATCTGGAAGATGACAATGTGGAAGTTGTCGAGGTCCAGATGGATGACGTCCCGATGGAAGTGGAAGTCGTTGATGTTCTGCCGGCCGACGCACAGGCAGAACTTGAATTCGCAGACATCTTCGACTATTTACCTCCGGACGTCGACGAAGAGGTCAGTGAATAAATATTTCATATTGATAAAATAAAAAAAAAAAAATAAGAACCATTACACTTTTATTATTCATATTGCAGTTCGAGCCAATTCCACTGGGTGTTCCTGTGGCTCAACGTTTGCCAATGAGAGACCGTCCGGCAGGTGTTCAACACCCACTCCCAGACCAACACAACGTTGGTGCTTTGGACGCAGTTTGCAGAGAATGCAACGCCCGTCACTTCCATTGCGAACGCGCATCTAGAGGTCACTTCTCCACGTGCTGTAACAACGGTCAAGTGACCGCTACAGGACAGCGCGTACTGCTGCGAGCACCTATGCGTTTAACTAATTTGTTGATTGATGATTCACAGGAAGGTACCAACTTTCGAAGGGAGACTCGCCGGTACAACAACTCACTGGCGTTTGCAGCGTTCTCCAGCGACCTCAACCCCAGACGGTTGCCGGGTCGGGGACCAAGCGTGTACACTGTCCACGGACAAGTGTACCGCAGGGTCAACAATGACGTCGTCGGCAACGAACACAGGCCACCGAGGTACTGTGAGTTGTACTTTGTCAACTCAGCCGAGGCCAACCAGGCCCGAATGCGACAACAAGATGTCGCAGACCGTCTTTTGGCAGGTTTGCTTGCAGACCTGGACCAAATGCTTCGGGAAATCAACCCATACGCTCAGGCTTTTAGGTAAGATGACCGATAAACTCATACACATACACTTTAGTAGTTATTAAACGCTGTGGTTTTTTTTTTTTTTATCTATACACACAGTTCTTAATACATAAAGGTAATATTTCAATTTCTTTTATTATACAATATACATTACACTATTTATATATATGTATAAAAAAACATGGTACTTCCGGATAAACTAAATAACATAGACTACCGATTATACGCATTATGTTTATTTTTATCCCACTTTTTGGTGTTTTTACAATGTGTGAATTATAAGTATATTATGTGTTTACAGGAACATGAGCATGTTGTGGTTGGAGGAACAAGAAAGAGCCAATGCCAACCCTGAAGTGATGGGACCTAGGTCAGTGAGTATGCATTTTGTTACAGATGCAGCCAGGGACCAGCGACGATACCAACGACCGACCGCAAACGAAGTTGCGGCCGTGTTCGTTGGTGACGATGGACGTCCACCGAGAGACCTAAATCTGGTAATTTTTGATAGGAATCCCGTTGACCCCGGACATCGGATGCAAACCATACCCGCGGGCTCATGTCACGCAGATCCCATGTTGTACCCGCTGTTCTTCCCGCATGGGGAGAGCGGTTGGCACAACAATGTGATGCAAGAGGGTAACCGCAACAACCAAGTTCGTAGTCGGAACACTATCCGGGAGTTTGTGTGTTATCGTATGGCCATTCGATATACAGGAAACAACGATACTGATCACGAAGGCATAAGTTTAATACATGGTGGTGGTTTTTTATTACAGCAGTACGTGTGTGACCAGTATGTTCGGATGGAATCGAACAATCTCAACTACGCCCGTAGAAATCAGCAAGCGCTCCTCGCTGACGCTTATCAAGGGCTGGTGGACCACGTCAACCAACAACACCACTTGGACGAGGCCAACCCGATGGCTGTCGGCCGTAGAGTCATTCTACCGTCGACATTCGTCGGGAGTCCACGTTACATGAAAGGGTGTTATCACGACGCAATGGCTATTGTGCGTAAGTACGGTAAACCTGATCTGTTTATAACTTTTACGTGCAATCCTAGGTGGCCAGAAATCACACAGAATCTCGGAAGATGGTCTGCTCCAAACGACAGACCCGATCTCATAGCCCGGGTGTTTCACGCCAAACTCAAAGCCCTCATGCAGGACATAACAGTAAATCGTGTGTTTGGTAATGTAGACGCGTATGTATACACTGTTGAGTTTCAGAAACGTGGATTGCCGCACGCACACATATTGGTCATCCTCGGTGAGGAAAGTAAGTTGCTCACCGCCGAGGATGTGGACAATGTTGTGTGCGCCTCCTTGCCTGACCCGGCGACCGACAGGCGCCTGTTTGACTGTGTGACATCACACATGATTCACGGGCCGTGTGGGCAACTAAACCCCAACAGCCCGTGCATGGTGGACAACAGTTGTTCAAAGAAGTATCCAAAAGAATACAGTGAAGAAACTGTCTACGCTTCCAACAACGGGTACCCGACGTACCGCCGACCAAACAATGGATCTGTTGCCTTGGTCAGACAACAAGAGGTAGGCAATGAATTTGTGGTCCCCCACAATCCATACCTACTGGCAAAATATGATGCACACATCAACGTTGAGGTGTGCTCTACGGTTAAGAGTGTCATGTATTTGTATAAATACGTGTACAAAGGCCATGATGCGGCCACTATGGAAATTTGGGACGGCGATGAGATATCAAAGTAAGCAGATTTAAATTAATTATTTTCATATACTAAGTTTTTGCTATTGTATAAATTAATAACACTTAATGAACCATACACTACAATGATTGTTGTAAGAACTGTATTCATTTGGTTCATTATAATGCTTTTTGACTATAGAAACTATAGATACTAACAACACACTGTAAATAAATTATATTAGACTCCAGCACTTTTGATTCTTTTTTTCACTATACTTGGCCATACTCTACCTCAAGCATTGTTTAAATAAAACATAAAAATCATTAAACTCTAATTCACAATTGACTAATGGTTTTATTTAATAGCTTTGTAGCCAATCTGATATACAATTTATTATACTTATTATTGAATGGCTCAGGTATAGTTAGTAATTGTTAAATTCAAATTGTTATGGCGTTGCACAAACTAACGAAATATTAATAAATACAATGTACTTTTATGTAAATTTCAAATACATGCATACTTAAAACACTTTTTTCTATTAACTTAGTAATACTACTGTTATAATTCATTTTAAACTCATACCAATGTGATGTTAGATTAATATGTATAATACTTGGCTATACATTACTATACATGTATATATAAACAATAAACTTTACTCTTTTGGTGTCAACTATGATTTTGTCTATATATATTGTTACTATCTAAAAACAAATTATTAAACTCCAGCTCACACTTGACGATGGCTTTAATTGAGTTAATTTATTTTAATTTATTCGAATGGCTCAGATATAGTTAACAGTTATTATTTGTTATAGTTATAACCTATAACTGAATTTTAATTAAATTATAAAATAAAAATAAATAAAATGTACAATATAACAATATATGAATCACATACTTTAAACACTATATTAATACACTTTTCCACGTCATAATATGGGTTTTATTAACTATATACTATAACCTTTACTTTTTTTTTTAATGACTAATTTTATTTTACTCTACTTATTTTATATCACATGCAACAACACCTCAAATAATTAATAATGAAAAATAATAAAATCTAAGCATAAGACAAATCATTAATTATTTAAACGTTATGCTTGCCAAACCTTATAGTATTACATGTATTAATAATATATCTTATATGTTATACATATGTAATTAACTTAACATCACTTGATATATTATATGATATATATGCAATTAACCTAATATCACATTATACATTAGTTGCAGAAACTTTGTTACTATTATGGTTTATTATATGTTTGTTTTTTTTTTTTCAGTTTCATCAATTCACGATACGTAAGTCCGCCAGAAGGGATCTGGCGGTTGTTTTCGTATGAAATGCACAAGAGGAGTCACACGATTGTTAGACTTCCAGTGCACTTGGAAGACAGACAGACCGTCTACTTTGCTCCTGGGCAAGCCCAAGAGCGAGTACAGAACGATGCCCAACGTCGTACGAAATTGACAGAGTTCTTCACGTTGAACGCAAACGACGTGGAGGCAAGACAGTACCTGTATCACGAGATACCGGTGCACTACACGTGGCAACAGGCACAGAGAAGGTGGGTGCGGCGACAAAGACGGATGACCAACGAGACGTTGGCTCGGATGTATGTCGTCAACCCACTGGACCGTGACCGGTTCCACCTGCGACTGTTACTTTTGCACCGGAGAGGCTCACAGTCTTTCCGGGACATGAGAACAGTCGACGGCGTGGTGCACGAGAGCTACGGGGCTGCCGCCATCGCGTTGGGACTCTTGGAGTCCGACCGCGCATGGCTGGCATGCATGGAAGAGTCTGCGTCGTTAGACACTCCCCGACAGCTCCGGTATCTCTTCGTTACGATACTGGTGATGTGCCATCCGGCGGAACCGCTGGCCTTGTTCCAAGCGAACGAGGCCAGCATGATGGAGGACTTCAATCGGCGTTTCCAAGACTTGGACCGTGCCAGAGCGGCAAGTCTTGACGCCATTGGAGACCTACTTCGTGCACACGGAAAAACGCTCGGCGACTACGGGTTGCCCTACCCGGATGTCGGTCTATTGGAACCCGAACAGGACGACCAGTTGTTCGGGGCAATAGACGCGGCGGCGCGGTGGGCGCAACAAGTGGTCGACATGAACGACGAACAGCGTACGGTGTACGATCGGGTGATGGCGGCCGTCGACGACAACCGGGACATCCAAAAGGTGTTCTACGTCGACGGCCCCGGTGGCACTGGAAAGACGACGCTCTACGGATGCCTCATTTGGTCGCTTCGCAACCGAGGACGGTCGGTGTTGTGCGTGGCGTATACTGGGATCGCGGCGTCGCTCATGGACGGTGGTATGACAGTGCACTCGACGTTCGGGCTGCCGTTCGGTACCCTTACGGACGAGGACACGTCTACCATCACCATGCAGTCTGAACGCGCTCAGAGGATACGTGACGCGGCACTGATCGTCTGGGACGAAGCGCCCATGTCACCGGGACCGCAACTCACGGTGGTCGATCGCTTGCTCAAGGACGTCATGAGGTCGGAATCGCCGTTCGGCGGTAAACCGGTCCTGTTTGCGGGCGACTTCAGGCAGATACTGCCCGTTGTCCGCAGGGGAAACAGGAGTGCCGTCGTCATGTCGTCGATCAAACACAACTCCCTGTGGCAAAACTCGGAGAAGTTTGAACTGACGCGAAACATGCGCGCCGGCAACGACGCGGACTTCGCGGATTGGTTGCTCCGGCTCGGCAGCGGCCAACTGCCGACGGTCGACGGCGTTCCGGACACCGTCGAAATCCCGCGGGAAATGGTATGTGACGTTGCTGATTTAATTGATTTTGTTTACCCGCAGCACATGTCGTTGGCTAATGTCGACGATTTTGCTCGGAAAATCATTCTGTGTCCTAGGAACGAGGAATGCAGGCAAATCAATCGCACGGTGCTCCAACGCATCGAGGGCGCTGAAAGAACGTACACGGGCATAGACTCTGTGGTGATGGACGATCCCGACGAGGTAGCAAATTACCCGACCGAGTTCCTAAACTCACTAGAACTGAACGGCCTGCCGCCGTTCAGATTGACACTCAGGGTAGGTGCTATAGTCATGTTGCTAAGGAATCTCGATCCTAAGCGAAGACTGTGTAACGGTACAAGGTTAGTGGTCACCGAACTCCGGCGACACAACTTTAAGGCTAGGGTGTTGTCTGGTAATGTTGATGCACAGGAGGACATCGTCATACCTGCGATACCCATGACTTCGGGTAGTGAGGACGACCTGCCTTTCGAAATGAGGCGGGTTCAATTCCCAGTTAGGTTATCGTTTGCTATGACAATCAACAAGTCACAGGGGCAGACGTTTGACCGAGTTGGATTGCTTCTGCCGGTGCCCGTGTTCACACACGGGCAACTGTATGTTGCATTTTCAAGAGTGAGGAACGCTCAATCTGTCAGAGTCGGCATGTACGATGATGGCAATGGGCGGTTTGTCACAAAGAACGTTGTGTACAGGGAAGTACTACCAACGGGGTAACAGGTATGTAGGCAACGGTGAAATTGTTCACAAAAAAATTATATCAGATTTACTATTTCTAATTACCATTAACTGTTAGCATTGTTTAATTTCAATAACAAATTTTCATCTGATAAATTTTTTTTTGAGACTTTCTAACCGGAGACTACAAAACAGTTTATATATATACAACAATGTTGTATACCGATCATGGGTCTTATGATCCACCGGGCGTTGGCCATATCATGGATCTAATGATCCACCGGGCGTTGGCCATATCATGGATCTTATGATCCACCGGGCGTTGGCCATATCATGGATCTTATGATCCACCGGGCGTTGGCCACTTGAAGTACCTAATCCTTAGGGATCCGCACATTCTTAGGTACTTCATGGACAGTTGGGTTATTTCTACAGTCATGTAGCTGCTCCCGACTGTTCACTGAGGAGAGATAGTTCGACAACCTCCACGTGGTTCTCTCTGGATGCGAATCTGCTTCAATGCGGATTCGTAACTAATAGTCGAACACATTATTTAACATTTTTAGAGTGTATACCTATTTTTCTTTTTTTTTAAACATATACCGTAAGATATCTGTAATATTGTAATTGTCAATTTGTTTGTAACACATAAAATTCAATTAATATGTGCAACACCAATTCAACTATTGTAATTAATTTTGTAAATTTTTTGTTTGTGTACATTTAACATAATGTCTGTCATCTAAACACCATGGAATTGTTTGTACTTTGTTTTTTTTTTTTACATAAGCTGTGCATTGATTTATCTGTACAATACAAGGTGTTATTGGTTTCAATTTATTCAGAATGTAGAAGTATATATTATAACAATATTTCTTATTTTTATTTGACTACCTATTTTTTGCAAATCTTTTACTTACTATAATGTATAACAATATTTGTATTTATTTTTTTTATCACAATAATTGTTCATTAACATTGTTGTGTTGGACTTAAGCGTTATAAACATAATATTTTATAAGTATATTATACATGTAAAATTCATACTCTCCTCTGTACACAAATTATGTAAGAAACATAAAATAATTAGATAATTATATCATTTTAATTAATTATATTCCTAATGTTTTATATAATATCTACCTAATTAATGATTATGTTTCTAATGTTTAAAAAAATATCTACCTAATAAAATACAATATGTAATTGAATGTATTATTTAATTTTTTTAACACAATAAATTGCAAATTTAGTCATGTATTTTGTTTGTGTATTATATTTGATAATAATATATAATATTAATGAGTGTGTTGGCAGATGTTAGTATTTAATATTTAATTTTTACATACACATTAGGTGTATACTATTATGGTCACAATCAGATTGTCTACATAAGTGGCTTTATTACACGTAAACTGATTTATACCAGTGATGACTGATAACTAGACATTAAAAAGTCAATATTATTATAGATTTTAAAAATTTTTATTTTAAATACAATAAATACATTGTTAAGATTTTCTTCCATATGTAAAGTTTGTATTAATGTGAATTACTCATTAATTAGTAATTAATTGGTATACCGTTGTCAGAGTGCAGGTATTGTACACTCAATAGTCAATACATATACAATATACATACAATATTTCACCCATGCGCTAACATTGTCTGCGATCCGACGCAGTCGGATCGCCTACCTGGTAGGTATAGTTGCATATAAATTTATTATAACAAGAGATTGCTGATTATTCAATGCTCAAACGACAACATTCGACTTTAACATTTTTTCCTACTTTCGACGCCAGGAGGTTAGACAATCCGCCGTAGGCGGATTCCCCAGCCAGGTATCGATTTACACCGGTCGAGGGCTGATAGCTAGACACTTAAAAGTCTACGTCTCAATCTCAACTTTCAAAAACTTTTCACATTCGAAAGGAGACCGCCAAACAATCGACACCACGAACGTCTTATCAATTCTCGAAAACACCCGCCTTATCATCATCATCCCGATAGAATATTTGCAGTACTACCAATCAGTGGTACCAACACCACGGACTTATTACCGCCAAATCTTCATTTTTTGAAAACTTACCACTTTCAAGCTCTTCCATCCGTCCTAGGGTATTCACTTACACCGAGTTTCACCCAAAGCGAGTTTCACGGGCCGCTAGTCTTATAGTATAAAACGTGAAGCAGTTCGCCCGTTGTCCGCCCCGGCGCTACCAGTACTTTAGCAGAAAGCCAATCGAAAATTAGAATTTTTTTCCCGACCCGTTATCACTTTTTGCGTTATCGCGCTAACGTTTTGTTATTACTGAATACATTGGTTTTCGTAAACTTTTCGACGTTTGAACCCCTTTTTTGTAATTTTTTTGGCGTTTTACCGCCCCGACGCCGTGTTTTTCGAGTACTCCGTGTTATTTTACGCCCAGTAGAGTGCCTGTTTTCTACGTGTTTGTTTCGTTGCGTTCGCCGTCGCGTTAACCGAGACGGCCGCCGACCGACGTTCTCGCCGATTTTATTTCGACTTTTTCAGTTTTCGTCTTTCTGATTCACGCTTTCGTCATTGTGATATAATTTATCGTGTACCCCGCGTCCTTTAAACGCCGTACTTTACCGTTTGTAAGTGAAATCTGTTAGTGTAATAATTGGACGGAACGATTAGAATCGACGTATGAGGTATACATATATTTCGATTAAATTGCACGATTTTATGTGTGTTATCTTTCTATACGTGTTGTAGGCTTACTGATCGTCGATTCGTGTCAAATACAAGTCGTTTTCGTGCCCTTTGTACACTTTGGTTCCAGACCGTCGACAGTGCTTCATCAGCACTGCAGATTATTTTTTTGGATATCAAACATCGTGACTGTGTGTATTTCTTTAAATATCAAAGTGTATATACTACATAAGTATCTATATGTGGTAAAGGTGTATAGTCAATTGTTGCGGAGCATTGACGTTCTTTTGTTCGCACAGTGTTGATTTACTCATATCATACATTATATAGTTAAATTACTGTTTTGGATTCAATAAATTGCATTTTATCATTTTATTTACTTTGTCTTATCCTTTATAACTCAGCCCTAACACCATTAGACCAATGCTCTACCTCAAGTAGTGCTTTGTTGCACAGAAGTGTTTGTCGACAATGCAGGTTCATTCGCAAAGCACTGTCAGCGTGTACTCCAACAAAGTGTATTGAAACTACACTATGGTTGAATAGTCACTTTTACTCAGATGTATACATATTAACAGCATAAACACATTAAAAACGTATGGAAATGTTAATAGTTTATAAATGAGTTGTTGAATTAGAGTAGTTAATTAACTACATATCGTGTGATTCTTACAAGCTGAATAAAAAATAAAGTAATCTAGATATGATACTTAAATTATTATTGTTCAACTCTACATATTATTTAGTATTATGTAATTGAGTAATTTTATGCTACACATAAACACATGCATAAATTATAATAGTAGGTACTACGTGTGATTGTATACATCTAAAATATGAAACATTTGGTAAGTTTACCAAAGATGTATGTTCAAAGACTACAATTGAGTATATTTGCAATCTATACAATATTTAGCTTATCAAAATAAATTTTATAAATTTTACTTTTATTGTATAATTGTTTTCTATCTAATAAAACAAAAACTGATAATTATTTATGTGTAGGTATTATATACGTTTTATTTTTTGAATCGAGAAGACAATATATAAATTGAAAACGTTAAAATTTTGTTAAGAATGTTGTTTTTATATCTTATACTAACCATTTACAATGTTCAACCACATTTAATAGTATTATTCATTTATTTTGTGCATATTTAATTAGAATATAAATAGTTTATAAATTATTTTAATAATAATTAATTACTAAAAATAAGTATGTGTTTGACTATACTTTAAAGGCTCAACTTTTAAAAGTATCATATTGATCATTGATTCATGATTTTATAGGGTTTAAAACGTTGAATACCTCAATTAAATTTTTTTATTTATATGAAACAATATGCAATATCAAACATTTGGTAAGTTCAAAAGAATTGATTAGCAACCATAAGTATTTTAAATTTTTTAATTTAATTTAATAGCTACCATTTAAGTTACAGATGAAAGGTAATTAAATAGTTCTATAGTCTGATAGTAAATATTTTAAATTATACAATTGAGTATAGGTATTTACAATCTATAAAATAATTTATCTTTAGTTAAATTTAATGAATTTTTCTATTATTGTATAATTCTTCTCTACCTAATAAATCAAAAACTGATAATTAAATATTGATGTGTTTATATAAAAATTTTATTTTTGAATCAAAAACACAATTAATAAATTGCAAACATTAATATTTTGTTAAGACTGTTGTTATCATGTCTTTTTTAAGTATTATTCATTTATTATATGCATATTTAATTAGAATATAAACAATTTATAAATTTATTATATTAATAGTTATAGGTACATGACAAAAAATAAGTTTTACTATACTTTAAAGGCTTTTAAAAATATTATATTGATCATTAATTCATAATTGTATACAATTTAAAACATTGAATACCTACCTCAATTATATTTTTTTATTTACATAATATCTAACACGATACATGTATTTATAATAAAAATATGTATAAAAAAATTACAATGAAAAATAATAACTATACAAATATAAATGGTAAATGGTAATTATACTTATAGTAATATTTTAAATTGCATTTTATTTTTATTTTTAAATAAAGGCCTCGACAACATAGGTCATTGGCCTAGAAAAGAACAAAAGTAGTTATATAAATTGCATTTGTAACATGCATTTTGTATATAATATGGAATTATAGTGATCAGATTCCTATAAGAATTTATAGGTACATTAAATTAGTGTAGGTCCTACACTATAGTATGATAAATATACTAAATATGTCATCACACACAACCAAGCAATCTATTACTACATATTGCATATTATGTACAATTTACATTTTACCGTTCGACTGATATTATGTTTATGCATACAATACCTATGCTGTAGGTAGTATATTATAATAGTAGTAACCGGTAACGATGACATCAAATTAGAATAAAAATGTTTGATAAATAATATTAGTAATAACAATAAATAAGTTTGGGTTTGACTTTAATGTATTGCCTGAAGTATTTATAATATAAATAATGTAGATTTTTTAAGTATAGTTTTAGAGGATTTAAATTTTTGAATAAATTTGGTTAATCCAAAAACTGTATTCTTTACTATTATATTATTAAATTAATATTACAAATGAATGTAATACACGTGAAAAATTATAATATGTCAAAAGATATTGTACGCAAATGCATGTAAAAGACAATTAATAATCTCTCATGAGTTAATGACATACGAAATAGGTATATTAATTACATAGAAAAACAGTGCTTGGTAGAAAATTCGCTGCGGATCGCATACGGCTTAAATGCTCAAGATTTGACAGTTATCTCCAACTCAAACTGTAGTCGATAGGTTTAGGCGTTAGGTCCCCATGTATAGGACAGGCAGATATAGCAAGATCGAATCCCGCCCCGGCGGAATTAGCGGCGGCGCATGCCGTAACATGGCCGTCCGTATTTTTTGCATTTTTTTTCTCGATTTTTTCAGAAATATTTTGTTTTATATTTATTATGAATAATATATATAATAAATACACGATTAAATTTACTTACGTATTTACAGTTTCTTTTTCTGTAAATTAATAGAATAAATTACAAATTGTAACTCCCGTGTTACGAATGTTGTTAATATTGTATATTCAATCAGTGGCGTATTAAGGGGGGGGTCCAGGGGTACTGGACCCCCCCCAGAATCTCTCCAAAAAAAAAAAAATTCTTACATATTTGGAGACCCCGATTTATGTAAGCACGCGCGGACATGGTTTTTTCCCGTGAACAAAATATTTATATGAAATATAGTTTAAAATTAGTCAACAGTCGAACGATCAAAAACCCGCCGCCACGCGTAATTAAACTTTTCCTTGTATTGTATGTATTATTACCACTTTATAAAATACCCGTATTAGATAAACATCAATAATTCTCGAAACAGTCAAAACATTCTTATCGCCAGGAATTGACGACTCACATCATTCTCCAATAAACTATTTCTATAGGACAATATAGATATCTATTGTTAATCTATATGAATTTTTGCTTGGTAACAACTAAATAAGGAAATTGTCGTAGAACCATTTACTTCATGTTTGTATTTCGTTACTGAACGACGGCGTCGGCTACGAGTTCGAACGAGTGATATGGACGACTGTTGTCATAATGTCATATTTCTATAATTTAAACCTATTTTTACGTTTTAACACGAAGTTGACAACATATTATTAAACTGCTATCGAAATAATATTAATTGTCAACGTGTACTGAGAATAATTATTGATATAGGTACGACTATCGGAGCTTCGGAGCTACGAGGCATACTTCAATATTCGTTTAACCTATATTATATACTGAACTTTTATATACAAAATCATATTATTTTTTCTTTAAAAATCTATCTGTACCCTAGCTGTGTCTCTGTGATGTGTATCGGTTCATAAATGTCTCTGATATAAAATGCATAGGTATTGCATATAATAGTCTTGCAAATCGTCGAATACAATGATTTTTTTTTTTTAAAAACCTTTTGTTTAAAATTAGTTAATATAGACGCTTAGATTTTATACTTTAAAATTATAAAATATAATAAAAAAACTATTTTTTATTCTTATAATCTATTAAAAACTATTTCTTTATACCAGTACCTACCTATCTATATTGACTATATTAATATTATGTTGGAATTATTGGACCCCCCCCCCAGAAAAAAATTGAAAATACGCCACTGGCCGTATTGCTTATGCATGGGGACCTAACGCCTAAACCTATCGAAAATTTTTTTAAAGCTGAGACGTAGACTTTTGAGTGTCTAGCTATCAGCCCTCAACCGGTATAAATAGATACCTGGCTGGGGAATCCGCTACGGCGGATTGTCTAACCTCCTGCCATAGAAAGTAGGAAAAAATGTTTAAGTCGAATGTTGTCGTTTGTGCGTTGAATAATCGGTAATCACTTGTGAAAATAAATTCAATGCAACTATACCTACCAGGTAGGCAATCCGACTGCGTCGGATCGCGGACTATTTCGGCGCAATAAGTGAAATAAAAATTTCGTATTAACTCAAAATATAAAAAGCTTTAAGGGAAACTAAACCAGCTAGGTAGGCAATCCGACTATGTCGGATCTCAGACAATGTCGGCGCATGGATCAAATATTATATGAATGGTATAATATATGGTATAATGGTATTATTAATTAATCAGTAATTCACAGTAAAACAAAATGTATATATGGAAGTAAATCTTATCCATTAATTAATTGTATTTGTATGTATTTAAAATAAAAAAATTGTGCAACGTAAAAGTTTTTTAAAGCAATGTTATTGCCTTTTAATCGTTAGGCGGATGCTGCTTTGTTGGTAAAATATTTTAAGTGAAAGTGAGTTTTTGAATGTTAAATACTTTATCAGTTATCTATGGTAAAAATCAGTTTACACGCAAAAAAACCTACCAGGTAGGCAATCCGACTTCGTCGGATCGCGGACTTTGTGGGCGGAATTGGTGAAATAATAAGAACTTTTCATTAATTCTCATTTCGAAATATGTTATGTACAAATATATTTTATACATTTTGTCATGTTCCCTCGGAAGTCGATAGTCGGGTGTTGATATGCTCGTAAAAAAGTCAGAGGTAAATCGCGTGTTGAATTTTAGTAGTCAGCAATCAATGGGGAAAATCAATTATGATACACAACTAAAGTAATCAAGTAAGCATCCGATTGCGCCGAATCGCGGACAATGTGGGCGGATAGTTGAAATTGTATTGAATTGTATATTATGTATTGAATGTCGGCGGCGCATGCTGTAACATGGGCGCTCGGATTTTTTGCATTTTTTTTCTCGATTTTTCACGAAATATTTTTTAATATTTTGAATAATGTATATAATAAATATACGATTAAATTTACTTCCGTGTTTACAGTTACTTTTTCTGTAAATTAATAGAATAAATTACAAATTGTAACTCCCGTGTTACGAATGTTGTTAATATTATATATTCAATACATATACAATTTCACTTATGCGCCCACATTGTCCACGATTCGATGCAATCGGATTGCTTACTTGATTACTATAGTTGTGTATCATAATTTATTTTTCCCGTTGATTGCTGACTACTAAAATTCAACACGCGATTTACCTCTGATTTTTTACGAGCATATCAACACCCGTCTATCGACTGCCAAGGGATCATGACAAAATGTTTAAAATATATTTGTACATAACATATTTCGAAATGAGAGTTAATGAAAAGTTCTTATTATTCACCAATTCCGGCCACACAGTCCGCGATCCGACAAAGTCGGATTGCCTACCTGATTGGTTTATTTGCGTGTAAACTGATTTTTACCATAGATAACTGATAAAGTATTTAACATTCAAAAACTCGCTTTGACTTAAAATATTTTACGAACAAAACAGCATCCGCCTAACGATTAAAAAGTCAATAACATTGCTTATAAAACCTTTATTTTATATACATACCAATACAATAATTTAATGGATAAGACTTCTTTCATATAAACAGTTTGTTTTTCCGTGAATTACTGATTAATAATATCATTGTCATAGTGCATGCGTTGTATGCTCAAATGCTCAATAGTCAATTCATATAATATTTGATCCATGTGCCGACATTGTCTGCGATCCAACGCAGTTGGATTGCCTACCTAGCTGGTTTAGTTTCCCTTTTTGTATTTTGAGTTCATACAAAATTCTGATTTCATTTATTGCGCCAACATAGTCCGCGATCCGACGCAGTCGGATTGCCTACCTGGTAGGCATAGTTGCATTGAATTTATTTTCACAAGTGATTACCGATTATTCAACGCTCAAACGACAACATTCGACTTTAACATTTTTTCCTACTTTCTATAGCAGGAGATTAGACAATCCGCCGTAGGCGGATTCCCCAGCCAGGTATCTATTTACACCAGTTGTGGGCTGATAGCTAGACACTTAAAAGTCTCAATCTCAACTTTCAAAAACTTTACACATTCGAAAGGAGACTTCCAAACGGCCAAACAATCGATTGTCTTATCAATTCTCGACAACACCCGCCTTATCATCATCATCCCGATAGAATACTCGCAATGGAGCCAACACCACGGACTTAATACCGCCAAATCTTCATTTTTTGAAAACTTTCCACTTTCAAGCTCTTCCATCCGTCCTAAGGTATTCACTTACACCGAGTTTCACCCAAAGCGAGTTTCACGGGCCGCTAGTCTAATATAATAAAACGTGAAGACTTTTCCTTTTGTCCGCCGAGGCGCTGCCAGTACTTTAGCAGAAAGCCAATCGAAAATTAGAATTTTTTTCCTGACCTGTTATCATCTTTTTGCGTTATCGCGCTAACTCAAAGTCGACGTTTTGTTATTACTGAATACATCGGTTTTCGAACACTTTTCGACGTTTGAACCACTTTTTTGTAATTTTTTTGGCGTTTTACGGCCTCGCCGTCGTGTTTTTTGAGTACTCCGTGTTTTTTTACGCCCGCTAGATTGCCCGTTTTCTACGTGTTTGTTTCGTTGCGTTCGCCGTCGCGATAACCGAGACGGCCGCCGACCGACGTTCTCGCCGATTTTATTTCAACTTTTTCAGTTTTCGTCTTTCTGATTAACGCTTTCGTTATTGTGATATGGTTTTTCGCGTACCCCGTGTCCTTTAAACGCCGTACGTTTACCGTTTGTACGTGAAATCTGTTATGGTGATTGGACGTAACGATTAGAATCGCCGAACGACGTATGAGGTACCTATGTACGGTTTTACCTACTCGGTATTAATTTAATGATTTCAATTAAATTGCACGATTTTATGTGTTGTAGGCTTACTGTTCGTCGATTCGTTTCAAATACAAGTCGTTTTCGTGCCCTTCGTACACTTTAGTTCCAGACCGTTGACAGTGCTGAATAAGTACTGAAGATTATTTTTTTGTATAATATCAAACATCGTGACCGTGTGAATTCTTTATATATCAAATGTGTGTATACTACATTATTATCTATTATCATATGTGGTAAAGGTTTATAGTCAATTGTTGCGGAGCATTGACGTTCGTTTGTTCGTACAGTGTTGATTTACTCATAGAATTCATAATAATATTATAGTTAAATTACTGTTTTTGATTCAATAAATCGCATTTTATCATTTTATTTATATAGTCTTATCCTTTGTATCTCAACTCAACCCTAACACCATTAGACCAATGTTTTACCTCAAGTAGTGCTTTGTTGCACAGTAGTGTTTGTCGACGATGCAGGTTCATTCGTAAAGCACTGTCAGCATGTACTCCAACAGAGTGAATTGAAGCTATACTATGTTTTTGATATAATTAAATAGTTACTTCTACCCAGGTGTTATACATATTTACAGCATAAACACATTAAAAACTTACGGAAAATGTTAATAGTTTATAAGTGAGTTGTTGAATTAGAGTAGTTGATTAACTACATTCCGTGTGATTCTTACAAGCTGAATAAAAAATAAAGTAATCTACATATGATACTTAAATTATTATTGTTCAACTCTACATATTATTTAGTATTATGTAATTAAGTAATTTTATGCTACACATAAACACGTGCATAAATTATAATAGTAGGTACTACGTGTGTTTGTATACAT
The DNA here is from genome assembly GCA_020882235.1 of Schizaphis graminum. Classification (NCBI taxonomy): domain Eukaryota; kingdom Metazoa; phylum Arthropoda; class Insecta; order Hemiptera; family Aphididae; genus Schizaphis; species Schizaphis graminum. The sequence continues at coordinate 14,997,438 of CM037036.1, forward strand.
CTAAAATATGAAACATTTGGTAAGTTCAACAAAATTATATAGCAACCATAAGTATTTTAAATTATTTTATTTTATTTAATAGCCATCGTGTAAGTTTCAGACGAAAGGTAAATAAATAGTTTTATAAATATTTTAAATTATACAATTGAGTATATTTGCAATCTATACAATATTTAGCTTATTAAAATACATTTTATAAATTTTACTTTTATTGTAGAATTGTTTTCTACCTAATAAAACAAAAACAGATAATTATTGATGTGTAGGTGTTATTTTATTTCGAATCGAGAACACAATATATAAATTTAAAACGTTACAATTGTATTAAGAATGTTGTTATTATACCTTATGCAAACCATTTACAATGTTCAACGACATTTAACAGTATTATTCATTTATTAAGTGCATATATAATTACAATATAAATAGTTTATAAATTATTTTAATAGTAATCAATTACAAAAAAAAAGCTTGACTTTGACTTTACATTAAAGGCTCAACTTTTAAAAGTATTATATTGATCATTGATTCATGATTTTATACGATTTAAAACATTTAATTTGAGGTTTTTATTTATATGATATAATTTAAGCCATGTCTAACATTTGGTAAGTTCAAAAGTATTAATTAGCAACCATAAGTATTTTAAATTATTTTAATTTAATTTTATAGCTATTATAGAAGTTTCAGACGAAAGGTAATTATATAGTTCTATAGTCTGATTGTAAATATTTTAAATTATACAATTGAGTATAGGTATTAACAATCTATAAAATATTTAATTTTTTAAAATAATTTATATTTAGTTAAATTTAATGAATTTAACTTTTATTGTATAATTGTTATCTACCTAATAAATCAAAAACAAATAATTAAATATTGATGTGTTTATATAAAAATTTTATTTTTGAATCGAGAACACAATTAATAAATTGCAAACATTAATATTTTGTTAAGAATGTTGTTATCATGTCTTTTGTAAGTACCTATTATTCATTTATTGTATGCATATTTAATTAGAATATAAACAATTTATAAATTTATTATATTAATAGTAATACATGACAAAAAATAAGTTTGACTATACTATGCTTTTAAAAATATTGTATTGATCATTAGTTCATAATTTTATACAATTTAAAACATTGAATGTACCTCAATTATATTTTTTTTATTTACATAATATCTAACACAATACAATATGTATTTATAATAAATATATGTATAAAAAAATACAAAGAAAAATAATAAATATAAATAATATAACTATACAAATATAAATGGTAATTATACCTATAGCAATATTTTAAATTGCATTTTTTTTTTATATAAATAAATGCCTCGACACCATAGGTCATTCTCCTAGAAAAGAACAAAAGTAGTTATATAAATTTCATTTGTAACATGCATTTTGTATATAATATGGAATTATAGTGATCAGGTTCCTATAGGATATAAGAATTTATAGGTATATTAAATAAATGTATACACTAAAGTACGATAAATATATTAAATATGTCATCACACATTCACACACAACCAAGCAAACTATTGCTATATATTGCATAATATGTACAATATACATTTTGCCATTCGACTTTATTATTATGTTTATGCATACAATATGCAGTAGGTAATATATTATAATAGTAATAATCAGTAACGATGACATCAAATTAGAATAAAAATGTTTGATAAATAATATTATTAATAACAATAAATAAGTTTGGGTTTGATTTTAATGTATTGCCTGAAGTATAATATATAAATAATACTATTATTAATATTACTATTATATTATTAAATTAATATTACAAATGAATGTAATGCACGTAAAATATTACAATATGTCAAAAGATATTGTTCGCAAATGCATGTAAAAGATAATTAATAAAAATATCCAACTCTCATTAGTCATTACATACGAAATATATTAAGTACACAAGAAAAAGTGCTTAACGCAAAATTCGTTGCGGATCGGAAACGGTTTAAATGCTCGAGATTTGACAAAATTTAACAACTCAAACTGTAGTCGATAGGTTTAGGCGTTGGGTCCCCATGAATAAAATAGGCAGGTATGGCAAGATCGAAACCCGCCCCGGCGGAATTAGCGGCGGCGCATGCCGTAACATGGCCGCCCGGATTTTTTGCATTTTTTTTCTCGATTTTTTCAGAAATATTTTGTTTTATATTAAATTTATTATGAATAATGTATATAATAAATACACGATTAAATTTACTTCCGTATTTACAATTTCTTTTTCTGTAAATTAATAGAATAAATTACTAATTGTAACTCCCGTGTTACGAATGTTGTTAATATTGTATATTCAATACATAATATACAATTCAATACAATTTCAACTATCCGCCCACATTGTCCGCGATTCGACGCAATCGGATTGCTTACTTGATTACTTTAGTTGTGTATCATAATTGATTTTCCCCGTTGATTGCTGACACTAAAATTCAACACGCGATTTACCTCTGACTTTTTTACGAGCATATCAACACCCGACTATCGACTTCCGAGGGAACATGACATAATGTATAAAATATATTTGTACATAACATATTTCGAAATGAGAATTAATGAAAAGTTCTTATTATTTCATCAATTCCGCCCACAAAGTCCACGATCCGACGAAGTCGGATTGCCTACCTGGTAGGTTTATTTGCGTGTAAACTGATTTTTACCATAGATAACTGATAAAGTATTTAACATTCAAAAACTCACTTTGACTTAAAATATTTTACCAACAAAACAGCATCCGCCTAACGATTAAAAGGCAATAACATTGCTTTAAAAAAATTTTACGTTACACAATTATTTTATTTTAAATACATACAAATACAATTAATTAATGGATAAGATTTACTTCCATATAAACAGTTTGCTTTACTGTGAATTACTGATTAATTAATAATATCATTGTCATAGTGCATGCGTTGTACACTCAATAGTCAATTGATTTAATATTTGATCTATGTGCCGACATAGTCTGCTATCTGACGCATTGAATTTATTTTCACAAGTGATTACCGATTATTCAACGCTCAAACGACAACATTCGACTTAAACCTTTTTTCCTACTTTTGATGGCAAGTTAGACAATCCGCCGTAGGTGGATTTACCAACCAGGAATCTATTTATACCGGTTGAGGGCTGATAGCTAGACACTCAAAATTCTACGTCTCAGCTTTCAAAAATTTTTCACTTTCGAAAGAAGACCGCCAAACAAGCGAACGTCTTATCAATTCTCGACAACACCCGCCTTATCATCACGATAGAAGACTCGCAGTACCACCAAATTTTCATTTTTTTAAAACTTTCTGCTTTCAAGCTCTTCCATCCGTCCTAGGGTTTTCACTTACACCGAGTTTCACCCAAAGCGAGTTTCACGGGCCGCTAGTCTTATATTATAAAACGCGTGAGGTTTCGCCCGTTTACCACCGGAAGCGCTTGCTGTACTCGCCGCGGTTCCTAAAACGGAAAAAAGAATGCGCTCCGGTCGCCGCGGCCCGCCGTTATCGCGCCCGCCCGGTTATCAAACCGACGACGTCGGACAACTATACGATTATTATTATTATTATTTATTATTAATTTTTCACTTTTCTACGGATTTTATAGTTTTTTTCGAGTTTTTCCGTATTCGCGTAGTATACGTTATAATTATACGTACCAAAATTGTGTCGTGTGATCACGACGAGCGTTTGGGTGTAAGACAAAAGTCGTTTAATACTTATAATATTTATGTATATATAGTAATAATAAATATAAATACAATAGACATAAAACGGATATTGATTAGTGATTACAAATATTTTCTAAAGAAAATCAACAAGAATGCCTGTGTGTGTGTGTGCAATGAAATACGAATTAAACGACTAAATCGATGTATAACGTATATTCAGTGATGGTTCGGAAACGGTTTAAGTGCTCGAGATTTGCCAATTGATTTCAACTCAAACTGTAGTCGATAGGATTTAGGCAGGTGTAACGAGATCGAATCCCGCTCCGGCAGAAATAACGGCGGCGCTGTGATTAACACTGTGATTCATTTTTTGCATTTTTTTTTCACTTTTTTTTATCATGTTATTCTAATTAATTTATTTCATATTATTATTATATGGTATGATAAATATTAAATAGGAGGTTGACTTGCCAAAATTAATTACACTTATGGGTACATTGCCATTATTGATTTGATTTTAAATATTGTTAAATTTGACACCGTTTTACAATATACTTTAATTTCAATTTGCAAATATTATATAAAATATATATATTTTAGAATTTACCAAAACAGAATTTTACCAGAACTAGCAGAATTTGAAGCAAATTTATATTTATTATATATTAGGTATGTGTATATAAAAATATTGTAATTATTTGTTGTAATATATAAAATAATTCAACAATTAAAATAAATTCCACTCACACGATTGTATATATGGATAAGTATAAGAGTTTATAGTGAATAGTTATTCCTTGCTCACTTATTTATAGGTAGGTAGGTAATTGAAATTACAGACTATGTACATATGTACTTACTATGTACTATGTTACATTACACACACTTTTGTTTTATTATTAAAATGTATTATTATATTATATCATACTGTGTATGCATATATATTGTTTTATGCTAAACATTTACACTTAACATTGACATTACTTAGTGTGTGATAGGTAGCACAAATGTACATCCAAACTATAGTCAGCACTCAGCAGTACTATTAAAATAAAATAAAATATAAGCTGTTTGATTGCATAATTCAGATTGGACAGACACAGTGACTTATGCATTTTACTTACACTGTTCGATAAAAGTGCAATAATGAATTTATATTTTTATATTTTATGTTATATTATTATTATTATTCACAAAAATGGTGTACCTATGCCTAAATAAATTGTATTGATTGGTTTTCCTATTGTAACTGTTATTAGCTTGCAAAAAAAAATTGACAACACCTATATTATAAACTATGTATGTGGTAGGCTTATTGTTGAATTGTTGAGTTAGTTAATAACATTTAACATTTAATACTGACGTTCAATTGTACATAAGTTTGAGAAACATACTAATTGTATTCAATAGTTAGATTTATATAATTTATATTAAATCAATCAAAACCTGTGCTTTATTACTGATAAATAAAATATTATATCTTTATTTATTTGTGTGTATGGTAGTAACATTATTTAATAAACACTATACAATAAAAATTGTATTAAACATATGATTTTGCTGGCAACGTTGGTATATTTTTGTTGTAGAAAGCAACATTTGACATCATGTGAGGAGATAAATTCAAGTATTGTATGTTTTACTCATAATTAATGCAGACTATCAAATTAAATTAAAACATTTTTCTGTGGTAGGATTTTTATATTACTCAGATTAATTACCTATGCTCCTATTGTATAATAGTTACTGGTTACTCAACTAATTAAAAACAATATTTCAATTATTATTTACTAATTTTCTATTTGAATCAAACACAATATAATATATTGCAAATGTTAAATATATGTTTTGGTATCAGCTTTTTTATTATGTTTTTTGTAATAGTATTTATTAACTTATTATTATTATATAGTATTATATATTATATTATATAGTATTTATTAATTAAGTATGTTAAACTTACTTATAGGTAGGTAATTAAAATTACATAGACAGTCACATGAGTACATTACACACACTTTTGTTTTATTATTAAATTAAATTGTACTGTGTATGCATATATATTGTTTTAATGCTAAACATTTACACTTAACATTGACATTACTAAGTGTGCGATGGCACAAATGTACCTACTTTCAACATATATGTCAGCAGCAGTATTAAAATTAATTAAAATATAAGCTGTTTGAATGCATAATACACATTTGATAGACACAGTAGGTAGGTAACTTATGCATTTTACTTACACAGTAAAAATGCAATGATGAATTTGCACGAATGGTGTACTTATACTTAAAAATATCATATTGATAAAGATTGTCCTAATTTTATAACCTTTGTCATTGGCTTGCAAAAAATAATACCTATTATGATATATTACTTTGTTATTTTATACATTGAGATGTCTAATTAATAAAAGGCACTTGAAGAGTTAGGTACGTTAGCCAGAATACACGTTTCCAAGTCACTTATATTAAGATTTCATTTGTTTTTCTTACCTATTTTCATGCAATACAGTTATTGCACTATACACTTAACTCATAGCTAAGACCGTTTGTTTATCATACATAGGTACATAATAACAATATATTATAATGGTGTGAGAAATATAATAACTAATAACTAATAAGTAAACATAGTCTTATACTATTACCAAAAGCTAAATAATAAAACACTGCTAATAATAAATTAATTTCTTTAAACATAAGTACATGTTTAGTATATTAACCTTTAACTTACATTTATATTTAATGTCGTAAGTAATTATATTGAACTTATGGTTACTAATAAAACATTATTTAAGTATTATTTAGGTATTACACCACATGCTATAATATTAATATACATTAGGAGGATAGGACCATTAAATAAAAACACATAAAATAATTTTTCAACATTTATTGAACATTCTGAAAAAATAGACATAATAAAAAATTAGAAATTACATGTATTTAAATTATATAAACAAGTATAACAAATAATGTACAAATAATTGTCTTTTATATTACTTACGTCCACATGCATGGCGGCCAAACGGCCCGCCACCGTCGACGAGGAAGAGCTCGAGCCCCGCTGCTGGCGCGGGGCCGATTCTTGCCTCTGACGTTCGGGTGTTGGTGCCGGAGTGTCCTGCCGCCGCCGCCGATCCCGTGGTGGTACAGACTCCCGCCGATCCCGTGGTGGTATACACTCCCGCCGCCGCTCACTCGGTGGTGCCGATGGCGAGTGGTGGTCCCGACGCCGCTCACGGGGTGGTGCTACGTCCGAGCTGCCCCGCCGACGATCGCGTGCCACCGACCACATCTGTGCCGGGTTTTTGGGCCTCTTGCCTAGATAATAAATAATAAAAATTCAGACATTGCTTATGTGTAAAATTTTTAAATACAAAAGATACGTACAGTCACGTGCCACGTGGCCAATTTTTCGACAGTTGTAACATACTGAAAAAGAAAGGCGTATAACATTTAAATATTTATTATTATACATATTAATATTCATGCTTACTTTTCGCAGAGCTGCCGACAGCCTTTGGCTTCGACTGCTTGCTCCGGGTGACGGGAGTATTCACCGTCACCCGGCAATTGTTAAGGGTAAACATACCGTCCATGTTGTAAATGCTCAAATATATTGTTATATAATATATATTGTAATAATATATTATAACTGCTCTATAAAAAAAATAAATACAATTAAATTTTAACAAATTATTATAATAATTACAGTTAACCTAAAATAAAACACTTGAAAAAATATCGCGAGAGAACGTGTACTCACTTCAGTGGACTGATGTAAAGTAAATGGAGTCCAAATGACAACTTTGTTCTAGGCCGCGGATTGAATATTACGTAATTATGATTGGTACCAATAACGCAGGTCTGTCCATCGTTCTATGCATCGGCGACGATTGACAAATAGCTTTAATAATAATTAATATTATTAAATTATATGTGCGGTTATACTGGTGCCATGGGGCGGCGGAGTGGAGAGCGAAAAGCGTCGCGGACCTGGGTCCAGTTCCGGTCATAGACCTTATACTAATAGACGGGCAATAGCAGCAGTTCAAACGATAGGACGAGATGGCGCTGCTGGCGGTACACCGTGTACTTCGCACATGCGTAGTAATGAATACAATATTTTTAAAACCGTACCAGACGTAAATGACGATAAAATACAATATAGTCTATAGGTGTTCGCGCCGAAAGCTAATCGCTTATCGTCACGCCGATATGCTCGACGATGCCGTCCTAATCTCTCTCTCGTCTTCTTCATTCCACTCCGTCCTCTACGTTTTTAATTGTAAATTAATCTAATATTATTCTACTATCTATATTTATTCTCTTTGTTTTCCGATTATATTAATTAATTATTGGTCGGTCTTTGCCGCATATGTTTGTTATCAATTTTCGTTTGTTTTTCATATATTGTTAATTATTATTTTTTTTATTATTGTTATTCATCGGCCAACGCCCTTTTTTTTTCGTTATTACTTTTTTTCATACGTGATTTTTTATATATACTCTCTCGCTCTTGCTATTGCAGCGGAGTGTCAAACGTCTTCTTATTTTTATTGGTTTTATACTATTGTTATAAGTCGCATTGAGCGCAATAACTTGTACGCCTATCAATATTATTATTATGTCGTGATCGCCTCACGTATTATTGTATTTTTTGAGACCTCTTCACTGTGAAGGTCAAATAAAAACAGATCTCATACCACGACACCTCTCGTAAGTTTGTTTGATATAATATTACTACCTCATTCACCCGTGCAACATAGCCAACGTCTCCTGACTCCTGTGTGTCGTCAATTCCACCATCACGTCGTCACCATCGCGATTGTCATTGCGTAAGTCCGCCAGCAACTAATACGTTGTGTGAGAGGCCGCCCAGGAGTGTCATTGCGTAAGTCCGCCAGCAACTAATACGTTGTGTGAGAGGCCGCCCAGGTCTTCGAGTTCAACAATCCGTCCGCCTGCTCCGCTGATCAACATCGTACCCGGACTTCCGTAGATTAAGGCTAATTTTAAGTTATATCCCCAATCTGTACACTCTGTTGTCATTGCACCATATAGAATCGACCACAGAGTCCCTCCCCATAATTAAACTGATGCCTCCTCATTCCCGCGAACTCCACTTCCTTTCCTCGTCAGCGTTTCATAGGTGCTAATTATATTGCATAGGTATAATAGTGTCTGGCGCTCGCAATTTTAGTTGCCTATCCACGCCCCTTAAACCGAGATACATTGAACTCGCTCTCGGACGTTACCGAGTGGTCCTTCGGTTAGCCCATTCAGTTGGGCGCGTACATTTTTTGGTCCTTCGAACCGGATAGTTCGTTAATACAAACCACGAGTATCTATAATATTACACCATTTGTTCTCTACACACGATCAATTCTGTTCGTGTTATAATCGTCATAGTTAGTACCTACATCTATAATTTCTGTACTGTCATTGAGGTATTATATATTTAAACTGCTCTGCTGTAGTTTATCCACGAGCATTTTCTCGATTTTGTAGTCCTTCTCTTGCGTTGAGTACATTCAAATCATAATGTCGGAAACTATTTACAGCGACGCAAAATCGCGTGTTCTTCGTTGTATTACTAAACTAAAAAGTTTTGTACAAGCGTCGATTGATTTCAATAATGACCGTACAAATTCTGGTAAACGCGCCAAAATCGCAAAAATGATCAGTGAACTTACCCCTCTTCGTACTTCCATTGAGGATGACGTTCAACGAATGGAATCAGCTGTTAATGCAAAGGTAGCCCCTGCTGAGATAACAGATAATAGTGAAAGTCAGGCACTTATTACATCTTTTGACAGCCTCTACTACGAGTTAGCGGCCTTTGCTGACGTTCACAAATTGACAATGTCACCGTCAATGACCGCAACAGCGACTTCGTTCGCAAACCAAACTAATAATTTACACAATTTGTCATCTTTTCAATTACCTAAGCGTAAATTCCCTACGTTCTCCGGTGTGATGACCGAGTGGCAGGGTTTCGAGGATTTGTTCACATCTATTTTATCACACGCTCCTGAACTACCGGACGTTGAACGTTTTGAGTACCTGAAAATGTCTCTTACGGGTGAAGCTCTATTACTTGTGTCCCATCTCGCACTAACAGCTTCCAACTATAATAGTGCTTGGAAAATCTTGCGTTCTCGCTACGGAAATAAACGTGATCTCGCTCGTGTTCACCTTGATTCTCTCCTATCTAAACTGATAGTTAAATCGACTGATGCCACCTCTATTCAAGAGCAAATTAACATAATCTTGGAAAACACTGCCGCCTTGGATAACCTTGACTTTGTCACCCGACAGTGGAGTCCCCTTCTGGTGCACATCTTTGAGAAGCACTTAGATTACGAATTACGTGCTCGGTGGGAATTATTGGTTGGAGATAATTATTATCCTCAAGTCTCTGAGTTTGTGGAGTTCTTGCGTAGCCATCTGCGTTCTGCAGAAATCTATTCCAATTCTGGCTCATTTGACCGACCAGTTAGTGTATCAAAACCCCAACGGTCATTCAAGCAACAAAATTATAAACCTCACTATTCAGGATCTTCCACAGTGTTAGCCGCAACGACCAGTAACGTATCTGAAAAGCGGTGTCCGCTATGTAGTTCACCCCATTCAATAAGGTCATGTAAACTATTTACTGATAAACCACCGAATGAACGTTTTCTTATTGCCAAAACACATCGGTTGTGTATAAATTGTCTGGGACCAGGTCACTCTTCAATGAGCTGCAATTCAAAATATACATGCCAGACATGTAATAAAAGTCATCACTCCCTGTTGCATTTTAACTCTACTACTACTCTATCAACCAACACTTCAGAGCCCTTGTCGTTATCTGAATCAAATGTTGCTACTACATCATGCCTTGTTCGAGGTCAACCTCAACAAATCGTTCTATTGTCAACCGCCGTAGTTGAGGTCTATGCTGCCGATGGACGGCGACACGCTTTAAGAGCATTATTAGACTCTGGATCACAAGCTAGCTTTATCACTGAACGAGCTGCGTGTGCCCTTATGCTTCCCCGAGTCCAGTCTTCTGTCACTGTCACTACTTTTGCTAACTCAGAGTCTACAGTGGTCCGGGGAAAATGTAATATTAAGATGGCTCCCTCTGGTCAACCTTCACCTTCATTTTGCCTCGACGTGTCGATAGTCCCTCAAATAACCGGACCAACTCCTCAAACTCCGGTCACATCTGGACATTGGGAACATATCAACAGCTTATCGTTGGCAGACCCATCCTATAATACACCTGGCCCAATTGATGTTCTATTAGGATCCGATCTTTTACCGCTGATCCTCCTTGATGGCACTCGAAAGGGTCAAGTTGGTGAACCCTTCGCAATGAACACTGTGTTCGGATGGGTTCTTATGGGCCCAACAGAGTTTTACGATCGCTCTTCTATTACCACCCTGTGTCTGAACGTATCTGAACCTATTGATTCGTTAATCAAACAATTTTGGGAACTTGAAGAAGTAGCTACCACTTGCCATTTGAGTCCCGCTGACGTTGCTGCTGAAAAAATATACACATCAACTACGACTCGGTTAAGGTCAGGTCGATTTGTCGTCACTCTTCCATTTTTCAAACCCCGTCCTCTGCTTGGTGACTCCAAGACGTTCGCTCTTCAACGTTTCAAGGCTCTCGAGTGTCGGCTCGAACGCAATCAAGACCTTCGAGATCAATACACTGAGTTCATGCAAGACTACTTGGCGTCTGGTCACATGGAATTAATTCCAATGTCTGAACAAGGCAGCCCGTATCATTACTATATTCCCCACCATTGCGTGCTGAAACCCGATAGCCTTACTACAAAGCTTAGGGTAGTATTCAATGCATCTGCAAAAACTTCAGCTGGTATATCTCTAAACGACAGTATGTTCACAGGTCCTAAACTGCAACCTGATATAAAAATTGTTCTCCTTCGTGCTCGACTTTGGAAATATTTGTTTATGGCTGATATAAAGCAGATGTATCGCCAAATCCTTATCGGATCCGATGACCGAGATTACTTAAGGATTTTGTGGAGATTCTCATCCACATCTCCAATTGACGAATACCGGTTATGTACTGTGACGTACGGCACTTCTGCCGCTCCATTCCAAGCACTCCGCACTGTCCGCGAATTAGCGAATGTAGATGGTGCCAACTGGCCGATAGCTGCCTCTGTATTATTGAATGACACTTTCGTTGATGACATACTCACAGGAGCCAATTCAACAGCAGCTGCCCTAGAATGCCAATCCCAACTTATAAATTTGTGTGCTATGGCTCAATTTCAATTGCGAAAGTGGGCCAGCAATAACAGTCAACTTCTACAAACTGTACCAGAAGAAGCTCGAGCCATTTCTCCTTCTGTCTTATTTGACAACAGTGAACATTCAAATTTGAAGGTGCTCGGTCTGAAATGGGACCCTTTAGCTGATACGTTTTCATTCAAGGCGACAGCTTCGGTAGCCATCCCAACGAAACGTACAGTACTCTCAGACATTGCTAAGATTTTTGATCCATTAGGCTTACTGGCTCCTTTAACCTTCTGGACCAAATACGTCATGCAGCAACTTTGGCTTGCTGGAATCAAATGGGATGATAAAATACCAAACGATATTGCTGTACTGTGGACCCGATATCAATCAGAGCTGATGTTAATTGAAACCGTGTCTATTCCTCGTCGAATCACAATTGATGATTGCACAACTATACAACTCCATGCCTTCTCAGATAGCTCGGAGAAAGGATACGCTGCAGCCGTATACCTCCGAACACAAACGTCTACCTCAGTTCACTGTCACCTTGTAACCGGAAAATCGAAAGTAGCCCCTCTGAAACGGTCGACTATACCGCGACTTGAGCTGTGTGGAGCTGTGTTAGCTGCCAAACTATTAAGGTTCGTCATCGACACCTACTCTGATCGTATAAAAATCGATTCACTCCATGCTTGGACAGATTCGACCACCGCGTTGGCGTGGATACAATCATCTCCTCATCGTTGGGCCACGTTTGTTGCTAATCGCACTAGCCAAATACACGAGCTCACGTCACCCGATATTTGGAACCACGTCTCTACACATCAAAACCCAGTTGACTGTGCTTCTCGCGGACTCTTTCCGTCGGAACTTGTTACTCATCCACTGTGGTGGACTGGACCCGCATATTTGTTAGAGCCTCCTGAAAGTTGGCCTTCTGCTGCCCTACGTTCAGAAACGCCTGATTCTAACATCTCTACTGAAGCACGTAAATGTACTGTCCTACTAACTACGACAAATTGCCCAATTACTGATCTTCTACATCGTTTCTCGTCTTTGGATAAAGTTCTACACGTTGTAGCATATTGTCTTCGTCTCTCTAAGTCGCGTCCATCTGGATCGTTCACACACCTTATTGAAGCGCGTGAACGCGCCCATGCCTTATCGGCTTTGGTGTTTTACGTTCAAAAAACGATATACGCTGATGAAATTTCGTCCATTAAAAAAGGTTTGCATTGTCCTCCCGCCATTCGGAAATTGGACCCCTTCATTGATGAACATGGACTTATTCGAGTGGGTGGACGTCTCACTAACGCTAACTTACCATACGCTCACAAACATCCACTTCTACTGCCGCGTCATCATCGCTTAACATTGTTAATCGTTGACCATCATCACCATAGACTTAAACATCCCGGATCCATAGCACTTCAAGCCCATCTACAACGTGAATTCTGGATACCGTCTGCACGACAACTTATTCGATCTCGTATACGACTCTGTATCGCATGTTTTCGTATCAGACCACGTGCAGTTCAGCCTAAAATGGGCAGTCTTCCGAGCTACCGGGTTCAACAAGTCAAACCGTTTGCCATCACCGGTGTGGACTACGCAGGGCCCGTCACGCTGAAAGACCATCGTGGTCGTAAAACAGCCTCAAAACTAGCGTACATTTGTTTATTTGTGTGCACCACTACAAAGGCCATCCATTTAGAATTGAGTTCTGATTTGTCCACCGAATGTTTTTTGATGGCCTTCACTCGGTTTTCGGCCCGACGTGGACCTATTAAAGAAATGCATAGTGACTGCGGGACCAATTTTATTGGAGCGTCACGCTTAATGGACCCACTTCATGAGTTTACGCATTCACAAATATTTCAAGACAATATCCACCGACATCTCGCCAAACATCACATAACTTGGCATTTCAATCCTCCAGCCTCTCCACACTTTGGTGGTCTGTGGGAAGCAGGAGTAAAATCCACAAAATCTTTAATACTCCGATCAATCGGTATCCACAAATTAACTAGCGAGGAGTTCCTGACTCTGCTAACCCAAGTTGAAGCGACTTTAAACTCTCGCCCCCTATGTGCTCTCAGTAACGATCCTGATGATTTTGAAGCGTTAACACCTAGTCATTTTTTGACTCTAGAGCCGTCAACAGTCCTTCCGGACCCAAATCTATCCACTGTTCCCATGTCGAAATACCAACGCTGGCGACTAATCACCGACTTACACCGACACTTTTGGACACGATGGAAGAACGAATACCTTAGCAGCCTTCAAATTAGAAAAAAATGGTCTACACCAGGTCAGAATCTCCATATTGGTGAGCTAGTCCTCGTCAAGGAGGCAACACATCCTCTTCGTTGGCGAACTGGAAGAATTCGTGACCTCCATTCTGGCTCTGACGGAGTTACCAGAGTGGCCACATTAGACACTACATCTGGACCATTGAAACGCCCAGCTGTCAAACTCTGTCCACTCCCAATCTCTTGAAGGGACTCCTTCAAAGTGGGCGGTGATGTTCGCGCCGAAAGCTAATCGCTTATCGTCACGCCGATATGCTCGACGATGCCGTCCTAATCTCTCTCTCGTCTTCTTCATTCCACTCCGTCCTCTACGTTTTTAATTGTAAATTAATCTAATATTATTCTACTATCTATATTTATTCTCTTTGTTTTCCGATTATATTAATTAATTATTGGTCGGTCTTTGCCGCATATGTTTGTTATCAATTTTCGTTTGTTTTTCATATATTGTTAATTATTATTTTTTTTATTATTGTTATTCATCGGCCAACGCCCTTTTTTTTTCGTTATTACTTTTTTTCATACGTGATTTTTTATATATACTCTCTCGCTCTTGCTATTGCAGCGGAGTGTCAAACGTCTTCTTATTTTTATTGGTTTTATACTATTGTTATAAGTCGCATTGAGCGCAATAACTTGTACGCCTATCAATATTATTATTATGTCGTGATCGCCTCACGTATTATTGTATTTTTTGAGACCTCTTCACTGTGAAGGTCAAATAAAAACAGATCTCATACCACGACACCTCTCGTAAGTTTGTTTGATATAATATTACTACCTCATTCACCCGTGCAACATAGCCAACGTCTCCTGACTCCTGTGTGTCGTCAATTCCACCATCACGTCGTCACCATCGCGATTGTCATTGCGTAAGTCCGCCAGCAACTAATACGTTGTGTGAGAGGCCGCCCAGGAGTGTCATTGCGTAAGTCCGCCAGCAACTAATACGTTGTGTGAGAGGCCGCCCAGGAGTGTCATTGCGTAAGTCCGCCAGCAACTAATACGTTGTGTGAGAGGCCGCCCAGGTCTTCGAGTTCAACAATCCGTCCGCCTGCTCCGCTGATCAACATCGTACCCGGACTTCCGTAGATTAAGGCTAATTTTAAGTTATATCCCCAATCTGTACACTCTGTTGTCATTGCACCATATAGAATCGACCACAGAGTCCCTCCCCATAATTAAACTGATGCCTCCTCATTCCCGCGAACTCCACTTCCTTTCCTCGTCAGCGTTTCATAGGTGCTAATTATATTGCATAGGTATAATAGTGTCTGGCGCTCGCAAATTTAGTTGCCTATCCACGCCCCTTAAACCGAGATACATTGAACTCGCTCTCGGACGTTACCGAGTGGTCCTTCGGTTAGCCCATTCAGTTGGGCGCGTACAATAGGTATTCTATGTATAGCATTTGATACGGTGAAATATTACAAATAATAATAATACTTTGTAGTTACTACTTACTAGTTTGTACTTTAACTTAAAGTCTATTGTCTATCGTGAATGCTTAATACTTATACTACATTAGTACATTACTAACAAGTCACATTGTCACAATATTTTGTTTTTAATTGTTTTATAATGCCCAGGAAATGTGTAGTATGTTTGGTTGATTTTGATAAAACGAGTGAAAGAAAATTCCATAAGTAAGTACATAGTATCATTATATTAATGTTTAGTATTACCTATTGTTAAGATACCAACATTTGTTCAGAAATGTGGAATAAATATTTTAAATTTGTTAGGTTTCCTAATGACGAAATCAAAAAAAATAAATGGATGGTTGCATGTAATATAAAACTATTACTTCCTTCTTACACTGTTTGTTCAGACCATTTTTTATCGCAAGATTATAATTTAAAAGGAATTTTAAAAAAAGATGCTATTCCCAAGTAAGAGATTTTTTCGTCTTATTAGTGGGACAAAAAGGATGAAGTATTTTATTTTAAATTCTAGGCGAAATGGAAAACTGTTCAAACAGTTTACAACTGATGATGATGAAAAAATGCAGTATAATAGTGAAAACAGTACACCCAAAAGATTAAAGACAACTTTGTCTAGGTACATGTCACTCATTAAATTATTTTTGAGATTTTTATTTTTTAGTATGATTAATAATAATACATTTTAATAATTTATTTCTTTTTTCAGTCAACATGGTGAACTGTTAAAACAGTTTACACACCACGACTGCCCGATCGCTCCGTTTTCGTCATCGCCGTCGACAATTTAATTATTAATTTTTGTTGAATCGGTATTTTTCGACTCCCGCTCCGTTTATGAAATAATATACAATATTACAACAGTAAGAAAAGAAAAAATCAGTAATACTTTTATAATTTGCTTTAGAAAAATTAAAATATGATTGATCGGTATGGAATGACGGTATTTTTTCTATTTTTGGGTAATCAATAGTTAATGCCGGGTGATATCTTTCTTCCGGAACTACTGGATCATGACCAACATTAACTTTGAACAAGTTTAAATTAGTAAATATAAGATCTAACATAGAATTGAAATTGTTAAAAGCATTATTTATTTGATAAAAATTTAGGAAAGCAAAAGTCTCAGGAATAGGATGAGTTCTGTTACCAGTAGTTACTGAATACATAATACCTAAATTATCATTAGACCAATTAATATTAGGTAGGTTAAAATCTCCGCAGAGAATAAAACTATGGGTATTATAACCACTGACTAGGTTCTCAACTGTGCTTGAATAAGAATCATACGATTGAATGGGAGAAATAGGAGGTTAATATACACCACCAACTATGAACTTTTCATTATTATAATTAAAACTAACATACATTTGTTCAATATTTAAGTTAGTGATGGAAATAATATGCGAATGAAAATCTTTATGCACAGCAATAAGGACACCACCGCCTCTAGTACAAATACTCGTTAAATTATTTCTATCACATCTGTATATATTGTAATTATCAAAACCTAATTCAGAATCAAAAACATCAGAACTAAGCCAAGTTTCTGTTAATACTATAAATACATAATTAAAACTGGCTAGATTACATTTAAGAGTGAGCAATTTAGTCCTTAGACCACGACAGTTTTGATAAAAACCAAATGAAAAATTATTATTTACATGACTATACATTTTAATATTTGTTTTACAACTATGAGAAAGTGTATTATCACCAGACTTAGCATGACTAATTGAAGATAAATTACGAGAATGATACATTTTAATTTTAAAATTATTGAAATCAGATATAAAAGTACTAAGAGTAGATTTTGCATTTTTACAAAAGTAACATTTATCATAAAAATATACATGCTCATGCAAACCTAATGTAGATGGCTGGGCTACAGTATATGTCAAATTAGCTAAATCGTTGGTTGTCGGTTGATATTGTTTCCACGGACCCAGTTTTTTGGATTGAATTTGACCACAGATGGAACACCGTTAATGAATGAGACCTTAATGTTCAATTCACCCGCTTCTCTTCTTTGGTTAAGTTCAGTATAGGCCGCACGCAGAATATCACGTTCCAACGAAATCCTATCCCTTGATATGCGGAAGTTGGTAGGAATTTGGAGACCATTGTGTAATGCATTGACATAACTTGAAAGCATGTCATCAACCTCTTTCTTTGAATGAAAACACACTTTTAACGGCCTTGGTTTCTTTGCTGTGTTTGAACCAAGTCTAATCAATTTTACATTAGAAGATAACTGCAGTAAAAGACTACTTAACAAGTTAGTAAGATTAATCTTGTCATCTAATGCCCTTTGAACCCCATTATCAGCAGTGGACTCGGTTATACCAAAAACAAAAACATTATGGTTACATCTACTGCGCTCATTGGATTCACGTAACATTTGGACCACCGTGTTTTCATACCTATGGTTAGTAGTATTACTTTCAAGGTCACCTACTTTTGCCACATTCCTCTTTAAAAATCTTAAACATAAGACTTGTAAATATTTTTAGCCCCGTCAGATTTTTGACCCTAGTTGCTAAAGTTGGTTTAACTACATGTAGTTAACAAATAACAATACAATATAGTTGAATAGTATACATACCAGTTTCCGTAAAGTGTGGTTCTTTTATAGATATTACATTAACATATAACATAAAAAGAATAACTAACAAAATGTACAGTGAATGACTACATTCAATTAAATATTTAAATGCACTTTTAGTCTATATAACCTAACTTTGTCTAATGAATAATGTTGGGTATAATTATCGTGATAATGACACCCATAGAATTTATTTATAAACTTTAAAAACAATTAATTATTGAAAAATTGTTATTGTGACATAGGGAGACATCTAGTTCACAGTTTTCATACAATAGTTAGACATCCATAAAATTGAATGAAATGCAACATAGAAGGTTTCTTATCACTAACCGTCTGAAAAATAGTCACCTAGCTTTGGTCACCCAACTTCACACTCGTTTTTCGAAAGCTCCAAAATTATACACTGAAAACCATTTAAAAACATATAAATCTATATTAGTTCAAACATTGGCTTATTTAACGCCAGACTGAAAAAAAATTAAAAAAGGTGGTAATAAATACTCAGAATGTCAGAAATAATCAATACATTACTCCCATCTGGTAGTGGACTATCTATGCAATTACAGAAACATAATTTAGTATACTGGAACGACCCCAACAAATTAGTAGATTGTTTGCGATTACTTTTAGCATCTAAAGCTGCTGATAATACAGGAGTTTCCAACGATATAATTTCGACTTTCGAAGAATTACGTGAAGCTGGGTTAATAAAACATATTACAATTGTCTAAGCGGGATATTGCGCTCAAACTACACAAACCAGCTAGAAAAAATTATACAATTTTATAATACAACATTCGATACATTGCTGAAAACGTATAATTTACACTAATATTCAACGTATAGCGCCATGAAAGCGTGTATTGTAGAACGTTTCAACCGAACATTAAAAGAAAAAAAGCGGGTAAGTGAGTATCGCTCTGCTGTACATTAGGGGGTGGGCGAACCTCGGACTAGGGTAGGTTAAATTTGAATGCAATGATAGGTATCATTGTATACGAAAAACGATTCTGAACGGAGATGATTTGTCAGTCTGGGATATATTATATTTAAATATTGTCATATATTCAATTTTGAAACAAATTAAAACATTTAAGTAGAAGCTTCAAGATCTTACGTTTAGTAATTTTTTAAAAATAACAAAAAACGAAAATTATTTGTTAGTAAAACGTTATTTTAAACGTGTATTTTTGATTTCAAATTAAAATTAAAAATTTAAACACTCGTAAAATTTTTTAAATCGAATAATCCTCAAACTTTTTTATAATTATTTTAAGCTTAACTTATGGACAGCATAGTATTAAATTTTCAATTCTTAGCTTTTGATATTAAAATATTTATAAATTTTTAACTACCTAATCGTGAAAAATATTCATGATTTTGACGAATTTTTGTCAATATTTGAACTTCAAATGCTAATAAAAAAAATTGTGCCTATGTATTTTTATAATTTTCGAATGAGAGTTAGAACAAGTTATGTGGACCCTTCAATTAAATTTTCAAGTAATTTGTCCCAGCTTAATTTTTTTTATCAACATTTATAAAAAAAAATAAAGAAAAATTGAGTATTTAAAATGCCTATAAATAGCTCAAAAAAAGTCAAAATATTTTGAAAATCAAATCACGTAAAGAAAATGGCAATCTAAATAACTGGTAAAATTTTCAAGTATTTACGACTTATACTGTTTGAATAACAACAAATATCAAAAACCGTTTGAGGCTAAACCGTTATTTAACGCGATTTTGTAAAAATTTAAATTTCAATCACTCATAAAATTTTTTTTCTTAGTTCGGTAGAGTTTTTTTTACAGATAGTTAAAGAAAAATTTATGGAGAACTTTGTACCAAATTTTCAAATTTTAGTTATAAAAGAAAAAATTTTTGCGATTTTTCAACCACAAAATTACTTGAAAATTTTTGCAATTTTGACATATTTCGTATAAATTCGAACTTTAAGCACTAATTAAAAAAGAATTTTGACGAACGATTTCGGATTTTTTTTATCACTTTAAGAACAACTCATAAGAAACCTTGTATTAAATTTTCAAGATTTTCTGGCCGGCCAAAAAATTTTTATCGTTATTTAAAAAAAAAAATACTTAGAAAAATTGAAAATTTCAATTGTCTATAAATAGATCAAAAAATTCAAAATTCTTTGAAAGTTAAACTGTGTTTGGAGAACGCTGATATAAACATTTGGTGAAAATTTCAAGTATTTACATCGATTAGTTTTTGAGTTATAGCAAAATAAAAAATTCGATTTTTTTTTAAAACTGTTGGAAAATGTTTACTTTTCACCTGTATAATACACCAAGGATATCCAATTTGCCATCGGAAACCACCCCCAAAGTTTGAAATTGAAACATTATTTCGACTAGTTATGCTGTACACAGACACAAAAAAAATACAAAAAAAAACACACATATCATTGTAAAATCAATACATTCATCACTCCGTTCAGAATCTAAAATTAAATAAATTTTAAAATATATAATCACTCTATGTAGTAATGACCATTAGCCAGGGTATGTATTTTATCTTCAAGTATAACCCTAAAATTATTACAAGTCAATTTATCGGTTTTAATGGTTTTTAATTTGTGCTTGAAAGAGCGAATAGAGAGTCTTCTCCTCCAAACTACTATCACCAAACAAATACCGTTTGTGTAGGTACTTGAAAGTTCATATGATTAGTTAATTTTCTCTTTGTCTTCTAAAATGTAAGCATAGGATTTTGCTTGGAGTGCTATAAACTCATTCATAATACGTCCATCGGTTTCATCAGAAAATAGTCCGGGAATCTTCTTTCTCTCAGTAATGTAACATTGGTGGTCCATAGGTAGATTTGCAGTGTACATTCGATCGAGCAAGTTAGATTCATTCGACAGGTCATTGTAAAAGTCATCAATCTGGATATAATATACTAAAGATTCTAAAATAATACAAATATAAGACGATAATAAATAATAATAATAATTTACCCGTATCCGTGTACATGAGCTCGTTTTTGTCACCATAATGTTTCTGCATTTCGTATATCAGCGTCTTACTTATATCTAGTACTGCGAAACTTATAATAAATAAGTTTATAAAGTAATAGCACTAAAAATTAATTACATGTGTAATAATTACCTATGTAATTACAAAAATCAATGATTTTATTTTCTAATGAGACTGTATTCAGATTTTCATTGTATATTATACAGTGTTTGAATGTTGTTCGGTTTATCAGTTTTTGTAAACGTTGATCGCCAGATACCAGTTCCATCTTCATACGTTACCTCATTGACTCCGTGGTTTTTTCTAAAAAAATTAATAAAAAATGAGACTATAACGATTTTTTATAAAAATATATACAGGATGATTTATTTATCGAACAACACACATTATTTATAAAAATATTAACTTTTTTCAATTTTTTTTTTTAAATTTTTAGTTTTATGCTTTTCTAAAACTATGTAAAATTTTTATTTTTTTCACTTTAATATTTAATAGTGAAATCACTATCAACTTTTGATTTTCAAATGGAAACCTATACTTAAAATTTTATAAAATAGTAGGGATATATTTTATATGAATTGTAACGTTTAAATTAATATTTTTCATTTAACTGTTCGCGAGTTATAGCTTTTCAAAGTTGGAAGGCTTTCGGTTTTTATTTCTGAAGACCAGTAGTCACATGGGTAATAAATAATAATAATAGCCAATAGGTACCTACATATTTTCACAAACTCGTTATCGACTATTGTTCAACACAGTAATGACAATGAACTTTTATTGCTTGTTTTAGAAATTCAAAGGCGGCTTCTTGTTCCATTTCCCATTTAAATCCAATATCTTTTTTTGTAATGTTTATTAATGGATTTGCTATTTTCGAAAAAATTTTTATGTATTTTCTGTAGTATGAACATAATCCAATAAAAGCCCTAACATCTTTGACTTTATTTGGTTTTGGGAATTTTTTTACTGCTTCGATGTTTCTTTCTAAAGGTTTTAATCCGTATTTCGAAATTTTATGCCCTAATAACTCTATTTCTGATTAAAAAAAAAACATTTATTCGTTTTTAACTTTAGACCAGTCTCATCTAATCTTATAAACATTTTTTCTAAATTATATAGAACTTTTTCGAATTTATCTGCAAAACAACAAATATCGTCCAGATAGGCTACTATATTGATCTGTACAGATATTCGCTAAATATTTGATTAATTGTCCTTTGGAAAATAGGTGCTGAATTTTTCCAACCTTGCGGTATTCGTTTAAATTGAAATAATCCAAAATCGGTTGTAAATGCTAATTTTGCTCGGTCTTCTTGTCTTACTGGAATTTGAAAATAGCCTTGTGCCATGTCAACTGTTGAAAAATATTTTGCCCCTTCCAAAGCTCAATATATCTTGTGACCGTGGTATTGGATGTCTATCATTTACTGTAAAAAACGGTATTCTCTTTTTTGTTTCTTTGGGATAAGAAAAACTGGTGCTGCGTAACTGCTTTTGCTTGGTTTTATAATATCTGCATTAATCATTTCATCGATTATTTTCTTTAAATTTTCTCTCTGTTGTGGCGAGACTCTGTATGGTGCTTGAAAAACCGGATCTTTGGACTTTAGTTTGATTTCACATTCCTCCACTTTAGCACAATTTAAATATAATTGTTCTGAAGTAAACAAGTGTTGAAATTTTTTTATTAAAGTTTTTGCCTTTTCTCTCTGTTCATTTGTTAAATCTTAAGAAATTTGAATAACTGTACCTTGGTTGTCGCATATGTCATTATTTGTTTTATTAATTGTTAATAAATTGGTTTTCTTAATATTTTCTGTCGTACCTATTACAGTACCTTTGTATATTTTTGTATAGACATTTGAGAAGTTATATACTGGAATTTCTGTGGCATTTTTCTCCAAAATGTTTGTTTCTAATTTTAAGTATTGTTTTTGGCTTAAACGATCCACTGGACGAATAATTGTCTGTACATCAGGTGCACCTGTATTTGTTTTAATTTTTATGTTTGTTAATATTTTTGGCGGTACTAAGGTGTCTTCTGTTGCTATTATTTTTTTGGTAATATGTTCGTTTGTTATGTTAAATGTTTTTTTTGTTTTATGTACTATCGAAGGGGGTCCGTTGTACTCGGCCCAAACCTTATCCATCTCCATACTATTCCTTGTTTTAAATTGTATTTCTTTTTTTCCAAAATCAATTATTAGACCATATTTTAAACAAAAGTTATTACCTAATAGAATTTTACATATTAAACCTTTAAGTACATATGTCTTTATTTCATATTCGATATCTTGTATTTTTATTTTTAATAGTATTGTTCCCATGTTTTCTAACACGGAATCGTCTGCACCAGTGATACGTGTTTGGTTTTCTGGCACAATATCTTCTTTGTTTTTAATTAAGGAGTATTCTATACACGAAATATTGGATCCTGTATCCAGTATTGCATGTTCTATTTCATTTTCAAATTGCATTTTTATTGATAAAACTCTGTTTTTCCTAATTGTTTCTTCTTGTTTATTTAATATATGTTCTGTTAAATTATTTTCGTATCATTTTTTTACAAAATGTATATGTTCCCTGCTTTCTTTATTTATTACATTGTTCTTTTTTTTATCTTCCCGAGCTGGTTGTCCGATTTCTTTATTCAACCCGATCGTTTCTAGTTTTTTTTACTGTAGCATTGCGTTGCATAATGTCCCCTTTGGTCGCATGTATAACAAATTACTGAATCCATGTTCCCTTTCATTTCTCCTTGATTGTCCTCATTTCTATATCTTTCCGGTGTTCTTGACCTTGTTTGTCTGTCTCTGCTGTTGCGTCTATCCCTACTATCTTGTCGTTTATAATTTTTATTATAATTATCATAATATGTCCTTTCTCTTGAATAAGATCTGTCTCTATTACCTTTTTTATTTTCTCTTGAGTAAGATCTTCCTCTATTATATCCTCTTGAGTCTTGACTTTGTTCCCGTGACCTTCCTGGGTATGGGCTCTTGTATCTGTATTCTTCCCTTCTGTCATAGTCTCTATTTCTGTCACAATTTTGCCCTCTTGTATCTCTATCAGGGTTATATGATCTGTATCTTTCCTCATCATATCTACCTTCAAATTCAACTGATCTATTTGATTGTTTTCCCAATATGTTTAAACGTCTTACCTCTTCACTTATTTGGTCTATTTTTCTTCTGTATTCTTCATTTTCCTCCTGAAGTTTCTTTTTTTCTTCCCTTTCTTTTTCATCGTGATATTTTTGTAGTTTGATAACTTGTAAATTCAGCATATCTGTATATTCACTAGTAATTGCACCTCTATTGGTAATTCTATATTGCATTAATTCAAATTTATTAAGATTTTCTTTCAATTTTTTTAAAGTCGTATTGTCCTGCATAGAAATAGTTTGTAATACATTTTCTTTTAGTCCTTTTAACACATACATACATATATCTTCTTCTTTCATTTTATTATCAATTTTCCTACATAAGTTTTCAATTTCTGTCAAGAAGTTAGTTGCTGTTTCGGTCTCTCCTTGTCTTCTATTTTCTAAGGTTGTTCTTAAGATTGTAGTATGCCTATAGGGAGGTATTGCTGTATGAAGGCCTCTTCTATTTCCTTCCATGCCCAGTTTTCTCTTATATTATATAAATTATCCAAAAAATTGCTAGCGGTACCTCTTACAAACATAAGTAGAAATTTTATTTTTTCTTTCTCAGACCAGTTATTAAACTCAGTTATCATTGAATATTGTTTTAAAAAATTCTTTACGTCTTCATTTCCCGTGAGCATATAAGCATTCCGTACATGAGCTCGGCACCAGTATTAAAATCATACTCTACGATTGGTTTATTTTAAAATACCGCCAAATAGTCAATAATATTATTATCATACTCTAATCATATTCTAATAGATTGACTTTATTATAAAAAATTTCAAATTCTAAATAATTTATACTCAAATCTTGTGTTATACCTATATTAAAATAGTTAAGTACCTAAAATGTATAAAAATAGTTACCAATATATTATAAAGAGTAATAGTAGGTATTAATTATATAGGTTTTAATCCTAGAAATAGTATAAATATGCCATATGGTATACGAATTTAGGATAGTTTACCTATTACCACCAATAATATTGTATGAATTTGCCATTTTTTATGTTTGTTTTACATTCATCATAATTAAAATATATTAGAAACCAGTGAATTGATAAGTTCGTGATGAAAAAATAGGGCTTAAATATATGAAATAAATTAATTATTTTGTGCTGTATTTATTTCATACTCTATATATATTTTAAAATAGGTCCTAGTCACCTAGTAATTATATAAATTTAAACTTGGTTATATAAATTATTAAATTAACATTATTATTAGGCATAGGTGAACATGGAAGTAATCCAAATCTAATACTAATCAATAGTTTAAAAATCACAATACTGCATTATAAATTATAGTAATTTTGTTTAAAACAACGCAGATCACCTTTTAATAATTGATAGAAGGAAAAATACACATATCTATTTAGGTATATCAGGTCTACTAACTACAAACAAATTATAATAATACACTTTTGTTTAATTTTTAGAATAAAGCTAGGTATCAAGAATATTATTTTGTTAGGATACTACATTAAAATAAAGTAACCTACAATTTAATTGGATTGAAATGTTTATACTATATAAAATTAAATAGATAATTAAACAATTAATCTAACTACTAATTGTTAATTGTAACTAATCAGTATAATACTATAATAGTATTAATGTTATCATGGTGCATACTGTAAAACCAGTAAATGAAAGATAAATAAACAGTTATGAAAATTATTAATACAAGTAATAAGAATTTTAAACATATTATTGACAAGTGTAACTATACACTTAGGTAATTACTAATTGTTAATTAAAAGTTAACCAATTATATCTTTAATGATTAGTCCCATGTGATTTAGCGTTAGGTATATTTAAGTTGACATTCTCTTGAAGATTTCTTTTTCTTTTTTATACTGTTAACTGGTTGTCCAACTGGTAATCTTTGACTTCCTCTAGTGATACCAGGTTTTCTTCTACTTAATGTTGTAGGTTGAACACTAATTGAAGCACGACTTCTGTGTCTGAAAGAAATAGAACTTCCAGCAGTTGCCAAAAAACTGTCCCAACCAGTTGCAGTTTTAACATTTTCCAACCTTTGAATACATTTAGAAAGGATAGGTAATGATGTTGATTGATATTTTGAAAAATTATTAGAAATTAAGCTACAAATCTTTTCTTTATTTTTCTTGGCTAAATCTTTATTTTGAATAATTTCTGAACTGGTGTTAGTATTATTGTTTATGAAATTATTAGTACCATCAGGGAATTCTATTGTATTAGATGTATATGACAAACAATTAAATGTAATCTCTGAAGTTGCACTAAAATTGTGTGTAATATCAGGTACTAATGGTAAATAAAATTCTTTTTCTTGTACCACATCACCAAATGCTAACTTTGCTAACAAATACCTAGATTCAGCACTTATAGCAGGTAAATTTGGCATTTTATCTTTACAAAAATTAAAAACTGCTGCTTGATGCTTACAGAATGACCCATATTTTCCTTTAATACATGAACAATATCCAACTGTAGTATTTACTTCATAAAAATATGACAATCCATGTTCTTTTATTATTTTATATAAATTACCTCCAATTAACTCAATATGATCTTTTGTAATATTAGCTGATCGACTCAGTTGGTCTTCAAATAGTAATCTAGTAGCATCATACCGACCATTGACAAAATTTCTAAGACGCCTAGTGTAGTACTCTTCCATGCTTGTGCATATAAAGTCAACCAGAGCCACTGCATTGTAGGCTTTATTTCGTGAAAGAACAATATCTTTAAAAATTCTTACATTTACGTCACTAAAATTATTTGTATGATGTCCATGCATTGACTCATCTCTAAATGCAATACACCAAAGTTCCTTTCTTTTCCAATAATTATTCATATAGTTTATCCACTGAGGATATTTAGGGACTATATTATTAGTATCATTACCACTCAGAATTCCTGTCACAATTTTGAATGCCATTTTGGCTTCTTCTATGTGTAGTAACCTCGTACTCGTGCTGTCACCACTCGGTTACTGCAAATACTTCTTTTACGACGGTGGCACGTGCTTCAACGTAGAAGGTGGAGGTTGATTATAATAAGTATAAATAAAGTTAAAACTTTGTAAAATAATAACTGTTTATTGAAAGTTAACTTATAATTAGTATAAAGGTTTTTCGACAAATCTACTGTATGTAAATCTACCGGAGAGAAAGTATTTAAAATAGTCTATAACTGGGAAGTACTCGTATAAGCGGCAATGCGGCTGTTACAAAGTCCGCGACTCATACAAATACATAAAACTGGGAATGACTATAGCTCGACGGATGTACAGTCTCTGGAGCTTCAGTATCAATATTGTGTTTTTTTTCAAATAACCAACGCCAAACTGATTGACATATATGAAATCTACATAATAGTGACTTAGCATTTGGCCATACGTATTGAAGGGCCTGCCTTTCAGCCTCACTATCGTCTGTTATAAATTGTAATGGGTATCCTTGTGAACAAAACGCTAATGGTACTGCCTCTTTTAGTAATTTAAACACGGCAATATAATCATCTAAAGATTGGCCTTTAGTGATCATAACTGCTAAAGATACTGCACCTATAAAGTGGCGGCTCGTGGGTCTCATGTGTGGTGAGGCAGATATTTAGTAAATGCAACATACAATATACATTTTTTCAAGGTATCTGTATAGGTATTTCAAATTATTATTACTTTTCTAACAATTGTAAAAATTTAGCTAAGTACATTTTGTTACACAGTACCACATATAGGTACTTATGATCAGTATATTGTGATAATTATAGATATTATATTATCTTACAACTGATGACAATTAAAGCAAAAACTTACAGTGGTATTATAGTATAATATTGTCATATCCACTTTCTTGCTAAAATATACCTGTATTTAATAATGTAACAAAAAATATTTAAAAAAAAATTAAATCTTTATTTCATTTCTTAATTTTTATATTTAACTATTTACAATAAAAATATTAAAAAATTTATCCATAAAAAATTATAATTATAATAATTGGACAGAAAAAAAATAAAAATAAAATTATCCTTAAGTTTATTTAGCACTCTCGTGGCGACCGTTGACCATGAATCATTGTTCGCCATTATATTGTTCCGTAATTTCTAAATACTCAAACAATTCTGCTCAGATTTTTATCATTCAAAAACGTGTTTCTCGTTAAAAGTGATCTACAACCAAATCAAGCGCAACGACATTCAACCGAAGCAGTTCCGGCTTCTAGCTCTGGTAACTTTAAACAAATTAATTGGCTACCTCTATTTAATTGTAATCGTTATCTACGGCGGACGCACTCGGCCGTCCGTCCCGTTAATCGGCGTTCGATTGCGCAACGCACTCAATAAGCGATAAACCACCATGCCATCACAAAAATCTAAAACCGTCGTATCTCCACTTATCATTTCTAAAGCACATATACAGAGTGTGCCAAATAGATCGCCTAATCAATCTTTAAATTCTGATCCCAACGATGGCTGGATCACCCCTACTTCAGAAAAACGTCCAATTCCTTCTCCATCGACCCCAACCTCAAGACCACATACAACAAAAAAAGTATTTGTTACTCAAAATCGATTTTCCTTATTTTCGGATACGATCGACGCACCCGAAAACAATCCAGAACCCGAAAAAATGGAGCAAGAACCTGAGCACTTAGAAAACTCTTCCGCACCTACCAAACCCCCACCACCTATTTTTATTCCCGTGGTTAATGATTACAAGGCTTTCTGTGACAACATTAAGAAACTTACGAATGGTGAACCCTTCGTATGTAAAAGTTCCATAAAAGGCATAAAACTCTCTACAAGCTCATCTGATTCGTATCGTTCTGTCATTAAATTTTTACAATCTAATAAAGCTGCTTTTCACACTTATCAACTAAAACAAGACAGAGCCTTCAGAATAGTTATTAGAAATCTTCACCACTCTACACCAATTAATGAAATAGAGAAAGAACTCTTAGCTCTCGGGCACATGCCTCGTAACGTCACAAATGTTTTACATAGAACCACGAAACAACCTCTCCCGCTCTTTTTCGTTCATTTGGAGCCTGATATCAACAACAAAGATGTCTTTAAAATTAACCAACTTTACTATACTAAGATAAAAATTGAAGAACCCCGACCAAACAACCAACCAATCCAATGTCTCCGTTGCCAAGGCTTCGGCCATACAAAATCATACTGCAACCACCCGCCAAAGTGTGTTCGCTGTGGAGACTCTCACGCGTCTGAAAGCTGTGTAAAACCTGCTGACCAACCAGCAACATGCGCACTATGTAGTGGTGCCCACCCAGCTAATTACAGAGGTTGCCCTGTGTTCAAAAAAATTCAAGCCGTCCACCATCTCAAAAGGTCAAACCCAACTCAAGCTAACCCGAAAGAAGTACCCTCTAATGTAAAATTCACTAATGTAAACACTACTTCCAATATGAACACCCAACCTAAAAAATCTTATGCTCAAGCTATAACAACCGATTTACCGAGCCAAGACATCCCCACCAACGCATCCCAAAATCCCGACCACCTAGCCCACCAAATGGCGCTCTTTCTCAATAACTTCCAATCCACCATTAATCCACTGATCTCTCTACTTACTACTCTCATTGAAAAACTAATTTTGTCTAATGATAAATAGACAAAATAATATTCCTCACTCTATCTCAATCCTTCAATGGAATGCCAATGGACTAGTGCGTCAAAAAAACGAACTCCATGCCTTCCTCTCTTTAAACTCCATTGATATTTTACTCATCTGTGAAGCACACCTGACACCAAACTCTTCCTTTAACATTCCTGGCTATACTACATATCAATGTAACCATCCTGATGGCTCTTCCCACGCGGGTTCTGCAATATTATTAAAGTCAAATATTAAACATACCATTCTTCCCCCATATCAAAATAACGTCATACAGTCCACTAACATCTCCCTAACACTAAATCATATTCCTACCACTATCTCATCGACTTACATCCGTCCAGGCACTAAATTAAATCCCAATGATCTCGAGCACTTCTTTAATTCCCTCGGTACTCACTTCCTGGTAGGTGGGGACTTCAACGCCAAACATCCCCAGTGGGGTTTTAGTCAACCTAATACTAGAGGTCGAACTCTCAACAGATTTATCCTCGATCATAATCTTAAAATAATATCTCCTCCTGACCCTACATATTGGCCCTCACATGCCAATAGACGTCCCGACGTTCTAGACTTTTTTATCACTACGCTCCCTAGCCACATAAAATTCACTATTACCAATTCCTCAGACCTCTCCTCGGACCATACACCAATATTACTCACTCTAAACGATACTTCAACTGCTACAAAAAACTACCCAACTATCACTCCGGGCAAAACAAACTGGAAAAAATTTAGTCAAACTATAGAAAATGCCATCACTCTCAACACCTCCTTAAAGATCCCATCTGACTTAGATACTGCAGTAAACTCTTTAACAAACATCATCCAAGATGCTGCACTCGATGCTTCTAAAAACAACTCTTCCACCACTCACACAACCAATGTTTTACCCTCACACATAATACAACTCATTACAGAAAAGCGTCGAGCCCGCCGTATATGGCAAAAAACACACTTGCCGAGTGATAAGAAGCATTTCAACACTCTCAATAACTCCTTAAAAAATATTCTTCGAAAATACAATTCTGACAAATTCCAAAACTACTTGGAATCTCTCTCTAATACAGACAACTCTCTTTGGAAAGCCACTAAAAATATCCTAAAGGAAAAAAGTAAAATACCCCCCCTACGATACCCCGACAACTCCCTAGCCTCGTCAAATCTTGACAAAGCAAACTTATTTGCATCAGATCTCGAAAATAGATTCTCACCACATCCAAACTTTCCCACTAGAAGCCACTACTCTAATATTGAAGCATCACTTCTAAACACTCTCCCAATGTGTCTCCCTACAAAACATACCTCCCCTTCTGAAGTCCTAAATATCATTAAAAACTTAAAAAATAATAAATCCCCAGGCCACGACCTGATAACCAATACAATTGCTAAATACCTGCCTAAGAAAGCAATCTTACTTCTTACTTATATTTACAATAGCATTTTGCGTCTATCCTATATCCCTCCCACCTGGAAACACTCAGTTATCATCCTAATCTACAAGCCAGGAAAACCTCCTGACCAACCCTCCTCATATAGGCCTATTAGCTTACTTCCTACCTTCTCAAAAATTTTAGAAAAAATCATATTAAAAAGAATTTATCCGATACTTAACGAGAAACAAATTATACCAAATGCTCAATTCGGCTTTAGGAGCAAGCACTCCTCTCTCCATCAACTACACAGACTAGTCGACACTATTGCCTCATCTCTTGAACAAAAAAAATTTTGTTCTGGGGCTTTTCTTGATGTTGCTCAGGCGTTTGATCGGGTTTGGCATGAAGGACTACTATTTAAATTATTATTTTTACCCACTCCGTTATTCCTCTTACTCAAATCCTTCCTATCAAACCGTACTTTCTCAGTAAGATGTGAAGACGAAACTTCTGACCCACATCCTATTAAAGCAGGCGTCCCTCAAGGCAGTATTCTTTCCCCGACTCTCTATAATATATATACAGCAGATCTACCACAATCTATCAACACTACTCTAGCTACCTTCGCCGACGACACAGCCATAATATCAACCAACTCTGAAATAGCCACCACTACAAACAACCTCCAAGACCACCTAACCCAACTACAAGATTGGTTCAGCTTATGGAAAATTAAAGTTAATGAAAATAAATCCACTCACATCACTTTTACCCTCAGGCCTACAAATATTCCTCCAGTTTACATAAATAACCAAACAATTCCCATTGTCGACTCCGTTAAATACCTAGGACTCTTTTTCGACAAAAGACTAACTTGGGCTAATCACATCAAAGCTAAAAGAACTTCCCTTAACCTCAGGCTTCACAAATTAAGACCACTTCTTCGATCCAAAATCTCTTTAAATAACAAAACACTAATATATAAACAAATATTACGTCCAGCAATGACTTACGGAATTCAACTGTGGGGTACCACAAAAAATTCAAACCTAAGCAAATTCCAAGCGTTCCAATCAATATCTCTGCGTGTCCTCTCTAATGCTCCCTGGTACGTCAGCAACCGCTCCCTACATCATGATCTTAACATACCATCAATATCCACTCTTGCCTCTTATCATTATAACAAATTTCATAAAAATACCTTTAACCATCCAAACCCACTCATATCTAAACTTTCTTCTTGCACAATACCTGATAACCCCCCTCGTCGTCTCAAACGCGAATGGCCGCGTGATTTATTAAATAAAGCCTAGTGCTACTATTATAAAGTTACCTCCCAACCAAGTTTAAATTGGAAGTAGTGTCACTGGACACCCCCTTCCCTCAAGATTTTCATGTCCTGTAATATTCATCGCATCACATTTACTTATTATATAAATTGTATATAGATTGTAAATTTTTATAATAAAAAAAAAAAAAAAAAAAAAAAAAAAGTTCATTTATTAATTTTTTTATGTTTAACTATAAACTATAAAAACTGTATACAACTTTATTTATAACATACTACAAAAAAAACTAACAAAAAGTAAATACTATATAAGCAAGCCTAATTTTTTTTTATTAATATCACACAAATATATGAGTGATTACTAATTTACTTTTTATAAATTAAATCTATTCTTCTATCTTTCAATAATGAAAATCTATCAATAATTTTTTCATAAAACTCTCCATCATTATCAGCCAAAAAGTTAATTAATTCCTTTTCTATACTTATTATAGCCAAAGAATACAATCTTTCTTCTGTCATAGAATTTCTTAGATACGTTTTTGTACGTTTAAGACAAGAAAAATGTCTTTCTACAGATACACTTGTAGAAGGTATGGTCAAAATTAAGCAAAATAGTTTATATACTTCCATTAATAAACCTGAATCTTGAAATTGTTTCAATAATTTTACACATTGTTCAATATGTTGATTTTGGAATTGGGAATCAAAATAAACAACTGATAATTCATTTTTTAATAATACTAAATCAAATACATCTTTATAAGTGGAGGACAGACATTCAAGCCCTTTATTAGGAAAGGCAGTTTGATAGGACTTAAATTTAGAAGAATCGACTAATGTTACAAATTTGAGTTTACCTAAATCTTGAAAACGTTCAGTGAGTTGAGTGATTATATTGTCCAGTATTTCATATTGCAACACACTGTATTTATTTAAAAGATCTCCTTCAACTTCTCCCCGAGTCTGTTTTGGAGTAGTAATTTTTTTAGATTCGTTAAACAAATATGTTGCACTTTCAAAACTTCTTAAAAGTTTTATTCTATTTATAGATGTATTCACTTGATCTATACAATATACTACATCCAAATGCTTGATTTGCAAAATTGCATATAATGTATCAGTTATATTAAATATTTCTTTATATACAACCATAAAAAAAACAAAATCAAACTTTTTCAAACTGTTAATAAAACCTTTTGCGCCATTTATAGATTCTATACCTGACTCAGGATTATCCATAATATGTTGCATTACTTCAATCAACTTATTTAAATTTAAAGCAACAAAGTTTAATATTTTTGAACGAGTGCACCAACGAGTTTCATTAGCAACTGGAATACGTTTACCAATAATAGTATCTAACACGAATGTACGTTAAGGAGATTTTTTAAAAAAAAACAGATATTCCTAAAAGTATGGAAAAAAATATTCTGGATTGTGGTATACAATAACTCCCATGTTGAAGAACAAGATTAAGCCGATGAGCACAACAGTGAGTAAAAAGAGCGTGGGGTGCTTCATTTCTAATTTGTTGTTGAAGTCCATTAACATGTCCAGCCATGACACTTGCTCCATCATAACACTAAGCTATCAATTTTGTTTTAAAATTAAAAGGTTCTAGTACTGTTGTTATTAAACTATAAAGAGCTTTAGCATTCTTGCTACTGCTTACATCATGGAAGCCTAAAAATCTTTCTTTTAATTCACCAGTTTTTTTAACATACCTCAAAGTTATTGCACACTGTGACTTTTCAACAATGTCAGTAGTATCATCTGATATGAAAGAAAAAAAAGATACCACACTAATTTCTGATTTAATCACATCTAGTGCATACTCATTACTCATACACACAATGAATAATTACATTTTGGATTGTTTTTGATTGTCCAGTGAATACATTACTTATTTTATTGTAATGTAATAGTAATTCATCATTCCTTTTAATAAGTAAATTAAACACTTCACGGAAATTACCCTGGTTTAAGGAAGTAGATCTCTCATCATGGCCTCTAAATGCCAACTCTTGTTTCCCCAAAAGTAGTGTTACTTCAATCAATTGCAACAAAATTAACCTATTTTTTCTTACATTTTCATTGTAAATGGTTTTGTTCAAAAGAGCCCCTTCATTTAACGCATCAGCAATAGTACTTTTATTTTTTTCTAAACGAACTAATCCCATACAGTTATGTATATGCTCTTTTGATGCTTCATGCATTTTTAACACTTATGGCCAGATTTTTTAAATCATAATAGCCATCAGTAATCCAAACATTTTTAACTTTATCGAGTAAAATGCAAGGCCAACAAAACAGTCGCTGTTTATAAAAACTACCACACAACCACTTATGGTTATTGTACCAAGATATATTGAAAGACCGAGAACTTACTTTAGTTTTAGTTTTCTGAGTGGGTATGCAAATGGTATCTAACATCTCTTTAGGACGACCATCAAATAAAATTTGTTTTTTTTGAATTTCATTTCTACGGGAAAATGGAGTTTCAATTAAAGACATAACCACATCATTGAACGGGAACATATTCAATATTTCGATAGAAATTTTAATTAATTATACCAACGACAAACTGCAATAAAAAAATGAATTTAGCGAATAACGTAAAATGTAAAACGATTCTAACTATAATAGTATAATGTCGTAAATCGTAATACATATAAGTTAAAATCACAGACAAATAATATAATAAGTCTATGGTTAAAATGGCTAGATTTGTATAATTTAAATCATAGATACAGAATGTATATTATTTATATTATTATAATATCATATCTATGATTTAAATTATTATTGACTGATAACTGATAAATGATAAATTATTATCTATAAAAATAGTGGGGTAAGTAATGACTTATGGAACATAAGGATGTATTATCAATTCCTATTATCTATATGCAGTTTTGTCGTTTAGATTGCACACACGGTTTAAGATATATATATATCTTATGTATATCTTAAACCGTGATAGCACAGAATGATTAATACCACTGAGCAGTGGCGCCGAACTTATATAGTAGGGGTGGCGACTGCCACCCCTTTTAAATGGGTGGGTGGTGGTCGATGGCCGGTGGGTCCTGTTATATAGGTGGGTAAATATCTAACAGAAAAATTGGACGGGTTGATACTGAGTGTTCCATAGTAAATTACTACTTGGAATCAAAAGTGTAACGGCTGTAACGTATATACAGTCACGTCCATTGCCGTGCAGACAAGACACAAATGGGGCCTAGGCACCACTTGAAAATGGGGTGGGTGTGGGTGATATTTTTTGTTAAGAATTATACGAGTTACTAAAATTAAATTTGTAAATGTTATTATACTACGTGCAGGGCCGTCGTTAAGGGTAGGCATCGCATTTCGTTTAATATAAAATTTATCGTACATTAAGAGAAATTTGGAATGACAGAGACTTTACATAAGATTCACCTGACCTAAAAATATTAATATTACAACACAAGGGGTGTACTTTAGAATCGAAATTTCCAGAAAAACTATTTCTTAAAAATCGGGACTCCAGGGACGGGCGCCTCCACCAATTGTAACGTCCCCTCTTCACCGGGCGTTCGTCTCTCGAACCCTACGGATTTAAGTTCTGTTTATTTTAACGAGGTCTCGGGGACTCGACCTCGGTGTGTACTGTGTAATATTAATACTAAGAGATCAGAGTCACCTTATTAAAGTAAAGCACATAGGTATAATGTATAAATTACGTGTATTATTATAGAATCATTAAAATTCTTATGTAAAAGTAATAGTAGTTATTATATAGGCATGTATATATATAAACTACAGTAAAACTTCCGTTAACGGTCACCTCTGTAGGACGGTCACCTCTATGTAACGGTTAGGTTGTTTGGTCCCATCAAATGTTATGTCATGTCATGTCACCTCTATAGAACGGTTACCTCTAAATAGCGGTCATTATTTATGGTCCCTTTGGTGACCGTTAATTGGAAGTTTCACTGTAGTATATATATAAATGTGTTAAATGATTTACCGATCCGGGTAGATGATGACGTGCCGTGAGTGTGGATCGTTGATGGGGCCGTCGGATCGTCGCGGAGTCGTTGTACCTGTTGTCTCCGTGTCGCACACACTCTCTTCACACACCGCCTCGGTCATAATTATATACACCGCGGACGTGTGCCTAAAACCCTAGGTCAGCAATCAGCTGCGCTCGCCATTCCTCACACTCAGCATATTAGGCAGCGGGTGCCCTACTTAAGGAATAATGTACGATACCGACAGACGGCAACCGTTACTCTACTAATAATACTAAACATATAATACAGAAAAATCTCATCAAAAATGAATTCTCTTAAAACCGAACTATTTTACTTTATTTTGTTTCAAAATTGTTTATTATTAATTATTAACACATGATCTTTAATCGAAAATAGCAGATTTAATGTAATATATTACATCCTATAGGATGATTTCTTGAAAACAATATAAAACAATATTTTTATATAAGTAATTTAAATAAAATTGAAAACAAAATGTTTATGAAAAATATATAGATTATTCATTTTTGAGTGACAGCAAAGGAAATATTCTGCTTCAGAGTAAAATAAAAATACGAGTATATACAATGCCTTGTAAAACAATAAATTTACTGAAATATTACCCTTAGGTAGTCTTTTGTGAGAACAAGCAACCCTTAACCATCAGGCTCGGTTCAGTGTTTAAACACACTTAACAAACTTGAGTTTTATATATTTCGTAATTAATATTTATGATTTAATATTAATATTTCGTATTTAATTCTAGCCTTGCTGATTAAAGTATAAAACTTGGTTATTTGCAGTCAAACATAAATTTTCCAATTTTTCAAACATAAAATTAAAAATATTTCTAGTTTCCACTATTGTATGTGAAATGTGAATTATAAATTGTATTTCTAAATTATTTCATTTTATTTCTCAATTATATTATATTAAGACAAACAGCCAATCACTGATGTATTTCAATAAATAAATATTTTTTTTGTGACTATATTTTTGTATTTATCTTATAACAATTTAAATGCATATTTTTGCATATTTTGGTAAATAAAATCCATATTTTACAATTTTTTATTGCATACAAATCCTAGCCCTGATTATTATTATTATTTATGTATGAACATAGTTATCTACCTGTGTTTTGTAATAACAAATAATTATGTCTAACATTTCATGTCTCAATATTTTTGTTTACCTGAAATAGTATACAAACTGTCCGCCATATACATTTCATTACTTTCTGAAATAGTACAAACTGTCCGCGGTTTTCATTTTTTCCGGGTGACCGTACAAAGTGTCCTACAACCATACGACTAAATGTGTCTTTTTTGTAGTTAAATTTTAAATTTACAAATTGAAAAT
The DNA here is from genome assembly GCA_020882235.1 of Schizaphis graminum. Taxonomy (NCBI): domain Eukaryota; kingdom Metazoa; phylum Arthropoda; class Insecta; order Hemiptera; family Aphididae; genus Schizaphis; species Schizaphis graminum. The sequence goes on from CM037036.1 coordinate 15,035,599, forward strand.
TCACAATTGAATTGAACTCTTGTTCAAACTCTTGTTTCAGTTTCTTAACGGACAAAACAGAAAATATAGATGGATATACAAACTGCATTGGTGATAACAATCATAATAATTATATTGCTATTAGCAATATCTTTAATAGCACTGGTTAAGAATGCACAAATGATTTAATGATATCGATATTATCAATATGTCGATATTGTGGTAAAAAATATCGATATTTTTATAATGTCGATTTATTTTAATATTACTGAAAATAATAAAATAGATATTTTGTAACATAAATGATAAATATATTATATTTTTAAAATAACAAAAGTATAAATTATATTATAATAATTCATTCGTATTTATGTAACCATGTCGACCATAGGCGTGCGCACAGGGTGTGCCAGGTGTGCCGTGGCACACCCCGTGGCCCGTGGCTTTTTGTACAACTTTTATTAATTCAGGGACTTCTTTTAAATTTTAAGCTACAAATAGTAAAAATTAGAGAAAATAAATTAGGCGCTCTAGCAAAAATGATAATACAGACAATATGCTAAGGTTAATGTATGATGGACGATGGTATGAACGCTATGAACAATTTTAAATAACCAATAAGTCACAAGTTGTGGTTGTGAACGGGCCTTCTCCAAATTATCCATTGTCAAATCTAAATTACGGTCAACAATGTCACAAGAACGTTTAGAATCACTTTTATTTTTATTCGTTGAGCAAGAAATGACCAAATCAGTAGATTTCAATTGAAATTGAAGAGTTATTGAAGAGTTTAAAGTTTTGACCCCTATACAAAGAAGATTACCATTATAATATTTTTATTTCTTATGTTCACTGTTTATTATTAAACCTTAGAATAATTAAAACATTTTTAGGAACTGGTCTAGTAGACCCCCGCCAAGAAAATAATCCCCCCGCCAAACATGTTTAGTTGACACCCGCCACTTAAATATCTCGTATTTTCAATGTTTTAGTAAATAATCAATAATTTAATATTTAATTATAAAAAAGCGGGTAAGTGGGTATCGCTCTGCTGTATATTAGGGGGTGGGGTGGACCTCAGACTATGGAAGGTTAAATTTGAATGCAATGATAGGTATCATTGTATACGAAAAACGATTCTGAACGAAGATGATTTGTCAGTTTAGGATATATTATATTTAAATATTGTCAAATATTCTATTTTAAAACAAATAGTATAGTTTTTATATTATGTTACTATGGTTACTATGGCCAACATTCGCATTATGAGCGTATGAAATTTAATTTAAATTTTGACATATTTCGTATAAATTCGAACTTTAAACACTTATAAAAAAAAATTGTGACTAACGATTTCGGATTTTTTTTTATCACTTTAAGAACAACTTATAAGAAACCTTGTATTAAATTTTCAAGATTTTCTGGCCACCCAAAAAATTTTTATCGGCATTTGAAGAAAAAAAAACTTAGAAAAGTCGAAAATTTCAATTGTCTATTAGTAGCTTAAAAATGGTCAAAATATTTTGAAAATTTAACTGTAAAGAGATAACCATAATATAAACATTTGGTGAAAATTTCAAGTATTTACAATAATTCGTTTTTGAGTTACAGCAAAATCAAAAAATCGATTTTGTCGAAAAGTGGTTTTTCCGTAAAATTTCCATTTTTCTGTCATTTTTTTTTGTTTTTCTCGATTTTTTTGAAAACTATTAGAAAATTTTAATTTTGACCCCCCTAAAGTACCAACTAGATTCAATTCCCTATTCAAAGAGGGGCTGAAGTCAAAAATCGGAGCATTATTACTGCTCCAAATGTTGGAGTCGGACACAAAAAAAAAAAAAACACACATCATAGTAAATGCAATACATTCATCACTTCGTTCAGAATCTAAAAATATTTATATTAACATATATTCATAAAAAAGTAAGAAAATTATTTAAATAATGTATCATTCATTCATTCGGTATTTATAAATAAATATAAATTATTATATGTATTAGCTATAAATGTTGTGTATAATTTTTTTGCGATTTATTTATAAATACCGAATGATTATATGATAAATTATTTAAGGCTGTTGAAAGCGAACCATTTTTAAGGGGTTGTATTTAGGCAATATTCGATATCCATTGTGAGTTATGTGTAACTGTGTGTGTTGTAACTGATCATTAGTGTGCGTGAGTTCCCCGAACGCTTTGTGTAATTAAAGATAAACTATGGTTAAGATTCTTGGAAATCAGTATCGTACATACGCGCAGTCACATGTCACTACATTTTACGATAAAAAAAGTTTTTACATGAAAATCCCAAAAAAAGGAAGAAAAATTCACCCAGTACCAAAAGTCCGATTTTAATTTTAAAAACATATTTGAATTCCTTATTCTCTATACTAGGTTATGTAGGAAATGGATTTTGGATTTTTTGTTTTGTTTAATTACTATATAGTAACAAATAAATTATATTTATTTATAATTTTTTTTTCAAAATTTGCATTGCTTTAGTATTACTTAAAAAAAAAAATCGAAAATCCATTTCCTACATAACCTAGAAAAGAGAATAAGAAATTCAAATATGATTTTTAAATTAAAATCGGACTTTTGGTATTGGGTGAATTTTTATTTTGCTTATTGGTATTAACGCACGAAAAAATGACGAAAAACGACCCGCTTTCAATAGCTTTCTCACTTTTTTTAAGAATATATATATATGTTACGCCGAATTTGTGAAATTGCTGATTTCATAAAATCGGCAGAAAAATTGCTGGTTTCATGAAATGAGCAACGCTGTTGCCAACAGCGTGAAATCGGCAACTTGAAGTGCATAATACTGCCGATTGCGTGAAATCGGCAAGACCATTCTTAAAAAAATTATAATATATAATTCAATATAAATTAATGTGTTATATTTATGTTCTTACATAAAACACTTTAAACATAATAAAATCTATTTGTAATAATAAATTATGTGTACAAAAAAACCGGGCAAGTGCGAGTTGGACTCGCGCACCGAGGGTTCCGTACAAACCTGTAGGTATATAAGTAAAAGTTTTTTTTATATTTTTCAAAAATATTTTTTTTTTATATGATGAAACTAAAAATTTACGGTTTTCGTAATTTTTCCTATATCTGTACTATAAGACGTGACTTCGTACGAAACTTCAAGATTCTAAGTTCACAGGAAGTACCCTGTAGGTTTTGATTCCCGTGCGAGTTTCGAAAATTTGACAGACGGACGGACGATATGCGGCTTAAATTGTTATTATTTCTTTCGATTGCGTTGACATAAAAGTTTGATTTTGTTACAGTTTAAAGGTATTATAGACTTAAGTATTTAATATGAATTTTAATTTAATAACTCAACGCGTTCATGAGATAAGGAGTAGTAACTTTGAAATTTTCAAAATTGTCAAAAATATTTTTCAAAAATATAAAATATAAAATTCTAAGAATAAATTATTATGTGTGCCTTGTGCATAGAAAGAATATTAAAGTTGCTTCAGAAGTACATGAGTAACATACTGAAATGAAATAACTATTTATTTTAAAAATCATGCTTACTACTTTTCGAGTACCTAATAAATTAATTATATAATTCAAAAAATAAAGTTAGGATCGACAATTAAATTCCTTAAGTTCAAAAATCACAAAAAAAAAAACAGTTTTAAAAATTAATGAAAAATTTTTAATGCAATGCCAAAAATAAGCAAGTCAAAATATTGAATTCAATAAAAAAAAAAATAAATTCAAATAAAAATCAAATTTTTCTATTAACTCCAAATATTCCAAACGGGTTATAATTTTATCTTCATACAATTAAAAAGTTAAGTTAAAAAATCACAATAAAAAAAAAAAGTTAAAAAAAATTAATCAAAAATTGTTGATGCAATGCCGAAAATAGACAGGTCAAAAATATAGAATTCAATTTAAAAAAAATTAAACTGGTAAGTTTTTGTAAGCTAACTTTTCTATAAACTCCAAACGGGTTATAATTTTATTTTCATACTGTCGCATAATTTCTCTAATATAATCTTCTTTTTCCACAGCTTTACGTCGTATTTGAGTTTGATTTGAACTACGCATTTTGATATAAACGTCAGTTTGTACATTTTTTAAAACTTCTAAAAATTGGAAAATGTTTGGATATGAAGAGTAAAACATACTATTAAGTTTCGAATGAAACGATTCACAAGCATTCGTAGTACGCATTAAACTGTTAGAAAACTCGGCCCATATTGACGGTGGAAATTTACAGCTTTCTAAAATGTAATTTTTTTCAAAAAAGTTACAAAAATCATGTAATTGTTGGTTATTTGGTTTTATATCCATGAAATCCTCAGAAAAACATTGTTGAACTTCTTCAGGTTTTAAAAAAGATAATCCAAAAAACAATTTTAAAAATTTTCCTATTTCCGATTTCTTTTTAAAATGTTTGCTTAGGCCAATTGATTGAATTTTTCTCCACATAGTCTGACCTAAGTGGAAACGACAGCCTTTACGTAATACTTCAGGAAAAATCTCCGAAATAGCCGAGTGTATAGCTTGTTCAAAATCAGCGTAAATTATACGTGGTGTAAAAGTTAAATTTAGTTCACACATTTTATTTATTAAATTGGAAAACGCATTCTTATATATTTCTGTAGTTTTTCCTGTTAATAAAAAAAATACTAGTGGAGTATAATTCGCATTTTTAGCTCCATGAATAATGAATAATTGATAAAATGGTTTAGGACAACTTTTAAATGTACCATCAACATATAAAACGTCACATTCAGTTAAATATTTTAAATTTGTTTGTGTTGAAAACGCTACAATATTTTTTTCTGAATTATTTATAAGCAAAAATATTTCATCACGATTTGTTTTAATTTCACCTAAATTTGTTAGAGTCAAATGAAGGTCTTCTAAATTTTTAGGTAATTTAGGAATTATACTTGAACGTGCATAATGAATATTCTTTCTTATGCGCATGGTGTCTGTAGTAGTTAAACTATCAATATCTCCTTCACGTAATTCTCGATGTAAAATTTTAGACGGTTTTTCACATGGATCGTCCAGAGCTTTTCGTTTTAAATTATTGCTTACCTTTTGTCGAGTTAAAATATTTACATCATCTTTTTCGTGGTCATGAATTAAAACACTAAAAACAAATTCACTGTTTTCATTTAATTTAAAATATGCTTTACACATTCGTTTTGTACATGCCCATCTTTGAATATTATTATTTAAAAATTTATTGAAATGAAATTTATAGCCATTAATTATATATAATTTTTTATTTTTTTCACTATACATTACACTAACTTCCATTTTGATCGTTTGTCGTTTAACCTTTCTGGATACTAACTGATTTTCGAAAATCACAAATTACTCAATATTCTAAAATCGTTATAATAATATAATATACTTATCATATTATAGCCATGTATGTACTCATATCTAATCGCCGCATTTACTAATCTAGCCCCATTCGCTGGAGAAAACCCAAGATACAGTAGGTACCTATATTGAATTTAATATATAGTTATATTTACATTAGTACTTTTACAGCATAATATGTAAAGGTTGACGACCTTTTAAACCAATTAAAAAACCGGTCGTCTACTTAAACTTTAACGCGCGCAATTCGGACCTGTCCCAAAAAATACTCGCACGCAACTCCACCCTGGCATATAAAAACTGCGCATGCAATTCGGTTGTTGACCAAAACTGCTCATTTTTTTGGCACGCAATTCGGATGCAGCCCCTGCAACACCCGTGTGCACGCCTATGTTCTTCAGTTTGAATTCATTACCATTTTCTGTGAAATCTAAATAAGTTATAAGAAAAGAATAATAATAAACTATTCAACATTATCTAACAAAAAAAAGAAAAATACCAGACATGACATGTTTGATTATGTAGCCCATAATAGTTTAATATAAAAGGGGGTGTCGTAGTAATGTAGTATTAAGATTTAGACATAGTAAGGCCTCTTTTTTTAAGCTAAATTTATCCTTTTTTAGATTGAGGTTAGGTTAGATTTGTTTAGGCCCATATAAGGGAAAGCGGCCGAATTTTCTTCATGGCACACCCCATACAAAATTCCTGGTCACGCCTATGATGTCGACTGTCGTACAATACATTACAAATGTAATATTACATTTGTGGAAAAAAATATATATCGATATATCGTTGTTTTTGGAGGAAATTATCGATTATCGATATTGTAAAAATTGATATATCGATATAGCCGTGGTTTGCGCATCCCTATTTATTGGAACTTACTTTTTAATACATATAGGTTTTTTTTGGATGAACAAACGTATGAAAAAAATTGAATATAAGCAGGAGCTGCAAGAACTAGTTCCCAGAAATCGAACAATATTTAATATAAGCTTTTCTTTGTTTAGACATTAAAAATTAAATAAAAAATGTAAATGTGTCACTTATTTTTACCTGGCTATATTACCATCTACGTCAGAGACAACAAAATATGCGTATGGAGCGTCCTCTTTAAATGATCATTTTATGATTCAATGCACGGCCGTAAGCCGTAAGACTACTTAATAATAGATAATTAGATAATTGGATTTATGAACATAGTTTTAATAATCTTTATACATTATCTTTATCTTTTATACAGGGGCGTCATTTGGGGGGATGCAGGGTGTACATTTGCACCAACATTTTTGAAAAACGCCTTCTTTGGACTGCCAGCAATAAATTTAAGCGCCGATATACCTAAGTGTTATAATATTCATATATTATATATATTATATTTTTTCAGTATTTATTTAAAAAAAAAATTATTATAAGTACCTACTAATGTGTTTTATTTCCGAAAATGATCAGTGTAGCAGTGTACTAGTGTGGTTAAATCACTTATATCATAGACATAATATAAAATAATAATAATATAATATATCTGTGGATATAATAATATGCTGGTATAGATTTCTTATCACACTCCGGTATCTCCCTACTCGTTATAATAACCCTTTATAGGGCAGAACAAAAAAAATCATCTGATTGTTCTGAAAATTGGTATACATGCACTATGGAGTATTTTGATTTTGGGAAAAATATTGGAATATTTTTCATTTGTTTTGCATGGTTGGAAAAGTGGTGGGAAAATAGTTTCCCTTTGCCCCTTTACGACCATGGGATTTACCAAATGGGCAATGGTAATTATTAAAACATTAAAAAACAAAACCCTTCAAGTAGCTTATAACATTTCTATAATGCATATTCTTGAGAAATTTATTTAAAATTCATAAACCATAATAATTATAAAAAAAAAAAACAATTGAATTTCTACTTAGTTGGTTTATAAATCACAATATTATTACAGTCTTTTTATTTCTTTATATAAATATAATAAAATTAAAGTTAATAAAAAATAAATAATAATTATTTATCTTTTAAATAAAATTAATCTAAATGATGCTGTAGATTCATTTTAAAAGTTGAAAAATCGAAGATATCCGCTAATGTAATATAGTATGTATTAAATAATTATTGCTTTATGACAATAAATGTTTTTATTTGTGTAACTAAATGGTTTGTTATTAAATTGAATTTAAGTTGTTAAATTAAAATTAGAAGTGGAAAAATTTAGATATTAATAATATTTCATTAATATGAATTTTATCAACATATATAAAAAAAAGCGGGTAAGTGAGTATCGCTCTGCTGTACATTAGGGGGTGGGGTGGACCTCGGACTAGGCTAGGTTAAATTTGAATGCAATGATAGGTATCATTGTATACGAAAAACGATTCTGAACTAACCTAACCTAACCTATCGGATATATATCGTTGTTTTTGGAGGAATATTATCGATTATCGATATTGTAAAAATTGATATATCGATATAGCCGTGGTTTGCGCATCCCTATTTATTGGAACCTACTTTTTAATACATATAGGTTTATGGATGAACAAACGAATGCGTGATATAGAAAATCAGCAGGAGCTTCAGGAACTTGTTCCCCGAAATAGGACAATTTTTAATATAAGCTTTGCATTGTTTAGAACACATTAAAAATTAAATAAGAAATGTAAATGTGTCACTGCTGTACTCCCTGCTTGTCGTAAAAGGCGACTAAAAGGGACTGGCCAGCTAGGGCCGGCGTCTGGGACGCGGACACTCCGAAACCTTCGGGGAGGGGCGTCATTCATTTGGGCGAATAACCCAAAATACCATGTCATTTGGGCGAATTTATACACATCATTTGGGCGAAATTTACACAGTTCACTAATTTATCTAATACATCGTTTGGGCGAGCCGAGTTATTAAAAAAAAAATAATTGTTATATAATATTATTCCTAAAAGATCATTTATAAAATTATAACTAATTGTCACAATATTATATTTAGGCAACATATTGATTATAATTTATAGACTATAATATAATACACGTTTTCCTTCCCATTTTTGGAGACTTAGGACTCTCAGTTAGTTAGTTCTAATTAACTGGTATGGTTAAAAATGTGTTATATTGTCATATAATTTATTATCATAACTAAATTTTTTATTATTGTCATATAATTTATTATCATAACTAAATTTTTTATTAGTATGGTACCTCATACCCATTGGCCATTATATTATATTATATTCTCATATAAATTGTCATAATATTTTATTAAAAATAGTAACTAATTTGTTTTACTAGTATGGTATCGCATACCCATTTGTCTAATATAATCTATTATTGTTAATTTTCCGGTTTTATATTCTTCCCATAATTTTAATGTATAGTCTTGTTTGTCTTTAGTATTTTTACGTAATATATTGATTTGTTGTTTGTTGATAGAATTAATTTTTAGTAAGGTTTCTGTTTGAATTTCTTTTAAAATATTAATTACTTGATAAATATTAGGATGTGGATGATAAAATTGCGAATTATAATTACTGTGAAATGATTCAGCCCCATTAGTAGTACGAGGTTCATCAGTTGGTTCTTTTGCCCAAAGCGAAGGTGGGAATTTGGCATCTTCTATAATATAATTATTTAGAACATAATCTGAAAAATCAGAAACATCGGTCGGACAAATAGACATTAACTCTGTAAATCCAAATTGAATTTGATTTGATGGTAATAGTGGTAAACCAAAGAAACATTTCAACCAATCGCCAATTTCTGAATTATTATTCATGTAATGCCTATATAAAACATGATTGTGCTGAATTTTCTTAAACCAATTTTGTGCAAGATGGAAGACACAGCAAATAATTTGGCATGTCGGAAAACATTTAAGTACTGATTTATAAGCGGCAATTTCAAAATCCGAATAAAATTTAGTAATAGTTAATTTAGTATTTACTAAATTATTACATAAATGAATAATTTCATTCCACATTAATTCGTATTGTTCAGTAGTTTTAGATGATAAAAAACAAAATGCGACGGGTACATAAAACTTTTGCTTGTACACGTGAAGTGTATATAACTGAACAAAATGTTTTGGGGAGTAAGAAAAAGTCCCATCACCGAATACATATTCAGAATCGCATAATAATTTAAGATTAGTCGAGCATGTTATTATTATCATATTTTTTTCTTGATTAACAAAACAAAACTGTTCATCATTAGAAGTAATAATATTTTTTTGAATTTCAAAAAGCTGTGTATACACTTCGTCTATGGAATGAGGCAAAGTAGGAAAATGACGTTTTCTGACACGATGTATACACTGCCTAATAGATGATAAATCAGAATACAAAATTTCGTCTTCAGGTTTCGGAAGTAAAGTTGATCGTATAATTTTACCTGGTTTTGAGTTTAAATCTATATCTGCTTTTCTTTTTACAGCACTTTTCACTTGATTCAATGCTAAAGTTTTCGGAGTACAGGCAGGATGATTATGAGATGTATTATTAAATTTAATAATATTAGACTTATTTGGTGTCATTAATACACTAGATCCACATTTTTTATTTGCGCACCGAAAACGTACTGTATTATTTTTTAAAATATTTGATTGGCAAAATTTATAATTTTCAATTACTATAATTTCGTTATTTCTTATAGAATCAAATTTGGCTTCAACTTTCGTATCCATTTTATTAAAAATGTATAAGATATTATATATTTATTAGAATTTGAAATTTTTCGTTTAATTTTATAGAAACTCTTCCGACAACTACGTAAAGACTAAATACCTAGTAAGTATTTTAACTGTTCTATATTCTTATATAAACCATTATACTGCGTTTATCATCAAAATAAATGTCATCATTCAGTATCTGATTAGATTAGATAAGAGCAGAATATAAAAACCTTACATACTATGGACAATCTAACAAATTATAGTTCCCTATCTATATTTGTAAATTGGTTTTATCACATTAAAATAGCTAGGCTAGGATTTGTATGTTTGCTGTACGCAATAGCTTTTTTTTTTGCTATGTACAAATGAAAATTAAATGAGTAATCTCCACGATTTATATTATTGTGATAATTTTGCATGTGTTTACATATACTGAGCTTAATACATATTTTGCATATTTAGTAATATGATCGTATATTTATTATGTATGTTATATATATGTTACTTCCCTATTATTCAATAATTTATAAGTTCGCCTAAACGATCGGTTAATTTCTCGCCCAAATGATACCACTCCACTCAGGTAAATTTTGGGTTATTCGCCCAAATGAAAACCGCCCTCGGGGAGGGTGTTGCGAGGTTTTGACCGCGACCTCATGAAGAGTGGATCGATCACTCCGGTGATGCCTCCGGGAGGCGTGGCACAGGCCACCGAGCCTCTAATTCAGGGGTCGCGGCCACCGCGCCGGCAGCGAGTGCTGCCCGGTGAGTGTCCACCATGGTCCATGAACCCGTTGTACACGGCCGAGATCTTGGAAGGATCACAGCTGAGGCTCTCGCCGACGAAGCTCGGTCCGAGCATCGCACCATTGATGTGCTTTCCTAACAGGAGCGAAAATGGTACTTCGGGATGTGGGGGAGCCCCACGGAGCCAAGCAATTGGCAACGTGCCCTCACACGGCGATCGCGTACCGGTCTTGGCCAGGTCGCGGTCGTTGCGGATTGGTTTCGGAGTGGCAGTAGCAGGAGCTACTCTGTGGTTAAAAGACTAATGCTTAGTCTAGGGGAAGGCTGCCGAGTGAGACTACTCCTTAGCGCCCACCCAGCCTACCGGTGGGGCTATATGCACCGGAGGTTGCCCGTAACCAAAAACGGGAAGCGATGTGGATAGCTCACGGTCCGACCAGGACGGTGAAAGGCACGTGCAAGCCTCAACCAACGGTACGTGCGGACACTCTCCCGACTTCGGTGGGAACGGGTGCTCCGTGCGGGGCTGGTGGTTCATCGACGACACGCGATCGATGCTCGCTGGTTCACTCCGGCGGACATCGGTCGTTAATCTCCGTGGCTCTTGACTAGCACACAGCTGTCCAGTACCTTTTTGTACTCGCGACCCACTTTTTTAGGCCTACATTTTTCGAAACCCACGTAAGCTTTGAAAAAAAGCTAAAATTGCTTAATGCTTTGCAGTAATACTATTAAAAATGAACAAATAAAAATTACATTTTAGTAGGTATTTTCATTTATTAATTTTAGATTCTGAACGAAGTGATGAATGTATTGCATTTACTATGATGTGTGTTTTTTTTTTTTTTGTGTCCGACTCCAACATTTGGAGCAGTAATAATGCTCCGATTTTTGACTTCAGCCCCTCTTTGAATAGGGAATTGAATCTAGTTGGTACTTTAGGGGGGTCAAAATTAAAATTTTCTAATAGTTTTCAAAAAAATCGAGAAAAACAAAAAAAAATGACAGAAAAATGGAAATTTTACGGAAAAACCACTTTTCGACAAAATCGATTTTTTGATTTTGCTGTAACTCAAAAACGAATTATTGTAAATACTTGAAATTTTCACCAAATGTTTATATTATGGTTATCTCTTTACAGTTAAATTTTCAAAATATTTTGACCATTTTTAAGCTACTAATAGACAATTGAAATTTTCGACTTTTCTAAGTTTTTTTTTCTTCAAATGCCGATAAAAATTTTTTGGGTGGCCAGAAAATCTTGAAAATTTAATACAAGGTTTCTTATAAGTTGTTCTTAAAGTGATAAAAAAAAATCCGAAATCGTTAGTCACAATTTTTTTTTATAAGTGTTTAAAGTTCGAATTTATACGAAATATGTCAAAATTTAAATTAAGTTTCATACGCTCATAATGCGAATGTTGGCCATAGTAACCATACTAACATATAAAAACTATACTATTTGTTTCAAAATAGAATATTTGACAATATTTAAATATAATATATCCTAAACTGACAAATCATCTTCGTTCAGAATCGTTTTTCGTATACAATGATACCTATCATTGCATTCAAATTTAACCTACCATAATCTGAGGTCCACCCCACCCCCTAATATACAGCAGAGCGATACCTACTTACCCGCTTTTTTTACATAGTTTTTTTAGTTTAATAATTAAAAAATTATTTGTTTACCTTGTATAATTTTATAAATTTAATTTTTATTTTAAAAAGAAGACTTATCGCGACCCAATTTTAAAACTTACGCGACCCAAAAATGGGTCGCGACCCACCGGTTGAAGACCATATCCGAGCACGGTAGAGGGAAACGAACGGCATATCTACCATTTACATATGTTAGAGACAACAAAATATGCGTATGGAGCGTCCTCTTTAAATGAACATTTTATGATTCGATGCACGGGGCCGTAAGCCGAATTTATTTATTAGAATTAAAATTATGTATTCGAATAATCGGTCATAGTAAACACAAAATAGAAACTTATAGTCGAATTTCCTGTTTACCATGACACGTACGTATATTTTGGGGACTACGCCCATAATAGTTTAATATAAAAGGGGGTGTCGTAGTAATGTAGTATTAAGATTTAGACATAGTAAGGCCTCTTTTTTTAAGCTAAATTTATCCTTTTTTAGATTGAGGTTAGGTTAGATTTGTTTAGGCCCATATAAGGGAAAGCGGCCGAATTTTCTTCATGGCACACCCCATACAAAATTCCTGGTCACGCCTATGATGTCGACTGTCGTACAATACATTACAAATGTAATATTACATTTGTGGAAAAAAATATATATCGATATATCGTTGTTTTTGGAGGAATATTATCGATTATCGATATTGTAAAAATTGATATATCTATATAGCCGTGGTTTGCGCATCCCTATTTATTGGAACCTACTTTTTAATACATATAGGTTTATGGATGTACAAACGGATGAAACGTATAGAAAATCAGCAGGAGCGCCAGGAGCTTGTTCCGCGAAATAGAAATACTTTTAATTTTAATTTTAGCTTTTCGTTATTTAGAACTAGTGTTGTACTGTTGTATAAAGATAATTTTTTAATTATGTTTGTTTTTTTTTTTTTTTGTCATTGTTACTTATTTTACGATTTATTACAACTTATTTAACGTACTTTACTATATTATATTATATAATAGTAGCTATATATTATATAGTAGCTGGAAATATGAACGTTGGAGCGGGATTTAGTCAGTTAGAGACAATTACATGTGCAATCGAGATACCTCCTATGTCACAATATATATATGATAGACATCATACTATTGTTTGTATGGTAGGGTGACCATTTTTAAAAAATAAAAAAACGGGACAGTTGCTACCCCCCCCCCCTAAAAAATGAATATTGTTATTTTACTTTTTTGAGTTAATTAACCTAAATTAAATAATTAATATTTTTTTTATTATCATTAATCAACACAATAAGGTTGCATTTAAAAACTAATACAATTTTTTTAAATAATTAGATAGGAAAATTTTCTTTTTATTATTAAACACTACCACTAATTTAATTACTTATTAGATTCTTGTTTTACGAAAACTGTTATCTGTTATTTATAAATTTGGTTATAAAACTATTTTAGATTTGTTTCATAGATCGATTTATTTTAAAAATGTAATGTAATAATTTCTAAAAAACGGGATTAAAATAGGACCATCTTCTAAAAACGGGACAAAAAGCGTCCCGTTCGAAGTTTTTCGGGACAACGGGACACGATGATAAAAAAAGGGACAATCCCGTTTTAAACGGGACGTCTGGTCACCCTATTGTATGGGATACGAAAGGGCTGCAGCTAATGCAATGGAAGAAGCTGCTAAAGAAGAAGCAGAACTTGCAATTTTGTCAGGTAATATCGATAGTGACGGAACTCCACTCATTACAGTTGTCGCAGATGGAAGCTGGTGCAAACGTTCGTACAGGACAATGTATAACTCATTATCTGGCACGGTGAGTACATAATAATATAAGTATCTAATCTTAGTTATCTAATAATAAATAAATTAAATAGAAATATTTATTAATTAGTATTATTGTCTACATTTATTTAAATAATTAAAAAGTTACAATTGTTTTTAGCGTGTTAAATTTTTACGAAATTTTTCAAAATCATAAATATTTGCAAAAGTAGTATATATTTGTATGTTCTGAGCACTTTTGAGCAGGGAGATTTAAAAAGTTTAAGGCGGACTTTCCCCCTCAAGCCATTTTTTTTTCCCTGTAACACGAAAAAACACTGTTTTTCAAAAACCATAATGTATGTTCTGAGCACTTTTGAGCAGGGAGATTTAAAAAGTTTAAGGCGGACTTTCCCCCTCAAGCCATTTTTTTTTTCCCTGTAACACGAAAAAACACTGTTTTTCAAAAACCATAATGTATGTTCTGAGCACTTTTGAGCAGGGAGATTTAAAAAGTTTAAGGCGGACTTTCCCCCTCAAGCCATTAATTTCCATCCTTGTATATTATACATGTTGGTTACACTGTATTTTTTTTTTTTTTAAAAAGTTATAAATTGTTTATTTAATACACTTTAGTTCAGTTAGTAATAATCCTTCGTATGATCAAGTTCTGTTTTTTTTGTTTCAAATTTTTTCTTAGTAAGTGAATATTTTCAGTTTAAAAAATGAATTTTCAAAAATTTAGCAACAATTTTTGTTCACTTGTTACTTTAGTACGAAACAATGTATATCCTGCACATCCACAATATACTACATTTTCATCAAGATTGAAAACATTCAACTTATTTCCACTAACTTCATCTCAAGATAAATATTCATTAGCTGAATGCGGTTTTATATATTCAGGAAAAAAAGATATCGTTGAATGTTTTTGCTGTGGACTTATCTTACATAATTGGGAAAAAGATGATAATCCATGGATCGAACATTCAAGATGGAATCCGAAATGTATATATGTACTATTATCATAAGGAAATCAGTTTATTGAAAATGTGATAAAAAAATACGGTAATATTAACAACATTTGTGAATGTAATTGTGAATCTAGGTCATATGATACTGTTTGCTAACAAATTGTATGATTAATTCTAACTTTTTTTATGTTATGATAAATAAATATTTTATTATTATAATAAATAATTTAAATGTGTTAATACATGATTTAATACCTCGTGAACATGTGGCCTAGTGGGATAACGCGTCTAATTTAAATTAAATATGTTAATGTTTCTAAAATTTCAGGTTCTATGGTTAGGTAAGTAGGTAAATATAATAACCCTTTAGTCGCTATCTGACTGGGTCATATGTTCACATTTTTTTTTTTTAATGTCTATCCCCCCCCCACAGGGTTAGTATATAATATGTAGAAGTATATAAAAATTACTAGTTTAAGCTAAGCTTCTTACTGATCATATTCAAACTTCAAAACAATACCGGTTTACTACATTTTTTTTTTATTTTTTTTTAATATTTTAGAAAATTATTGTTGTTCAAAAAGTGTTCACCATTGATAGAACTCATCGTCATATAATATGAATCCATCACTCGTTGTATCAAAATCAGTGTTCGATATCCGTCCTTTTAGCAAGAAAAGTGTGACGGTTGGACTTTTAGTTAATAAACAAATTTCAATTATTATATTATTAGAATGTAAATTAACTAAAAAAGTTGTAACGCTTGATCTAGAACAGTGGTGTACATTAATGTGTGAAAACAATTTTAATACAATTATTAATAATTTACATACTCGATGTAAACGTGTTAGAATTTCAGACAACTTTTTCTACTCTGTTAACGTAAACCAATCAACTATTGTTTTATATTCTAATGATAACTACATAACATTATCTCATGTTGATCTTCATCGTTTAAAACAATTACAACATTGTATAGACTTGTATATAGTTGAAAAACAGAAAAAGTTGGAATCATACCAAAAAACATTCGATACAGCTTACGCGTTAATCAAGGCTGACGTAAACGGGTTACCATTGTCTTGCCAACGAAACGAATTTACAAATCAATATATTCAAAATTATGATTTCAGCTATAGTAATATACAAAGTGATGATATTTCATTCATGTACGAGCTATTACAATTTCATTTTAATTCTTTATCAAACATGATTTTGCAGGATTTAATAATATTGTAAAATATATATATATATATATATTACCTAACTGTTAGTAATAATTTTTATATTATTTTTTTTTATTTTAACCTATAAATGTATTATTTGATTTCTATTTAAATAAAAAAACAAGACATATAATATTGTAATCAAAGTTTTATTATTTATTTAAATGATTTCCAGCCACCACTATTATAAACATAGTTTATTTATAATACATATCAAATTCGTGTAATTTTTTTCTTCGAATCTTTCATGAAGCGGTCGAAAAGTATTTGAACCAATTCGTTCAGCTCACTCGATATTGTTTGATCCTTTACCTGATCGGTTATTGCAAGCTTCATTGAACATTCAGCATGTTTCCATCTGTAAAAATTATTTTTATAATAATATCTTACTTAAAAAATAAATAACTATAGTATTATTATTGTATATTATATATTATTGTATACTATAGTTATTTAGTTATATTTGAAGCACGATAATAAAGTAATATAATATATTTTACCTGTCCTTGGAATCAACATGCTCAATGTTTTTCGTTTTATAATGTGACAACGTCCAATAGTCAGTAGATTTTTCGTCAGCAGGTGCCTTTATAATCAAAATCCCGTCGTCTTGTCGAATGCTCATTGAATTTGTAATTTCCAATCCAATTTTCTGATCTTTCATCAATTTTCCAATTTTTTCTCGATAAGAAATATTCTTTAAAAAAATAATTTAATTATAATTTTGTTCACTTGATCGGTTATGTAAAATCACTCACTTTTTTTGATTTTTTTACATTGTTTTTCTTCTCGTAGGCCCTCTTTTGACTACCCGGTTTTATTCCTGTTTTTTTGTCTTGCGTGTCTATCATATCAACCTATAACCATAATAAGCGATTAGTTAATGTTTTTTTAGTTTATAAACAGTTTTAATTAAATGTTTAATAATTTTAACATTTAAAAAAATTATAGTAACATTATATTTATCTTTACCAAGTATGACTTAATATTTGATTCTATTAAAAAAAAATAAAAAGATATATTTTTTATTTATACTTACATCGCTTACAGCAAAGGATTCTTCATCATCACTCCTGAATGAATTGACCGACATTATTTTATTTTTGAAAAAAAATTTAATTTATTAAAAAATAGAAAACTATTTGTATAAACACATGGACTCGCTGTAGACTCGTTGAAGTAGACTGAAAATATTATATCAAAAGGCTTACTTATATACGTGTTCTCTCCTGGTCTCAAGTAGTCTGAAGTTCATTATACGACCACACCCTTGTTATTACATTTTTCAAAAAAAAAACAGGTTTCTAATTTTTTACCTATTTAATACATTAAGCAATAATAACCTTTTCTTATTTATAGATAAGCAGATCTCATACTTTAGTATATAATATGCAAATAACTCAAATTAATAATAGTCATGAGAATTGGCAGTATTTTCGAAACATGTTTGTCAATGTTTTTATTTTAAGTTCATTGTACGACCACGATTTCGTCACTATATATTCTTTAAACCTAGGGTTTTTATACCTATTTAATATATTTGGCAATAATAACCGGTTTTTTTTATAAAATTCATTAAACGACCTCGACATCGTTACTATAATCTTCAAACCCAGGATGTTTTTATCTATTTAATATACTTTAACATTTAGCAATAATAACAGGTTCTTATTTGCAGAAATGCGGATTTCATAGTTTAGTATATAATATGTAAATAACTTAAATTAATAATAGTTCTGAGAATTGACAGTATTTTCGAAACGTGTTTGACAATATTTTTATTTTAAGTACATTGTACAACCACGATCTCGTTACTATATAATATTCTTTAAACCCAGGGTTTTTATACCTATTTAATATATTTGGCAATAATAACCGGTTTTTTTTTATAAAATTCATTAAACGACCTCGACATCGTTACTATAATCTTCAAACCCTGGATGTTTTTATCTATTTAATATACTTTAACATTTAGCAATAATAACAGGTTTTTATTTACAGTAATGCGGATTTCATAGTTTCGTATATAATATGCAAATAACTCAAATTAATAATAGTTCTGAGAATTGACAGTATTTTCGAAACGTGTTTGACAATATTTTTATTTTAAGTACATTGTACAACCAAAATCTCGTAGCTATATAATCTTTAAATCTAGGGTTTTTTTTTTTTTTACCTTTTTAATATATTTGGCAATAATAACAGGTTCTTATTTGTAGAAATGCGGATATCGTGTTAATTATAACCTCCGACTCTGTGAATATAATACGAATATCATAAAAAAATAGTATACTTTCTATTAACTCAATTGATTATAAGATTTTAAAGAGATGGAAAATTGGATACTATTTAATAAGGAATCCATTTTTTAAAAACCCTCAGTTTTATTGTGAACACAAGTGTACGCAGAACACCAACATTTTTTTCAAACATATCTACAGAAACCAAAATGTAAGTAATTTTTGTTATTATTTCAATTTTTAATTCTATTATATAAAATTATTTATAATGAATCTAAAATTTATCTAAAAAAAAAAAATAAATAGTTAGATATAATATCAACTTTTATCATAAAAACGCTACAGTAATGTACCTATTTTGCCTATATTATACGCCAGGTTACATTTTATTTAAAAAACAAAGTAAACGATAGTAATATGATGAAATTTGATATTTTCGTTCTTAAACAGTGATATGAACTTGGTTTTATTATTAAGGATAAAAGAAATATTTATAATATTATAACCATTAAAATAATTTTAAAATGATCTAATACAAGTTTTTTTATTTTTTAAAATTTTTTTTTTTATCGGTCTATTTTAGTTAAATATTGTCTATTAATAAAATAAATTAAAATTTTTTAACTATTTATATTACTCATAATAGTCCCAATCTATATGTAACAATAAAAAAAATATATAATATAAATACTTATAAATTATAGAATAATACAATGGATTCTCAAATTGAATATGTCAACACACTAATCGAGGAAATATTTAATCAAAGACAGCAAAATGATGAATTTTCAGATAGGGAAGAAGAAACTGAAAAAGAAAAAATTAGAATAATTAATAAAAAAATTCGTCAGGCATATAAACGGAAACTACTGAACCCAGTAGAAATAATAAATTTAAGAGATGAAAAAAATAGTATTTTAAGCGAGTACAATCATTTTAATTTTATTGGTTTACAATGCGATAAACGCATACGTAGACAATTATCAAATTTGTATGATCAATTAAATGATCTAAAAAATGGTAATTGTGAATTTGTTTCTATATTAAATTATAATCACCCGATTTCAGATCACTGATTATTCAATTAGCCATATTTAATTTAGTTTTATTTTAATGTAATTATTATTATCACTGTTTAAGCTATTATTAACCCTTCGTTAGTGTGTTAACGGTTTTTTGCATCTTTAATGTGTTGGGGTTTATTACACCCCATAATTTAAAATAACAAAAAATCAAAATTATAGTTCAACTTAATAAAAAATGAATTTTATAATAACTTGTTAATATAATAATAATATTAAATAAAAAAATAACTATTTTTAGTATACTTTTTAGAACTTATAAGTAAATAAAATTTGTCAATACCTATTTTAAATGAAATACATTAGACAAAATTATAAAATAAACACATTTATAGTATAAATGTACTAACTAAAAAAGAAAATCAAAATAATTAGTAGTATCACGTAAAATCTTA
Source organism: Schizaphis graminum (assembly GCA_020882235.1). NCBI lineage: Eukaryota > Metazoa > Arthropoda > Insecta > Hemiptera > Aphididae > Schizaphis > Schizaphis graminum. The sequence goes on from CM037036.1 coordinate 15,055,714, forward strand.
TCACGTGGGGTTTAATAAACCCCAACACACTAACGAAGGGTTAATTGTTATTTTATAAATAAAAATAAATGTATCAACATTCTGAATTTATTTTTTTTTACCTTAACAAATGAAGAATATTAGATATACACTAAACCTAAACAAAAAAATCTTTGCTAATGAAATGAAACTGTTTTAACATAAATAATTATAAAGATAAAAATAAAAAGTTTTTTTTTGAAAGCAGAAATTTAAGTTAATCACGAAATAATGTATACTATTTGTATCATTAATAATAAAAATATTAAATATTATAATTATGTTTTTTAAAATACTAACAGAACGATGACTATACCAGATGAGGCAATGTATTCATGTGTCATTCCATACGAGCTATGGCGGGTTATGGCATATCCATTTGCGTATAGCGAAAGAGATCTGTTAGATTTGTTTAATAATTCGAATTATATACTAAAAGAAGTATATGTTGAAATTACAATAAATCATAGATCTAAAAAATCATATTGTTCTATGTTTTGCGTACTCAATGATAACAATCATGGTAATATAAATAACATTTGTCTCGTTGGTTATCATAGACAGTTTCTAACAATTATGGGATTACAAACATATTGTCAATTCCATAGGTGTATGAAATGTTCAAAATATTTAACAATAGTTGACTTATATACACAATTTCCATTAGCAACCAATCCATTTACGACATATACATTTATACCGACACATGGAGATTTGATTAATACCGTTCATTCATAATATATAACATGTAATACATTAATTTTTAATCATAACTCGTCAACTATTGATATGAATAAGACAAGTATTGTTTTTGTAAATAGTTCATATATTCGTAAAATTTTCATAGAAAATGACCTTCTGTAGATGTGGTCGGTTGTATGAATCAATGAATCTAGCGTACAGATAGCAAAGCTCCAGTGACTTTTATAGTTCCACAATACACTCGTTTTGTGTGTCGCATAGATGATTCGTTAACATTTATAACCGACCCGAATCCGATAATTCGGTGGCTACAACGGTGTGGAATAACATATGAAACTATTTAAAAACTAAGTTTTATTCAAATCAATAACTGATTTGTAAAATATATATATTTTTTTTTTAAAGTTTTCATATTTTTTTTTCGGATAAAATATATAATAATATAAAAAAATAATTTTTATAGAAAAAATGGATTTAGAAATGGATTATTCACAGGATTTATTCAATCATATCAAAAATGAAATTAAAAGACTAAAACAGCAAATGGTTGAAAACGAAGAACGAGAAGTACAAGACCAAAGAGAAAAAAAAAATTCGCTAAGTTTAATTAAAAGAGATTTAAAAATGTTAAAATATGAAAAATATTTAGCAAAAACAATTTCATTTGATCCGGAAAAAATAAAAAATATAAAAGAAAGAATAAAAAAAATAAAGGAAACACAACAGCTTGTAAAAAATTATTATGCCTTTTATTCTCAAACAAGTTTTGAAAGAGATCAATCCACTTATAACCTACACAACAAATTTACTGTATTGTTACGCGACTTAAAATTATTAACAGAACCGTATGAAAGTATATATTAAGTATATAAGTATATAAGTATTAAATTTATATTACTTGAAATATTAGATATTATTTATTTTACCTAATGATTTTTTTTATTTAATAAAAATAAAAATATACATATATATTTAAAGAAAAAAAAATATATGTTTTTTTATTATAGCCTCATTATGAAAAGAAAAGTAATAACAAAATATCAGCGTATGAATACGTCGGGAACTGGACTGATTGAAATCGAGAGATTTAAAAAATGTGCAAAAACTTACATCATCAAGAACTATAAGAAATATACAGATTATAAATCATTTTTTAGTTATATTTCAAATAAGCTAATTTGTAAGTTGAAACAATCATGTCTAAATACATCCATAAAATTTAATATACATGTTGACGCTGTTTACGAACGTCCAGTAACCCATGATATTCAGGATATGGCTTTTAAAACTTCAAACATTTTAGCATGTAGTTCATCTGATTTTACTATTTTATTGAACAGAATGTTTAATAAAATATTAACTGAGGAATCAGAATTTATTGCAAAAGGTTCAGGTTGGTCACTTGTATCAATAGATGGGTTACAATTAAGAATTAATTTAGTAAACCCTTTGAAAGGAAGTTCATATCTTGATTTACCTATATTTATAAAAAAAAAAAAAGCCATAATAAATGTTAGAAATAAAGATGTATATTGTTTTAAATATTCTATACTTAGCAAATATGATCAACGTTCGAATAAATCACGATTTAACCAAACGTATTTCAATATTCTAGAAAAAAAAAGTGGATTAAATTTTAAATGTATTGATTTTCCGACACCAATAAAACAAATAAAAAAATTTGAACGTCTAAACAATGTTTCAGTTAATGTTTATAGTTTAAATAATAAAAGTAATATTTTTCCTTTATGTATAAGTAAAATAGAAAGAAAAAATCATTTTGATCTATTTTTATATAATAACGATAAAACATCGCATTATTGTTATATTAAAGATTTTTCAAGATTTATTAGAAGTCAGAAAACTAAAAATTGTTCAAGTTAATTATTTGTAAGAGATGTTTTACAACTTTTGGGAATAAACCTTGTAAAAGTAAACTTTGGGGTGAAGAAGGATTGATTAAACATAAGCAAATGTGTGATAAGAATGAATTAGGAAGACCAATAATGTTTGAAGAAGGAAAAGATGATGAATTCATATATTTTAAAAGTTATAAAAAAACCAATAGAATACCGTTTGTTATTTATGCTGACTTTGAATGTATTTTGAACCCTAAACAGACTATAGAGTTGAATAAAAGTAGTAAAAAATCTAAGGTTTCTAAAACCTATATTACTCATTTACATGAAATTATGAGTTATGCGTTTTATGTAAAAGTTGATTATAACAGTATAACAAAAAAGCTATTGCATCAATTTAAAATTCCAACAAAGATAATAATGTATAGAGGTAAAGATGCAGCAAAAAAGTTTATGGAAAATATGATCGATATTGGAAAAAAGATAAATGATGTATATGAAACTAATATACCAATGACTACATTGACTGAAAAGGAAGAAAAACAATTTCAGAGAGCGGAGGTTTGTGAAAAATGTTTATTATCTTTTAAAAAAAATAATTTATTAAAGGTTAGAGATCATTGTCATTTTACTGGTAAATATAGACAATGCCTTTGTTTTAAATGTAATTTTGTAATAACTAATCCATCATTTGTTCCAATTTTTTTTCATAACTTATCATATGATAGTCACTTTATAATTCGAGAACTTGGTTGTGATGATAATGATATTCACGTTATTCCGAATTCATCGGAAAAATATGTATCCTTTAGCAAAGAAATTGTTCCCAGATTTAGTATAAAGTTTGTTGACACATTCCGTTTTATGGCCTCCTCATTAAGCGAACTTGCACAAAATTTGTCTGAAGATAAATCAAGATTTAGAGAGACTCTAAAAATATTTTCTTATAAAAAATTAGATTTAGTCACACGAAAAGGGGTTTTCCCTTATGAATATATCGATAGTTGGAGTAAATTAAATGAAACTCGTTTGCCTCCAAAATCTGTATTTTATAACTCTTTAAAAGATGAAGAAATTAATGATGATGATTATTCTCATGCTGAAAAAATATGGAAAGTATTTGATTTAAAAACTTTGGGTGAATATAGCGACCTTTACTTGAAAACTGATGTAAGTATATTAACGGATGTATTTGAAAATTTTAGAGATTTATGTTTATCTACTCTTAAACTAGATCCTGCTCATTATATGACTGCTCCAGGATTTGCTTTTGATTGTATGCTTAAATATACTAAGGTTAAATTAGAAAGATTAAAAGACTTTAACATGCTTTTGTATTTCGAAAATTCAATCCGAGGTGGAATAACTCAATCAACTAAAAGATATGCTAAAGCAAACATACCAAACATTAGAGGTTTGAACTATAATCCGAATAAACCAATTACATGGATAACGTATCTCGATTGTGTAAATTTATATGGAAAGTCGATGTTAACTGAACTACCTTTCAAAGATTTTGAATGGGTTGATGACTTAGATATAGATGTTACAAAAATTCCAAACGATTCAAAAGTTGGTTATATATTAGAAGTCGATATTGATTACCCTAAATATTTACATAAAAAACATAACGATTTTCCATTTTTACCTTTAAACGAATGTCCCCCAAATTCAAAAGTTAAAAAATTAATTACTACGTTATCACCGAAAAAAAATTATATTATACACTATAAAAATTTAAAACAAGCAATTGCTAATGGACTTAAATTAAAAAAAATTCATAGAGCTATCCGATTTTCTCAGAGTAAATGGATGGCTTCATATATTGAACTCTGTACATATATGAGAGTAAAAGCTAAAAACAACTTTGAAAAAGATTTTTGGAAGTTATTAATTAATAGTGTTTTTGGTAAATGTATGGAAAATGTGCGTGCTAGAATTTCTTTAAAATTGGTTTCGTCAGCTAGAAAAGCAAGTAAATTAATGATGAAAACCAACTTTAAAGATAGAACTATATACTCTGAAAATCTTATGGCTATTCATCAACATAAGGAAACTATTAAATTCGATAAAGCAATTTATGTAGGATTTGCAATTTTGGATGTTTCAAAAACATTTATGTACGATTTTCATTATAATGTAATGAAAAATAAATATGGTAACAAAATATGTTCTTTATACTCGGATACAGATTCTATGGTATATGCTATTCGAACACACAATTTTTTTAATGATATAAAATACGATTTATTATCGTTTTTTGATACATCGAATTATCCTATCAATCATTATTGTTTTAGCGAAATTTATAAAAATCAGCCCGGTTATTTCAAAGATGAAATGGGAGGAAAAATTTTAAAAGAATTTGTTTCATTAAGACCAAAATTATACGCTTACAGAACTGTGGACGATGTTGAGGTAAAAAAAGCTAAAGGTGTGAAAAAATATGTAATTAAAAAACACATGCAATTTAGACATTATATAGAAATATTAAATGCATACATAAACCATAAAAATGTTGATGATAAACAAACACGTAGAAACATGAATTTTATTCAATCGAATAAACATATTGTTCATTCTAAAACAATGAATAAACTTGTACTAAGTGCTAACGATGATAAACGTTATATAATGAATGATGGGATTAAGACACTAGCGTATGGACATTATAAAATTAAAAAAATAAATAATAGTAATAAATAAAAATAAATTACATACATTAAAAAATCTTTATTTTAAAACATCTGTAGACGATATCCACGAATTATGACTTGAATCGAAACCCATCCATTTAACAAGCATTTTATCTTTAACTTTTTTTATAATACGCTCAATTAAAAATGTGTTCGGGAAATCAGTTAATTTAATTTCTTGTTCATAAAAACCTCCTAGAATTATATTATCTGATTCATCCTTTAGTTGATAAGTTATCGGGTTTGTATGTAAAACTTTTGATATTGTAAAAATTTCCGTTGTCCAATTCGGTGTATATCCTTTACTAAATATATGTTTGTATTTTGATATTCTTACTTTATCATTAATTTTAAGTTTTGGTTTATGAAATATTTTATTATATATTTGTACATTTGATTTAATTTTACTTGTATTCATTCGAGCTTCATATGGTGTACACTTAATTGTTCTATGTTTTGTATGATTATAATTATTAATAATTTTTGATATTGTATTATACCAATTCCATGTACCTGTCGCAGTAAAATGTTTATATATATTATTTTTAAGTGTTCGTATAACACGTTCGCCAATTGAACATTTGATAACGCTATACGAACTGTAATGTTTAATTTTATATTTTTTCATTAAATCTTGAAATTGATTATTATAAAATTCTGTACCATTATCTGTTTGTAATAATTTTGGATTAGCTTGTTTTAATATATTAAGCATACCTTTTGTACATTCTTTTCCTGTTTTATTTTTCAATGATTCTACCCATACATATTTTGTGTATGTATCTATAACAACTAAAATGTATTTAAAACCAAGATTTTGATTAGAATGGGATTGCATGTCCATTAAATCAGCTTGCCAGAGGTCATCTTTAAATCGTGTTATTACACTACGTCTGGGAAATATTTTTCTTGCAGGTCGATGTAGCTCATTAGCTATACACTCTAATGTAGACATTATACTATTATATTCCTTTCACGTAATTCTTCTAAAATAGATATGATTTCATTATTTACACCAGTATTACCAGCAATTTGAGATGATGTTATAAGATTCAATCTAGTAACTAATTCATTCGGATCATCATAGTACACTAATTGTGTTTGAGGTATTACATCTTTATATAAACCAGAACCTTTCTTAGTTGTCGGCGATAAACTAAATTTAAATAGCTGACCTGTTAGAGGTTCTGTAATTTTAGAACTATTCATAGGAGAAGAAAAATCAAATGGATCATTCCTTATGCTCGAATCATCAATAACATTTCTTCGTTTAGCGCTTGAACTAGATAAAAAGTTATCGAATTGTTTTAAATTGAATTGAGGAGGAGTTTTAATTTTTGCGTTATTAATTTTTAATAATTCCTCGTTTAATTGTTTTTCTTCAGTTTTCATTCGTTCATAAAGAGGTTTTACAACGTTCATCCATTTGAAATATCCTGAGGTTTTAGGTTTTCCATCTGCTTTTAAAAAGACTTTAGTTATTTTTAAAATATTATAATATGATTCCATATCTTCCATAGACATATTTTTTGGTACTTTTTCACATAATAAAGACCAAAGTCCTTTAGTCCAAGGATAGTAATTATCGAGCAAGTGTAATTTACCGTGTTCGAAAGTAACAGGTATATTTGATATTTTAAGTTGATTATTAACCGCATCGTAATGCATACCATAAGATTTATCATAACGTTGTAATTTAGGATTTGAAATTAAAAAATTGTCAAACGATGAATTTAGTACACTATCGCTATCTTCACCACTAGCGTACACGGTTTCTTCTTTTTTGATAGTGTCGGATAAATGTGTAGTGTTTTTTTCTGACAGTGTACTCAATGGTTCTAGTAAAGGTTTAAATGTATCACGAAAATAGTTATCAGAATCTATAATACCACGCTTCATATCCATTATTTTACGTTTGATATTTTTTTTTGATGTTATCAAATTTTCTAACAAAACTTTATCTTTATTCATTGTAAATAATAAGCTTGATATAACTGATTCACCCAACGTTAGATAATACTATGTAGATGTTAACACTGTTACAACTGTATTTATATTATTATTTTATTTTAATGAAAGAATGGAAACCACATCTATATCTACCTTCATTCATTTCACGTGTTTTGTCTATAACCATAAATCCATAATCATTATGATTCCAACACAGATGAGACATTTTTCGAAATTCAGAGAAATCCATATCTGCTGATGAATGGTCATTGAAGATATGTCGTAAATTCGTATCATCTTGTTTAAGTATTATTAAAAAGTTTGAGTTATCTCTTACTAACTGTTTTGGTATTTTAGAATATGTTTGCGCTAAATAAAATACAGAACTAGCACCTGAATGTCTACACATTGAGAAGAATTCTCTAATTACAGATTGTGGATCACAAATCACGTCATCAAAAATTATAATAGAATTTTTCTTAGTTAAGTTTGGTTTAATAACTTTATCAGCACTTGAAAAAATGAAAAAATTGGCACCTTTAATATCATCTATTATTTTTTTTAATAAAACATATTTTTCTTGATTAGAAGTTTTAGAGTATAAATAGATATTCTCAAATCTTAATCCGTTTTCATGTGTGATTAGGTTATACATTATATTTGTTTTACCTGAACCACTAGGACCAACTATAATAGCACGTATAGTATCAGGTAATAATGGTCCGTGTCTTGATGGTTTCTTTATTATTTGAGCATCTACGTTTAAAATATCTAATTTATCTTTCTGTTCAATCAAATCCATTTTCTTATAAATACTCTAGAATTTTCAAATTATAATCAGTTATATGTGATGTGTTCAACCCGTAAGTGGGAATCAGATAAGACTGGTAAAGGTTTCGTAAATTTCCTTATAAATAGTCTCCCGTTTGAAGCCCATGTTCCAAAATATCAGTATTGTGGACCTGGTACGAAATTAAAAAAGAGGTTAGATCGTGGTGATAAAGGAATAAACCCATTGGATACTGCATGTCGTGATCACGATATTGTGTATGCAACTAGTAAAAATTTAGAAGATAGACATAACGCTGATAAGGTGTTAGAACTCCGTGCTTGGGAAAGATTTAAAGCAAAAGATACACCTAGAAAAGAGAAAATTGTAGCGTACGCAGTAGCTAACACAATGAAAGCTAAAAGAAAAATAGGTATGGGTTGTAAAGGTAAACGGGGAAGTGTTAATAAAATTAAAAATGGGACACGAGCTGCGATAAAAAAAAGAAAGGTTAAGAAAAATTATAGAGGTAAAAGACTGATTTTAACACCAGGTCAGACAGGTGGTGCAATTCCCTTAATACCTATTTTCGCAGGATTATCGGCACTTGGTAGTTTAATGTCTGGAAGTGCTAGTGTGTATAATGCAATCCAAAATTCTAAAAAAAAAAAAGGTAACGGATTATATTTAAAAAATAAAGGATCGAAAAAAAAAAACTGATGAAAACGCTACCTAACAGACCACTTACATCTAGAGATATTATAAAATATGTTACAAAGTTTAATATCAGTCATTTCCGTGGCGTCTTTTCACGAGATGACTTACCTAAAAAACCTTATCAGATTGAATGTGGTATATTAAACTTGGACGTATCTTCAGGTGATGGAAGTCATTGGGTAGCGTTTTATAAAAATAAAGATAAAGTTATATATTTTGATAGCTTCGGTGATTTACCTCCACCAATTGAATTACAAAAATATTTTAAGGGAAACAAAATTATATATAACTATACAAATTATCAAGATTATAACACATTTAATTGCGGACATTTATGTCTTGATTTTTTACAATGTATGAATCGATCACATTAAGTTTGACAGGTAATGATACAACATTATCTGCAAATTATTTTCCATCTCTAAACGTTAACGAGGACTCGGAAATAGCTTTGATATGCTTACAAACGTTTAATTCATTTCCGAACATAAATTCAACTAATAACAGATTGGAAATAGAAGTTATCGGAGATGGGGATAATAAATTTATTCAAGATGCGAAATTTAAATATGAATTTGAAGAAGGATATTATGATATTCAAGATATTAACAATAAAATTGCTAAAGAGTTATTAACCTTTAATAAACTAAACGGAACATATTTATCATTCAATATAATTATGGATCAAATAGATTTTAGATCATATATAAAATGTGATGGAATACTACATTTTGATATTTCAAACAGTATATGCTCTGTATTAGGGTTTGAAAAAAAACAATATTTTTCACGCAATGATATTCACCGATCAGAAAAAGCTGTAAATTTGAATACAATTAATTCTATAAAAGTGATGTGTAATATAGCTCAAGGATCATTCAACAATCATCTTCAAAGTCATTCGATTTATGAGTTTTTTCCGACCGGTAAAACAGGAACAAAAGTGACTCAATTACCACTAAACCTTATATATTATAAACTTAACAAAATAAATATTGATTCAATAACTATTCAATTAGTTGATCAGAACAATAAACCGATTGATAATTTCAGCGAGACATTAACAGTTGTTCTACATATTAAACGTCACGGATCTTAAAATTAAATTAAATTTAAAGGTTTTCTAGAAATAAATATGAATGAATCAATCACATTGAGTATAACTGGGAATGAAACCACATTATCTTCAAATTATTTCCCGCCTCTAAACGTGTACGAAGATTCTGAAATAGCTTTGTTATGTTTACAAACATTCAATTCGTTTCCAAACATAAATTCTTCTAATAACAAACTTGCGGTGAAAGTAATGTCTAATAATAATAATGATGAAGGTATATGTTATATTGCATTAAAAACGGGATGTTACGAAATTGCAGATATTGACCGTCAAATTAAGAAGCAAATAAATTCTTACAATGAAAAATATGGTACAACTTTAAAATTCGATATTTCAATTGACCATAATGATTTTAGATCATACATAAAATGTAATGGTATAATTATGTTTGATATGGTTAATGGAATAGCACCTATATTAGGATTTGAAAAACGAGACTATTTTCCAGAGTATGAAACTCATCGATCGGAAAAAGCTGTAAATTTAAACACAATTAATTCTATAAAAGTGATGTGTAATATAGCTCAAGGATCATTCAACAATCACCTTCAAAGTCATACGATTTACGAGTTTTTTCCGAGTGAAAAAATTGGGACAAAAGTTGTTCAATCACCGTCAAATTTAATATATTATAAATTAAATAAAATAAATATTGATTCAATAACTGTACAATTAGTTGATCAGGATTTTAATCAAATCCAAAATTTTGGTGAGACATTAACAGTCGTGTTACATATTAAACGTTACGGTTCTTAAGATGGGGTTAAAGTTCAATATAAACCCATTACTTCACATTAATCGAGCTAGTCATACGACTAAAGCGTTACCGATAACATCGGCTAAAGTAAAAAAATTAACGGTGAAAAATAAAAAAATTCTAAAGGCTCTTGGTTATAAACTAAATAAAAATGCCTGAAAGTGATATTTTGGATATAAGTTCACGGTTTGAAACAGATTCTAAAATTACAAAAATTGAATATCATTCATATACACCGTATACGACTTCATTTAATAATAATGATGAAATACGTATATCAATCCAGCAAACGGATGTTTATCCATATCTACATGATAGCTTTTTATATCTAGAGGGAAAAATAACAGAACCTGGTAAAGTAGTACTTTCTAATAATGGTTTTTCATATCTCTTTGATCAAATACGGTTAGAAATCAATGGTATAGAAGTAGATAGTACACGTGTTCTTGGTATCACTAGCTCCTTGAAAGGATACTTATCAGGTACCCCAGTTGACTATTATTGTTATGAAAATGCAGGTTGGACTTTTAAAAATGATACAAAGTCTACGAATAATGTTGGTGAATTTAGTGCATGTATTCCGTTAAAATATTGGTTAGGTTTATTTGAAGATTTTAAAAAAATATTAGTTAATTCTAGATTAGAACTAATATTAACACGAAGCCATAGTGATTTAAATGCTATAAATGTAAAAAGCGAAGGAAGTGCCACCACAGGTACAGTCGATTTACAAAAAATAGTGTGGAAGGTACCACATATTACTGTTGACGATGAAGAAAGGTTAAAATTATTTAAAATTGTAGAAAAAGAAAAAAGTTTGTTTATTCCTTTTAGATCATTTGAAACATTTGAGTACCCCGAACTGGGAACCACTACCAAAGCTGTGTGGAACTTAAAAACTGCTTCAAAATTAGAAAAACCACGATTTATTATAGTGGGTTTACAAAAAGGTCGAAAAAATCAAATAGCAAAAGATTGTAGTGTATTTGATAACTGTAACCTAACAAACTTGAAAGTATTTCTCAATTCAATAGCTTATCCGTATGATAATTTAAATGTAGATTTTAACAAAAACAATTTTTCAATATTATATGATATGTATGCATCATTTCAAGAATCGTACTACGAAAAAAGTATACGCAATCCACTGTTGAGTCCTTCAACATTCCTAGAAAATGCTCCTATAATAGTTATCGATACTTCAAAACAGAATGATTCAGGTACAGCCTCATCAGTAGATGTACAATTGGAGATTGAGGCATCAAAATCACTTACAGGTGTAACTGCTTATTGTTTATTAATTCATGATCGTATTGTAGAATATGTACCTTTCACTAGGGAAGTAAGAAAACTAGTATAAATAATTTAGAATTAAGGTTACATAATATTTAATGAAACAACATATATTAATAAATGATTTTTTATTTTAATCAAACAGTGTTCTTATTCAATTATTTTTTTTTAAAAAAAGTGTGTTTTCAGATGTTTTTTTTTTTGTGTTACAGGGAAAAAAAATGGCTTGAGGGGGAAAGTCCGCCTTAAACTTGTTAAATCTCCCTGCTCAAAAGTGCTCAGAACATACAAATATATACTACTTACCATTATAGCTGTTTAGGAATAAAACGTAAGCCTTCAACAAAAACTTGGAAATGTGCATTGTGTCAGTGAATATTAGTACTTATTATTATAATAATTATTATTATTATATCATTATTTTTTTTAAGTATAGGTCACATTATTTTGTGATAACTAATTATTTAAATATAAAAAAGTAAGTTCTATTTTTTTTTGTTTATATGTCTAAGTATAAAATTACACAATATATTATAATATTACTGTTTATGCCTTTATTTCAAGTTAAAGGTACAACTGAATTGCACATATTTGTTAAAATACAACAAACGGTTACAATGGAATCCAAAAGACATGTTCTGTCATCTTGGTTTTTCAGGGTAGTAATTTGAACAGGACCATTGAGAATTTTAAATTTTGAACGAGTTAAACCAATTACTCGTTCTACATGTATACGTACAGAAGCAATTTTTCTGGTTTCCTCTATAGTACAAGGATGTAATTGAGGTAGACCCTTTGTAAATCCTGGAGTTTTCAAAGTTGCACAGTGAAATCCAACACTTTCACTTATTGTAAATCCACGATCAGCTAGTACAACATCACCTGGAAGTAATTTATTCAACAAGTTACTATTTTCAGTTATATATTTATCACTGGTTCGTCCGCCCCAACCTTCAGATATAAAAGAAATACTACCTTGGGGTGTTATTGCAATTAAATACTTAACCGTGTTTTTATTTTTATATGAAGACCAGGTCTGTGCCCTAGCTTTTAAGTTAGATGGTTTTTCTATTGTTATTTCAAAACAATCTAAAATTACAGCAACAGAATTTCCAAACACATTAAAGAATGATTGGGGCATAGTACTTCTTAAAACTTCCCTATCTGGCCAATAGATAAGTCTTTTAAACATGTGCTCTAATAGTATGATGACTTTACGAAATATCATAGATGCAGTTGCACATGTAATATTGAACCTAAAACCCAGGTCTTTAAAAGGCAAATTTAATCTTAATTTCACTAAACATAATAATAATTTCTGAAACTCAGTTAGTCTATGATTTGATGCTGTTAGCCCTGGTTTAATTGCCTCTAAAATTAATTTAAATACATCCATTGTTAACCCAGCATAATATGTTAACATTGTGGGCCTATCTAAAAAAGAGTTCTCTGAAAAATTAAAAAAATTTACATCCCTTTGTAATTGGTGACACTTATCTTTCAAAAGTTCTAATTCCGAAATATTATTCATTGTGAGTTCAGTATTGCATGAAATTCCTGTTTCAGCATCAATAACTTCATCTTTCTCATCTTCATTATGCTGATCATTGAGGTTATTATTCGGTGATTCCTCGAATAATTTTGTTGGCTTTAATAATGTTCTATTTTCAGCCCGTTTATACCTCTGTAGATTTGGAGTTGTAGCTTTACCTAGTGAAAGATCATTTAAATAAAGTAAAATATTTATAATTAATAGTTATTAAAATGATATACCACACAATAGTATTTTTAAAGAACATTTGCTAAAATAAGAATAATTTATACATTTGTTATTTTATGTTAATATATAAAATATATTATTGAATTAAATTTAAATAGGTACCTAAATAATATTTTATTTTTATTTTTTAATCTGAATGTTAGCAATGTTAAGCACATAATAAAAGTTTTTAATAAAAATCATTTTATATCAATTATAAATTACCAATAATTGTATGATGTATATAACTCAGTGCTTTAAAGCTTACTAATACTTTGAGTTGCCTTCTAATTCTAAAATTGTTTTAATCATTAGGTAATGTCCTTTCCTACCATTTTGGTGCTAGGGACATTGAATAGATATTTATCATTAGAGGTCATAATAAATACAAAATACCTACCACTGTTTTTTATGTATCCCATTTTTAAGGTAGGAGTCCAATCAGGGTTTTTCATGTCACCGTAATGAGCTGGTTTACCTACTCAACACAATAAATTTATTTATTGTTATTACATATTATTATTATATTTTCATAAATAAGTATCACAAACCCATTTTAAAATGAAGTGAACAAATTCTCATGTGATCCAGTTGTTTATCTGTTACATCAGACCGATGTAGTGCATTAAACCACGACTTGCGTTGAGCCAACAAAAGTGCATTTATATCGGACGCAACATTTTTCCTAACTTTGGGAAAACGATAAAAAGAAAGGTTTTTGTTGGTTGTCTTGTTTAAACACTCAAACACTGCACACAACGTAGGCATTTTTAAAATTTGAATTAATTAAATCCAAACGTAACGAAATCCTATAGGTAAATGTCGAATTCTGGACCACCAAGTAATGATAAGGCCTAATTGATAAGAATACACTAAACTAATCAATTATCGTGTTGTCGATGTCGTTTTCACGCCTCAAGCGTTTAGTTACGATATTTTAATTTTTAAGTTAATTATCATAAAAAACTAACGCGAGAACAAAGATAATGTTCTTACCTAAAATTTTGATAATATGTAAATTCACTGTAATATAGGTACTTGAGTTTAGATAACATGTACAAATTGTACAATAATTGTCTTTAACAATGAAAATGAAACAATTAAACGCTGTATATTATAAAAAAATAAATATAATTAAATTTTGTTTTACCTATACTTATACTACTTGTATGTGTTTATTGGAGGTTTAAGAGATAAGTAGATAAATAATGGATGAAAATAATATAAAATATTGGAACGAATGCAGTTCAACTCAAAAGTGATTTTTGTAAATTTTTTTCCTCAAAATGTGTTTTTTGCTTTTTACATGCTTAATAGTACGATGGTTGGTAGGTTACTTAGGTAGGAGAGTGTGGTATAATGGTACTTTAAAAAAAGTATGTCAAATTGTCTGCGTAAGTTTTTGTTAAAAAAACTTCAAAGCTTCAAAATCTTATTACCAAAAATAACATTTATGATTGTTTTTTTGTAAATGTGACTTTTGATGGAATCAGAAATCATCGATTGTACTTAGTTTATATTTTATCGTAATAAATAAAACTACGACAATTATTAATTAAGAATACTTTTAATTATTAATACATTTTGTGAATATCAGGGGCGGATCCAGAGTAATTATTATGGAGGGGAGCATTCGGCCATTATTATATTGTACAATAATTCTATTATTATATTATAATTATTACCATCGAAAAGACTATTGAATATTAATAAACCAACAATAATTATAAAGCAAAGTCTAATTTTCTTTTTGTTTTTGAAAAATATTCGACATCTGTTAAATTTTTATTTATTGATTCGAAATATTCAATGTTTGTTTGAAGACATTTTCATTGTAAATGTTATCTATACAACTATCCCTGCATTAATAAATTATTATTACAATATGTATCAGTGTGTGAAAAAAGTTGAATAAAATACATCTATTATTTATAATATAGTGTGGGTCTCATACTTAATCACTGATTATTCAAAGAGATACAGGCTGCAATTTGTAATTTAATATTTTTTTTCACGTTCTTTGGCAGCTCTACCTTTTGGCTTTTTAGAACTCATTATTTAAAAGTTTGAATTTTTAAACAAAAATTATAAACGTAAACATTGCAAATGCCAAATATAAGGAATGACGCACTATTATAAGTCTTAATAAGGATTAAGGACTACAGTTTGCAATATGTAGCGTTTGTACAATTGTACTCGATCAGCAGTGTGCAGTCGTCAGTCAGCAATCGAAAATTCTGTACTCGCGTAAAAATAATTTTATAATTAATTGTTACTTTTAAATGTATATCAGTGAGATATAATATGCTCACTCACACTAATATGATTTAACACACAGTTACACAAATATACAATGAACCATTACACTATACAACAAACCGACCCGGCGACCATAATTTAAATGGAATTTATTATTATCCATATTACATTGTTTATTAAAAGTTATAAATAGAGGTACCGCTGTACAAAGCTATGTGTATTTTCTTTATTAGTATTATACATTCACAACAATATACATTTAATTATTAGCATTTTTTAAGAGTATATATCATTAATTTTGATGATTGAAATTCAAAGTTCATCGGTTATATGAACAATTGTTGATACCTACCTAGGTACCTAGTTGATATTTAACACTGATATATCCCGTTCCGGTCAGATCTTGTACGGTTGTTTAATTGTTTGGTAGTCGGTTCTTCTTAGGAATGAAAACCAAATATCAACGCAATTTTGGTTAATGAATTTAATTTATTGATTGAGTCCAATACTAAATAGTTAATAAAGCTTTACTTAATTAAGGATCAAAATATAGTGCTAGAGTAAAACGACTTATTAAAAATTGTATGGCTTACGATCGAGTGATCGACTGACTGCGTCGTACATTTTAAAAATGATGGTCGTATCTCATATATACAACGAAATTGCTTACATATTATAATAAAATCATAACTTCCCAACAAAACGTCCTATTCCTTTGGTTTTGGTACCGTTCGATTTTTGACAAAAATGTCTAAACGATGCGTAGAAAAAACTGCTTTAATCACCCAAAGTCTTAATCATTTATTAGTAAGTTGTACATGACGTATTGACGTTCATATTATGAATAAGATAATATATTGATATTATACATCATACCTAGTGTTTTACTAAATATGAATACCTTCCTAAAATTTAACAATTTAATGGAAATATACAGTACTAATAAGTAATAATAGTACCTACTCATAGATAATGAATAATGATGAAACACACTACGAAATTTTAAGAATATTTACACATTTGAAAAGGTATACCTTTTGTAATTTGTACGTATAAATCGTATAATAAGTAATGTATAGTTGTTTTATTTACATAGAATATTATATGACTTTGGCGTTTGCAATTTGCGAATATATTTCTTACAAATTGTACTAAGTCATAATTTTTCATAGTTTTTTTGTTGCTTTTGGTAATTAAAATGTAGAAGATTCAGTATTATTATACCGTTTAGGGTAATGTCAAACTTTTATAACTGAAAAATATAATTATTTACTTCGAAACCAGATTCATTAAAGAAATTGTCCTAAATACCTAATGTTGAATATGCAGACTTGCAATAAGTAAATAAAATAAATATTTAAAAAAGTTTTATATTGTATAACATAACTTTCTAAAACTTTGCATTTTACAACTCTTTATTTAACACATGATATAATATGTTGTTATTATGATATTCAACTATAGATTTTGAGATTCAACTCGAAATACTAATAATAAAAATACGTAATAATAAGTTAAGTTTTTGGACAAAAATTCATAAAAAAATCAGAATTTGGACACTTACACAATTATAAATGAGTCGGCAGTTTTTATATATGCAATGTTTTGTGAGGAAAATAGAAAATCATGAAAATATTGAATGTGCGGTAGGTTTGCCTATACATAATACCTTCAAATCTGTATGCCAAATTAATAAAATACATAATTCGTTTACTATTTGAGGTGTACTGTATGATAAAATAATTTATAAAATAAATCGTATCATAGAGATAGAATAATAGAAGAATCAACCGACCGACCAATATTTTATGTTTAAATAATAATTAAAATGTTTAAAACTCGACTATATAAACCCCTTCTATTGATGAAAGAAAGGATCTGGCAGCCTGGCTATACCTAATATTATTGAAACATAAACAAAACACAGATCTCAAATGTCCATAAAACTTTTTTTTGTTTTGTCCCATATTAAAATAGTTTTTAATAGTTTTGTTCAAGTCCATGGTAAAGTAGTAAGTAAGTAATATGATTATTGATTAGTGACAATTTGAATCGATTATAAAAATTTAAAAGCACCCACAAACAAGGGCGCCCATAATAAAATTCTCAAGGGGGAAACAACATTTTATTTTATCAATCTATTTATAAATAGGAATGACCACGAGGTAGGAAGGCCAGGAAGGGGTTTACAATTTTACATTATACTATTACATAACATAGGTACATCAAACTGAAGGATTATAAAATAATAATTATTTAACCAATATTTTAAGAATTGATAACTATTCATAGAATAGAAACGAAACAGCATGTTGTTATTTATAGCTGATAACCCAATTTGCCAAATTGAATAAACCGACTTTTCATAAACAAATTATAGATTTTCATAATATATAAAAATACATTTTTAAATTCTGTTTAAATTAATAACTAGATACTGATCACAGTAAACAATTTTTCAAGATTTTTGACATTTTCCAGGGGGGACATGTCCCTCCCTTGCCCCCCCATATGGGCGCCCTTGCCAACAAACCCCATTTCCAAAATTTTTCTATTTTACGAATTCTAATTTCTAATTCCTAATAAGTTGTGATAATCCATAATAACGACTTGGGTCAGTGCGTAATTTTGAGTTGCGTTGTGTGATAATTACGAGTTTTAATTGATAATAATGAGTTATGATAATCTATATAATAATTAGATAAAAAAAAACATAAGATTGGCCCTTCAACGCTTCCGTACCTTTTTTATTCGTATTTAGGTAGGTACTTTTTTTTTACTCGACAGTCGCCTGACTGTTTAGAGTGACAAAATAATATGTTGAACTTATAGAAATTATAGAACACGCACTAACAACGGGATTTATTGGTTTAGGATTATTAATAATTTACATTATTTTTAATTAGCTTGTGCCATCTATGTTCTGATTGTTGGCTATAAATAAAATTGAATACGACAATCGTCTATTTTACAACAGATGGAGCTATTTTAGTCATTGATAAATATTTTTTATAAATGTATGTATAAATACTATAATACACTGTATTAAAATAATAATTATTGTAAAAAAAATAGTTACATTCATACAAAAATATCTTAAAAAAATTACCAAACGCCTAAGAAAACGTTGGACATTTATTTTACTGTAGGCATTATGAGTGACTATTTTATTAATACTTCAAATATCTAGTGGAATTATGATGCTTAATAGACTTGAAATTCGAACGTATAATTTGACCAACAGGCGTCCTCATCTTTAGGTGAGTAAAGTAGTGAGTACGCATGTTTGGTATCATTTTAATATTTTCATAAATTTTTGAATATGGCCGTAACATTGTTATGGCCCCATAAATTATACAATTTTAAAATAGTGTCATAGTATGATGACTTTTTTCACTTTACTCACTGATTGACGATTGACTCGACAGTGGTGACCACTGTGTATTCATAGTTATAGGATACAACCGGTTTGTATATTATACAGATTTTATTTTATATTTTTATAACAGTGTAATTATTTCTATGTGCAATGTATTCACAAATAATTGAAACCATTGGAAAAAACAAGTTAACTTCATGCATCATGCTATCTACAACATCTACATTCAAATCTTTATAACTCAAATAATGTAAGTTTTGTATTATAGTGTTTCTATTTACATTGAATTTTAATATAATATTGAGCTATTGATATAATTTTCAAAATAATTTAATTAATATAATTGTTTTTTTTTCAATTATAGTCAGCAAGATATAGTAACTGATGTATGCATGTATCCAGGCCAATTAGGAGATTATTCTATTTGGAAAAACATCTGAAAACTGTTTCTACTAACAAAAATACGGTAAGGTAGAAGACTGTATTATCTGAATTTATTACTGTAGTGTGTCACTTTATTATTATAAAAGTTATTTTATCAATACTACCTATATTTTATTAGTCTGTATATTACAGCCATAGCCACACAGGGGATCAATGCAATTTGATACTGCTATTAGTTATGTTCATAAATCATAATTATTTAAGTTTTAATTTAACCCAAAACAACATTCTTAGGCATTGTTACATATGCAAAGTTAGGGATTTAAATAATACATTACAGTTTACAATATTCTACTCTTTATTATAGAGTACAGAAATAATATACATTTTTATGGTCAATCAATATACATAATACATTGTCAACATCCATTTAATTTGATGTACCTACTCAACAACAGAATTGTATTCAAAACTAACTGATATGTTTGTGTTTACCTATGTTTCATTTTTATCACAATAGTTTAAACATTTAAAAAAAAAACAGATATTCTATAACATCGTTATTATAATTAATAAATAAATAATAGTACATTGGTGATGGTTATTTTACATTTATATTCACAAAATGTTTAACATGTAATTCTACACCAGAATCAGTTTTTCTTTTTTCCAAAAACTCGTTATTTCAAATTTTGGGTGTTCAAAAATCGTTTAAAAATCCTTAATAACGGTTTTTCGAAAAATCAAATGCATACAACTTATGTAGCTAGTTATGGGGATCAATTTTATGTCTTACGACTTTCGCCCTATCTCTTACGGTTTTCCCGGAAAACAGTTCGTTAACGAAATATTTTTCAATTTACGAATTCTACAATAATATTTGAATTTTAAAATACATACATTTCAACATTTGGGAATTTTTTTATTTCATTGTTGGTACTCTTGCATTTTCAGTTGGCCCATAGACCTCTATTAATAGGTTCATGGTAGGTTGGTTCCAATTTATGCGTTTCTTTCATGAGAATTTCTGGCTGAAGTCTGGTACTATGGTTGTTACCCCGCAGCCCCGCACGCTCTATGCGGCCATTCCAAGAGTCAAGACAATATAATTGTAGTTTTTACCGCCATAAGTCTAAAAGTCTTAACTACTGTACTAACTACTAATGCAATATCGGACTTTCACAGCCAGACTTATACACAATATTATATACGTTGACGTTAGATACACCTATGATCACCAACTCGCAGGTTAGTAATTACTTACAAGACACAAGTCAATAGCTGCTGGAGAGCGGATATTGAACAGCAAACGTGACATTGTACTATTCATACTGGTCACATGATCACTACAGCAGTAAAGTCGAGTGTGGTCGCACTTCGCAGCGGCAGCAGTTTATGAAGGATGGTTCAGGTAGACAGGTATAGGTAAGCGTAAGCGTGCGCCGACTTTAATCGCAGATGCAGCGTACCTACTGAATAAAGCGGCCAATTTTTTATATTTAGCCAAACTTATTTTGAAAATTATTAATTGTATAATTCAATAGGCTGTATTCATATAGTGGCTATAGTAATATTATTCGTAATTTTAACTAGGGAACTAATTTTTTTAATCTAGGTATAGTTACAGGATTGTACATGGTAAGAGATTCGTTTATATTACAAATGCTTTGATTCTTTTGTTTGATGATTTGATCTTAAAATTATTATGGAATAATTCTAATGCAATTCTCTTATTTCCTATTTTGCTCTTGGACTTTACAGAATAAAATCAACAATTATTAATTTTTGTTGTTGTTGCTATTGTAAACAATTGAATTGTTAATGTATTTTAAGGTTCTATTGAATGAAACATGTGGTGAAATGGTGAAAGACAATCTATAATTGCATATCAAATGATAGCGGATCAACCAATGGTCTATGTATAGTAGGTGAGTTATATTTTCACCCTTGCGTACCTCTTAGTAATTGTTTGCGTTAATATTATGTAAAAGTATTATATAAATCAAGAAATGCGCATAACTCGATAAAAAAATTAAATATTGTTAATACAGATAACGTTAAGTTCAATAATATGTAAAAGCAATAATATTAGCTAAAATCACAAAGCTTATTACATGTGTTAAATTGTTACTTTTACATACCGAAATAAATGTTTTGTTATATATTATAATTATATTTGTTAAAAGGTTCATTGTATATAAGGGTGTATACAATGACAATATGGTCATCCCATATTTCTGTCACACAGGGCCTAAAATACTGTGTCCCCTGAATAACAAATGTGTGTCCCCAGTAATAACATAAATCTAGGAATTTCAACACAATTTAAAATATTTTGAACTTATACTACTAATATTTTTAGAACCAGTATATCATATAAATAATATTGATGTGACAGGTATGTGGTACATAAAAGAGGGGAAATTTTGGGAGTTACAACCTCTGTAGATTTTTTTTGATATAGAAATTTGTCTAAGCCCAAAGGTAACAGTTAAATTAATAAGTGTGTCTCCTACAGGCCCTGCAGTGTCACAGGTGAGTAGATGGGTGACATTTAGTTGATCAGAATGTGCTGTAAGCGGTGTTGCAAATTTCATGGATAAACAATATTCAAGTAATTTAAAAAGAAAAATACTGTTCTGTATAACTTGCTATAGTAGTAATAAGGAAACTTTTTTTTTCAAATTTGTATGTATTGATAACTTATGAACTTTAGCTTAAGTGTAAATTATTTTTCGTATAGAAATATAAGCCATATAATTAAATACAAAAACTATAGATTAACTGCTATTGACAGTTAGTAAAGGTACTCAACGTGTATTGGAGGTTTAGTTTCTAACTTCCTTGTTGATGACTATTCTTTCGGTGTGCATTTGTAAATAGTTCTCAAATAATGTCTATTATTTGGGTATCATAAAGAATAATTTTTTTTTGTATAAAAGGCCATGTTTTTTAAATTTTTTTTTTTTAGAAAAAGCAGACGGTATCACATTTGAACATTTCAACACTGGCTAGTATAGAATTGAAATCATGGCAAGAGTAGTAAACTAAAATCTTATGAAAATAATTACATATTATTATATTAAATTTATTGAAAAAAAACTTTTATTATGTTAATGAGTTATTATAATTTGTTGTTTTCAGTAGTTTTTAGGATGATATCAGTGTAGTTTAATGTTACACTTAATTTAATTGGCCTAATATACAACTTTAAGTTAAGAACATTCTGTTTGTTTACACGTTAAAATTTTTCTACAATATGTGACCATTTTTAAACTTATGTTTTACTTAAAACTGGCCTAACAATTGAATCATCGCAAAAAAATACACAGACAATGTTCTTAACTTAAAGTTTGATAATAGATCAATTGAATCACAATTCATATTATAGTTTGCAAGACTAAGATTAACTCTTGTCAGGCACGCCCGGAGGGGGGGCCAGGTGGTGCAAATGCACCACCTGAGAATTTTATTAAAATTGAATTTTTCAAATAAATAAAAAAAGTAAAAATTCCTTCTCTATTATTTTATAATTTATGTCCATGGATCTTGATTATGCCAATATATTATTAAATATTAAATTTCTATTTTGAGAACCGTCGCGCGTCGTCTGTACTGACGTTTGCGGTACAGTCACGAAAGAATGACAATTCCACGCTGCATGTGTCTATAAATACACTCATTTTAGTCACTGTAATGATATTATTATTAATTTCTTTATCTGTGGTTATTATTATGGGTATGTATTGTGTTTCTGTAAACTGCATATTATATTATGAATTATAATAGTCTTTAATATTATTGACTTATTGTTCACTTGGTTTTTAATTTTACTAACGTTAACATCACAATATTACATTTGAAGAATCATGTAAAATAGTGGTATTTATTTATTATTACGAGTTATTATTTATTAAACTTTTAATTTTAAAATTATGTCTTCTAACAAACGGAATTCACAAACTATAACCAATTTTTTTGTCCAAATCAATAAAAAAACAAAAATTCAAGATAGAAAAGTAAGTGGTTAAAATAAATGTATATACCTAAATAATATTATATTATAATTTATAAGTATTTTTTTTACTTAATACTACTATTGGTTAGTACTATTATTTTATATTAATTATATTATTTACTTAAATTTGTAGTTAGTGTATATTATGTTAATGTAACACAACTTGTATTCCGATTTTTTATTAGTAGATTAGTCTGATCAATTTTAGATTCTGAACGGAGTGATGAATGTATTGATTTTACAATGATGTGTGTTTTTTTTTTTTTTTTTTTTGTGTCTGTCGACAACATTTGGGGCAGTAAAAATGCTTCGATTTTTGACTTCAGCCCCTCTTTGAAAAGGAAATCGGATCTAGTTGGTACTTTGGGGGGTCAAAAGTAAAAAATTTTCAATATTTTTTAAGTGAGTCGGGAAAAACCTTAAAAAAATGACAGAAAAACGGGAATTTTTACGCAAAACCAGTTTTCGACAAAATCGAATTTTTTATTTTGCTATAACTCAAAAAATAATAGATTTAAATACTTGAAATTTTCACCAAATGTTTATATTAGCGTTCTCCATACACAGTTAAATTTTCAAAGAATTTTGACTTTTTTTGAGCTATTTATAGACAATTGAAATTTTTAATTTTTTTTAGTATTTTTTTTTAAAATAACGATAAAAATTTTTTGGCCGGCCAGGAAATCTTGAAAATTTAATACAAGGATTCTTATAAGTTGTTCTTAAAGTGATAAAAAAAAATCCGAAATCGTTAATCACAATTTTTTTTTATAAGTGCTTAAAGTTCGAATTTATATGAAATATGTCAAAATTGCGAAAATTTGCAAGTAATTTTGTGGTTGAAAAATCGTAAAATTTTTTTCTTTTATAACTAAGTTTTGAAAATTTTATACAAGGTTCTCCATACATTTTACTTCAATTATCTAAAATAAAAACTCTACCGGATTCAGACAAAAATTTTTTATGAGTGTTTGAAATTTAAATTTTTACAAAACCGCGTTAAATAACGGTTTAGCCTAAAACGATTTTTTATATTTGTTTTTATTCAAACAGTATAAGTCGTAAATACTTTAAAATTTTACCAATTATTTAGATTGCCATTCTCTTTACGTGATTCGATTTTCAAAACATTTTGACTTTTTTTGAGCTATTTATAGACAATTGAAATTTTCAATTTTTTTTTATAAATGTTGATAAAAAAAATTTAGCTGGGACAAATTACTTGAAAATTTAATTGAAGGGTCCACATAACTTGTTCTAACTCACATTCAAAAATTATAAAAATACATAGGCATAATTTTTTTTTATTAGCATTTGAAGTTCAAATATTGACAAAAATTCGTCAAAATCATGAATACTTTTCACTATTTGGTAGTTAAAAATTTATAAATATTTTTCTATCAAAAGCTAAGAATTGAAAATTTAATACTATGCTGTCCATAAGTTAAGCTTAGAACAATTATAAAAAACTTTGAGGATTGTTCAATTTAAAAAATTTTACGTGTGTTTAAAGTTTTAATTTTAATTTGAAATTAAAAATACGCGTGTAAAATTACGTTTTAGTCGTTTTACTAATAAATAATTTTCGATTTTTGTTATTTTTAAAAAATTAGCATACATAAGATCTTGAAGCTTTTACTTAAGTGTTTAAATTTGTGAATTTTTTTCAGAATGGAATGTATGACAATATTTAAATTTAATATATCCCAGACTGACAAATCATCTCCGTTCAGAATCGTTTTTCGTATACAATGATACCTATCATTGCATTCAAATTTAACCTACCCTAGTCCGAGGTCCACCCCACCCCCTAATGTACAGCAGAGCGATACTCACTTACCCGCTTTTTTTTTCTTAGTCCGGTAGAGTTTTTATTACAGATATTTGAAGAAAAATTTATGGAAAACCTTGTATCAAATTTTCAAAAATTAGTTATAAAAGAAAAAATTTTTACGATTTTTTATATTTATATATATAATTTTTAATTTTTACTATGTAGCTAAGTATTAAAGTATCAAATTATTAGGTAATAAATATAAATTATGAATTTTTATAATTTTAAGAATTATCTATAATTTGAATTTACTTAGGAAGATGCTGAAGATAGCACGGAATCTCAACAATTAGTAGCAATAAAAGATAATATTGCAGAGGTAAGATAAAAATTATATAAATATTATAGTTTTTTTAATTAGAAATATTATATTTATGATAATAAGACTTGGGTATATTAAATTCTAGAAAATTAAATTTTATTATTCTATTTTAGGTTAATTGTATTATTACTATATTTAGAAATAAATATTATACTGATAATATACTGATTAATATTATACTGATATTTTTATAGTTAATTTATTTACTTTATAAATAATTAAATTTGAATTTTTTGTTTATAGTTAGCATGCTCATCCAGATTAATTGATGCAGAAGAAAAAAACAATGTCACTAATATCTTTGAAAACAATGAAAATGATGTAGGCAATTTTATAGAAACATACTTCAAAATACCTGATGATAAAAAGTTTGAAGTTGTAAAAACACCATGGATGCCAAGTAAATATTACAATTTTAAAAATGATGTACTTATTGAAAAACGTCCATTTTTGTTTAAATGGTTTTCTCAATTTCCTTGGTTAGTGTACTCAAAAGTATTAAAAGGAGCTTTATGTATTCATTGTGTTCTTTTCCGAGCACATGTTAAACATGGATCATATCAAAGATCTTTCATAAACACTCCATTTGTGCATTTTCATAAATTTCTTGAAAAAGCTAAACAACATGAAAAAAATGATTGGCATATTGAATCTTGTATACGGTCTAAAGATTTTATGGACATGATGAAAAGTAATAGTGGTATTGATCAGATATTAGATTCTCATTATAGAAACAAAATAACTGAAAATAGAAATAAATTAAAACCAATTGTAACATCACTTTTATTCTGTGCATTACATAACTTACCTATTCGTGGAGATAATGATAATACTGCTGTATTTAATAATCTACTAGAATTCAGGATTAACGCTGGTGATTTAGTTTTAAAAAGTCATTTAGAAAAATCTTCTAAAAATGCCTTATATATATCTCACCGTGTACAAAATGAACTGATAGAATGTGCATCATCTACATTAAGGACAGTTATTACCAATGAAGTTAGACAAGCTTTTTGTTTTTCAATTATAGCTGATGAAACAGCGGATATTAGTGGTGTTGAGCAACTATCAATATGTGTAAGGTACTTGAAGGATAAATTGGTTCATGAAGAATTTTTAGGATTTTTCCCTCTACTTGAATTTGATGCCAAATTTATTACAAAAATAATTTTAGAGGCATGTAGTAATATTGACATTGATATGAATAAATGTGTTGGTCAAGGTTTTGATGGATGTGCAACAATGGCAGGGCACATATCAGGAGTACAAAAACGAATTAATGACTTGTACCCAATGGCTCATTTTTTTCATTGTGCAAGCCATCGTTTAAATTTGGTTATAAATGATTTAAACACTGTGACAGAAGTTAGAAACTGTATTGGAAAAATCAAAGAAACAATCACATTTTTTAGAGATAGTGCTCTTCGCAAAAATATCATTGAAGGTAGTGTTTTAACTAAATTATGTGAAACACGATTTGTGGAAAAACATAAAAGTGTCAGACAATTTAATGAACGGTTTGTAACAATTGTAGAAGGCTTAGAAGAAATATTTAAATCAAATAATTTCAATAGTAAAACAAAACAACGTAGCTACGAACTTTTATCTGCGATAACTACTCCCACTTTTGTAGTTATACTATCAATAATATCGAAATATTCTGCAAAATTTGAAATTATTTCAACAGTACTACAAGGCATTGATGTTGATTTGCAACAAGCTACTAGACATGTTCAAGACCTCTTATCTATGTTACAAAAAGATCGTGATGATTGTGAGACTCAATTTAGTGTAATATTTGAAAAATCAGTAGAAATTGCATCCAAAATAAATCTGGAACTGACTTTACCTCGACGAAACGCTCGACAGACACACCGTGAAAATTATCCGACTAATAATGTACAGGACTATTTTAGACAGTCTTTATTTATTCCATACATTGAATCAATTATTACTTCTATAAAAGATAGATTTTCTGATGAAAAACTGAAAATATTTGCATTATTCGACTTACATCCCAAAAAAATTAAGTATATGAATCGACAAACATTCATGAAGACACTTAAAGTTATCAGTCAAGTTTATGGATCACTTCTAGAAAATTTTGAAGAACAAGCCTTATCGTGGTATGAATTATGGCAAGATAAACCACTCGAAAATGACATGAAACTGATTGATATTCTTGATTACGAAACATTTTACCCAGCTGTATGTATGGCTATACGAATTGCGATAACTTTACCTGCAACTTCATGTTCAGTGGAAAGATCTTTTAGGTAATATTTTCTATATTATATTTCTTATTTTTTTATTAAGTATATTATTCTTTCAAAATAATATGTCATTATATTTTTAGCACTTTACGTCGTTTAAAAACATGGTTGAGAAACAGAATTGGAAATGAAAGGTTAAGTAGCTTAGGTCTGATTAATATTCATCGACAAAGATATGAGAATAAGGAGTTTTTTGACCAGCAACTAGAAGGTATTATTGAAAAGTTTGGATTGAGTTCTCGGCGATTGGAATTGCTTTTCAATGAATAATAATGTAGAATTTAAATAAAAAAATACATATTTACTAAAACCAAAAAATAAATAAGTTTTGTTTTAAATATATTTTGTTCATTTATTATTATTGGTGTATAGAGATATAGTGTTGGGGGGTGTGGGGGGCAAAGCCCCCCACGTTTTATATTGATACTAAAAGTATTTTGCACCTAGTGAGCTACTTCTCTGTGGGCGTGCCTGACTCTTGTCGAATACTTATTTGCTATGCTGAGTTGTAAGGGATAGATAAAAATTATTGTGCTACATGTTGGAAATTATGTATATGGCATTTTTTTTTCATTCATATTTAAATAGGTACCTAATTTTTAATGTCAAATACAATATACATTATTATGAAATAAAATTAAGAATTATTCGTCGTGACTTTGTGAGTATACCTACATATTATATTACCTGTTGAAAAATTGGTTAAATTATTTAGAATTAAGAACAATGAATGAAAATATTAAAATGCATACCTAATGTAACAACTAAAAATTAATATTTTTTAAAGTTATTTGCCATAAATAATTATTATTAATCGATTTTATACTTTACGTTTTGAAAAATTTTAAACTTTCTCAAAGTAAAATGTTAAGTAAATGGCTTTAAAAGTATTTTACGATTTAATTAACCAATTTTAATGACATAACTTTTTTTTTTTTTTTAGCGGTAGCAGTTTTTGTGCAATCTATACGACCAACTACTATAGATATCCTAAACTGTTTTTTTCCTTTAAGTGGAACCATTATATGAATAAATTTTGGTTATATACCACATTGGAGTGTATACGAAAGTATTGAGAACTCCGCTTTATCCTTAACTACGTGGACCATTGATTTATAATTATATATAATATACAATTTAAATCTGGTGTTATACCACGGCAAGAGTGTATACGAAAGTATTGAGAACTCTAAACCTATTTGCCTGATTAAATATTTGATTTTAAGTTCAGTATACTGTGTACTATTAATACAAACACCTTTAGTTCAGTGTGTGTACCTATACTAATTTATGAACTTTTAATAAATTATACTATTTCTATACATAGTATCTTTCTTTAACACATTAATAAAACGAGTTATTTTTTTTTATTATTTAAACAAAAAAAATCACAATGTCCAATAGCATTGACACGGAGCAATGCAGTGGAATAAACGGTACGTAAAAACTCTCCACACTTGTTGAGAGTGATAATAAGCAGTGTTAGGACTTATCTAGATAAATTTATCTAGATAAATTATCCAGATAATTATTATTTTATCTTTTATCTTATCTAGATAAATAAATATAAGTTATCTATGTATTTATTTTAGATAAATATTTAACTTATCTAGATAAATTTAAAAGATAAATTTTTTGGTGAAAACTAGATAGATCTATACCAAAATGTTTCATTTTTATTCTTATTATCTCAGGCACTATTTGTACGTAAAACGTAAAATAACATCCAGTGCTCTACAAAATTTAATATAAGTATGACGTTTTTCTGAAAATACTATAAATTATTCCTATTTAGTACTTATTACTTATTAATTATTACTAAGCACACTACATGCGTTCGACCAAAATTTAAAAATATAATGTAATAATAAATAAATGTGTGTGTGTACTGTGTAGTGTGTAAAATACGTAGAATTTTATTAGATAAGATAGCGGTGGTCGGCGGGCGTAATTTTAAATCGTGTCACGGTGGCTCCTCAATATGCCGTTATCATTATTTAATCCAAATCACATATTTTCTTATCCTTCACACCCACAGATATAGATAATAAACTTATTATTATTATTATTCATATCTGTGTAATGTGTTCACACCACGAATTAAGATATAAGCCAATTATAAGGTATATTTCAATTCGTGTTTCACACTTATTTGTTTTGTCATCGAAAATGTTAATTTATTTGTTATTTATTATAATAACATTTTTTATTAACAGTCAAGTATTTTCTATTTTATGTGTTAGCTGTAAAAAAAAGTATATGAAACATTGTTAATCTTTATTTATTTTTTAATAATATTAAAATTGGCCAGGAACCCAACCATGAGGCAGTCTGATACTGCATGGAAACATAATTTTACTGGATTAAGTAAAGTCATCGTACAATACACTATAGTTTTTTTTATTATTTATAATTTTTTTTTGTTTCAACAAATGTTATTTTTGAATATAGAGATATAATATAGTATATAGTATCATAGATTAAATATATTTAATCTATGATAGTATATAATTGAAAATTCCTTATGTATTTGTTATGAAAAATATATATGATATAAATATAAAATATATAATATAAATTAAATATAAAATAATTATAAATATAAGTTATTATTATTTTTTTTTGTTTGTTGACAATATAGTTACATTAAACATATAAGTTATATTAAAATACCATTGTTATTGTTACATTAAACAATAAACATCTAAAAAATTCAGTGATTTAGTAAATTATTACATCAAAAATATTACTTTAACAAAATCAA
Organism: Schizaphis graminum; assembly: GCA_020882235.1. NCBI lineage: Eukaryota > Metazoa > Arthropoda > Insecta > Hemiptera > Aphididae > Schizaphis > Schizaphis graminum. The sequence goes on from CM037036.1 coordinate 15,086,584, forward strand.
TATTACATGGGTAAATTGTTTGTATAAATATCACTATAGTAAAATTATGATACAAATCATAGAATCTTGCGTCTTTAAAGAAAAAAAGTTATAGAATAAAATGCAAAATATTAAAATATAAAAAAATTGTAAGTTTATCTTTATTTTTTCCATGTTATTAATTTATCAATTTCAAAAACAAGTATATATTTTTAAAAGTACCTACCTATTTGATTATTATAATTTATAACCATTGTACAAACATTTGTATGTTCAATTGAGGTTTTCGCCACTATGAAAGCAATCTGATCCCTATGGATGCAATATCATGTATTTTATATAACTAATTACTAAGAGACATGCTACAAGCTACAAATTACAATACAACAATTATCTAATTGTACTTAGGGCTAGGCTCTGTAGTTTAATATTGAATGTGTAATGTTGAAATGTGTATGCCACCAATTATTATGTTAATGTTTTTATTTGAAAATTTAAAATAAATGTTACTAAAACTGTTAAAAGATTGCAGACCAAGGATGTATTATAATATATGAATTGTATAAAAAATATAATAGTAAGTATAAAACATGTTTATGTATTTTAAAATACCTAAGTATATTGATAATAATTTAATAATAATATTAAATTGTCTTTTATTTATTTTACTTAGCATTATGAGTTGATCCTAATGGCTTATTTTTATCCACACAATAAGACAACTGATGAGGCATTTTTGATACTTTTTTGGGAACGACTGAAGGATCAAAAGATTTTCTATTACCTCTTGGCAACTGGCTAGAAGACAATTTTTGGTTATATCCATGTTCGTTGACTCTTTTCCATTTAGGAACTCGGCCAGAAGTTAAATTACGTCTACCTCCAATTTGTGTAACACGTCTTCCTCTAGCTGTTGGTTGGGTTCCAATATGTTTATTACCAATGAGTTTAGGCTTTATACTCTTAGGATTTATGCCAGAGTATTTTCCAAAAGTCATCATCGCAGATAATAAAGCTGCATGAGTATTTACATTTCTATCAAATGAATTTACAAAAGCGTTAATACCTGGTAAAAAATATTCTTTATCTGACTCAAAGGCTCTTTTAATTTTATCCACTGTGAAATCAAACTTTTCCAATACATCATTGTAAGTAGGTGAAATTTGGATAGGTGAACTTTGATTTTCACTTATGTTTAAAGAATTACTGGGTAATACTATTGTATTATTTTGGATTTTTGGTACAATACATGTTTCAGTACTTTCATTATTTTCGGTGTTAAGAAATGGAGTATACCAATCTTTTTTAATATCACTGCATCCTGTAGCAATAGTATGTAGTTTTATTCTAGTACGTTCATTAGATGGTAAACATAAAGGTATATCAATTTTTAGATCTTTGGCAACATAAATTTGATGCTTGCAAGGTTTACCTGTATCACCTTGTGGACATGAACACAATCCAGTATTAGTATCAACATTGTATGTTGTATTTTTTATATTATTTTTTACAACAAAAAGTGATTTTCCTAAATCTAATACTTTATACTCTAATGATTTTTTTTGTTTAACTGATATAAAATATTTTTTTTTAGATACTGAGGTGGGCGATTTGCAGCAACGTCTAAAATTTTCATTTCATAAAATTTATCCAAATCATTGATAATAAAAAAAAATAATTGCACTGGAGAATATGCTTTTGTTCGTTCAAGCACAACATCTTTCATTATCTTAACTCCAGCTTCACTTATATTATTAGTGTTCTGACCTCTTGTCACCAAATTGTTTCTTAAACAAATAGCCCATTCCTGTCTTCTTTGGAATAACCCTTCAACATATACTTTAAACCTAGGATAATCATTTGATATTGGGTTTTGATTTATCAAGTTAAAAGAATTATTTAGTTCATCAGTATCTCTTGAGTATACCATATTTTTTATCCCACTAAATAAGGCTGGTCGGTGTTTTAAGGGAATTCCATGATTAGAATCCCAAAGATATCTCCAAGCGGCTTGTAATACGTGGAAAATACAAAGTAAAAGTGTTGCCTGAGGAAATACTTCATGCAATGCATTTCTTTCAGCTAGTGAGTCATCTGTCATGAATATTCTGGGACCTATTTGACCTCTTTTACCTAAAGACTCTGGAGATAACATTTTTTTCCACAATTCTAATCCTTTTACAATGATTGATGTAGCTTCACTAGTAACAATCAAACTACCAACAACCATACCACCTGCACAACTATTGGTATAAATGAAAAATACTTTACATCCATAGCGATCTACATTGCCTGATGAATCAATAAATAAAACTTCTCCACTCTCATCAAAACCTTCACTTATCCGTCTCATTAATGGGCTAAGTATTGCTATAATAAAATTTCCATCATCAAGAGTTTCCATTAATGAACATTCATAACTACAGTCTCTGTTGTACTCATCTACAGCATCTTTTAAAGATATCATCATAGCATCTCCGTGAGAGGATCCAAAATGTTTTTTGAATGTTTTATAATATTGGTAATAAACCCATTCAGGATCTGGGAGTTCTCCTCGATCTCCTACACAAACATAATAATCGCTACCTTTGTCAACATATAGCTGTCTTTTTAATGTAAGAAGAGCTTTTGAAGGCGATTTTCCTTCTTCAAATAATTTCAATATTTGCTCTTTAACTTCATCAGACGGAATTCTATATTTTAAGACATCTGCACACATCAGCTTATGGTTATGAATATGTCTCATTACGACAACAGCCTTTGATGTAGGTTTATCATATGGAACACTAATACAAAAACAAATAAAAGGGGAGAATGTGTAATGACTAATTGACAATTAGAAGTTACTAATAAAATAGTATTTTAATTCTTAGATTTGTTGGATTAATTTTTAGGATTTAAGAAAAGTATACATTATTATTTATTGGTAATGTTTCGAATAAAGCTAATGCTATGTTTAAACGCCTAGGGCCTAGGCTATAACTCATAATAATATGTTTACTTACATCTCATAAAAAGTGTGTTCTATTTGAATTATAAGTGTTGCTACACAAGACAAATGTTTTGCTCTAGGAACTGAATTTTTTTTAGGTCTAGTATTATGATGACATCGGTACCTTTTCTGTAAATATATTTTAGTTAAATTAAAATATTCAATTAATACTAATGTAATGATATAAATGGAAACTTACCTTAAAAACAACTGAATCTGGCTTTTTACAATTTGTGCTAAGGTATGTTGTTTTACATTTTCGTCTCATTTCCAACATCCAAGTAGTAACATCAGTGACATCAAAATTCAAAATTTCAAACTTAGCTATAAATCTCCCATCACTTAAATTTTTCTTATTTAGTATATTATAACTATAACCATCAGGTATTTGTTCCTATTGTAAAAACCCGTTATTTTACATATATTTAGTTACGCTAAAGAAATATTTTGAGAATATACATTTGATGTAGTTACTGTATGTTAATATACTATAACAATATTTATTTTAAAAATAATTATTGATGTTTTAAATTACCATTAATGCAATATTACTGCTTGTATATACCATTGCTTTTTTAGGTTCTGAAGGTTTTAAGTTTGCTGAAGGCTAAAATTTAAATTATTTTTAATTTTACTATTTTTATTATTAAGATTAAGACCACCACATTTACCTGGGAATGTATTAAAGTTTTTGATTTTAGATTAAAACTCATATTAGAAATCTGAGTTTCTGTAAATCCGTGAACTGCTCTTAAATGTCGATTTAAGTTCTTTTTTTTAACATTCAAACAACAGTCTTGTTTTTGAAAAGATTCAATGCATTTGGGTGCAGAAATAGGAATTTTATCTGCAATTTGATGCTTATTTTTCCTATGTCTTGACAGAGTATAACTATACTTAAAACTGACATCACACTCCTTACAAACAAACAACTAAACAATGGATGTAAAAAATAATATTTACCTACAATCAATATTTCAATTATAATAATATGTCATTATTCAGAGCAGGAAATAATATTCATTATATTTTCTAAAATATCCAAATTTTAACAAAAAATTTTACCCTTTAACAAATAATAACATACCAGTATTAAAAAATGATATCATAGCTACTTGTAAAATTAATAAATGTTTGCAAGATATTAATTCATAGTATATATTTTTTCCTTGATTAGCATAATCAACTGAGATGTTTTAACCATAGGTGTAGAAAAGTTATAAAATTGTATTAAATAGAATAGCACTTTTTTTAATAGCACATTAATTTTGTTTATTAGACATATATTTTTTAGTGACATAGGTATATTTATATTCTAAATAGTTAGTACCAAAGGCAGTCTTAAGTATTACAATACATTATCAGTATTTTATTACATTTAAATCATATTCATAAGTATCTTTACATCTTTCAATGTATTAACAATAAATATTAATACTTAAAAATAATTATACATAGAAAATTTAAAATTATATTTTCGAGTTTATCAACATAAAGTCATACATTACAATTTTAAGATAAATAATCTACCATAAAACTAGAAAACATTAATAAATAATACATAAAACAAGTGTGTACTGTTCAACTCTAATCTTATACATCTTATATTTATTTTTATTTTAAAATTTAATTAAATAAAACATTTTCTTTCTAATAAAAAAAAAAACAAAAACAAATCTATTGTACATAAATTTTGTTTATTACACATATATCTATTTTTTAGTGACATAGGTAATATTTATATTCTAAAATCTAAAGTCTAAGTATTACACTACATTATCAGTATTTTATTACAATTTCAAGATAAATTATCTAACATATAACTAGAAAACATAAATAAATAATACATAAAACTAGTGCATATTGTTCAACTCTAATTTTATCTGGTTTTGTTTTAAGTGATTTTCTGACTTAGAATCGTTTGACAATATAACCTAAATAATACATATTATTTAGTAACAACATATTACATTTTATATTCTAAATGGTTAATGACACAGGCTGTTTTAGCAATGATTAGTATGAACATAGTAGTTATAATATATAATACATAAAAATAATCATACTTATAAGTTATAAGTAATAAGTTAAATAATAATACCTGTGATTTATTGGCCAAGTCCATAATTTAAGTAACATTTATTATTATATTAATTAATATTTTAGTCAAAGTTATTAGACCTATAGTCGGTTGTTAGTTATTTTATTTGTATAGTTTTATCAACTTATTTGTACTATCACAAAAGTATATGAAACACGGTCTCTTAGATTCATAGACATATATGTCTATGCTTAGATTAATATGAATTGATTATTAGATATGAAATGTGATTTGGATTAAATAATGATAACGGCATATTGAGGAGCCACTGTGACACGATTTAAAATTACGCGGTCGGCGGACCCGTTTGAACGCCGCGCGCCACTCGCCATGACGTGCCGTTTAACCAAAATGTCTCTTTTAAGATTTTTAATATTAAAAAAACTAAACATCGTATTGCAATTCTAATACTTGCATCATCTTAAACACATAAAACTACATAATTAAACATAAATAAAATTTCAAAAATAAAATATTTAGGTTGATAAATCGTTGTGTGAAGCGAGGAACTTTTACACGAATTACGTATAAGATAGGCAATTGTGATGACTACGGTCCAATGACGTCACGAGGCTATTCTACATTTCTTAATATCTCTTAAAGTAATAATTTTTTTTACATCATATTTGCACAAAATCGTTTCATATAACCATAGCTACAATAATTTAACAATTAAAAAAAATTTAAAGAATTTTTTTTTGTGTTGTGTGCTCCTTAATGAATAATGACAATTGATAAGTCTATCGAGCAATACGTGAGATGCTATTTATATAATATAATATAAATCTATGGACTATCTCTAATCCAATTTTAATTGCACATGGCGTATAATAATAATAAACATTATTTCGTATACATAAATACACAATACTCGTAAATATCTTTTCAATGTTTAATAATAGTACGTGATACGAAAAATTGCCGGTTACCCCCGCCACCCGCCTGGTTAAAACGGCCGTTAGCCATAGGTTCTCTTGTGTGTGTATTATTTTAGGATGTATTCTTGAGAATATTATTTTTAAAGTAAATAATTTTCCCCACTCGTTATCTTATTGCATTTATTATTTCTTCAAATCAATGAACGTGATGTCGTGATAATTACGGTCTACGAAATTAAATTACACAATATTGTCTTAGTCTTTACTCTTTAGTTGAACGAGTACGTTAGTCGGTGAATATATTCATATATTATTTACATTAATACATTATTAATTTTATAATAAAAATGGATAAGTTTTTGGTACATTCAACCGCCAGTTCGAGTAAACGGAAATTAATCCAGTCTGATTGTGAACCCGATGATTCCGATGATCAAAATATAATTAAGATTAACACAGAAGAACCAATTGAAAACAACAATACATGTTACCTTTTTGATGGGAAACATTTTAAAATTATAAAAAGTAATAACGATACAGATAAAAAAATGTCTGCACAATGTCAATTATGTCAAAAAATAATTCAAGGGCAAAAAGGTTCCACAGGAAATTTTCTTAGTCACATTAAGGTATGTATCTTTTTATTATTAATTTAGTTTATAGATTTAATAATTTTTTTTTTATACTGTTGATTGGTACTTGTTTAATTGAATATAATGTAATAAGCCCTGTCCACACGATCAAATAATTTGTCAAATTTGACAAACATTATATTTATACGTACCTATTGAATAATATGTATTATTAATAATATGTAATTTGTATATTGTAATATCATTTAATTATAGAATATAAAAAAATATATATTTAAAAATGTATTTTGTATTTCTATGGTAAGTCAATGGTAGGTCAATGATAGCTAATAATATTATGTGAATCTAAAGTTTTCATTAATATCATATAAAGTCATTGCTTATATTTTTATAATGAAATCAATTATTTTCAGTTTAAACATGCATCAATGCTATCCAAAGTTAGAGACAGTAAAAAATTATTCAAAAAGACAACTGAACATGCTAAAGGAACAGTGGCGGTCAAACGGGGGGGGGATGAGGGGGATAGATCCCCCCCCATGACTTTTTTCTTTAATATTTATAAAAATTTCATTTATGTATATTGTACTATACTACTATAAAGTTAATGTTTACATTTTGTTTTAATTTTTTCTCAAAATAACGCTTATGGGCGTATATTATTATTTTAGATTCTAGACTCATTCTAGGAACAAGGCTGTTATTATTAATATTTAGTAATTAGTTTCTTTTACAAAATATACGGAAATTACCTACTCAGCTAGTCAGCTTGGTGATCGTGTATATTCAATTACAACACACTCTCCCTTTACCGGTACATTTTCTATGATCTACATCAATAAGACAGAGACAACATATGCGGGTATAACGGCCTCTTAATACAATAGTACGTAGCTATGTTATTACCTATAATAGTTGGCCAATTTTATTGATTATTATTACATTTGTCACAATATTTTGTTACACAGACCTGAGACCACAGTGTTTTGGCTTTCATACTCGTCACTCGTGTCTCGCATCATACATATTTAAACTGTCTGCTGTAAATTGTAATAAATATTGTTTATGGTCTATTTTATAAATTTATAATGTCTAATAAAAGAAAAATTACCACCTATTTTACTTGCTCTGCCATTAAACACTCGGACTGGGATGAAAAAAATATTATGATCTCTAAGATCATTACAGAAAATGAAGTTGTGGACTTGCCGATAATATTTGTTAACCTAATTAGTATAAAATGTTTTATTTATGTCGTCTCAATGGTTTGTCCACTATGGCTGTTCATCATGGGATTATAAATATAACCTCCAATGAAGTACTGGATAAAGATTATTATCTATGATTGTTATAAATAAAGTACCAATTTACCTTAATTTAAAAAAAAATTGATGTTAGGCATAACCATAAATTCTATTTTAATGATTAATAAATATGATAAGTGCATATTAAAAAATCAGCCCTATCCCCCCCCATTACAAAATCATTTGACCGCCACTGTAAAGGAACAATTACTCCCAATAAACAAATGCAACTGCCATTCTTTAAAACCAGTATTACTAAATGTCAAGTAAGTTACATAAGCCTATATTTTTTTTTTATTATTCTTATTTACAGACTACAAGCTTATAATCTATATTATGTCTATTAGTATTGTTAATATTATGAATTTATGAAGATTTTTTTTACAATTTGGATGCTATAATATTATATTAGTATAATACTTGAGCAATCAATGCATATTTAGGAAATATAACTTATTCATTCCTTTGTTACATTTTTAACTCCTCTATAGAAAATATTCTTACAAAGTTATTAATTATTTTGATTTCTTTTCTTAATTCATATTATTCTTTTAGTTCAATTATTATATTTTGGTTATTATTTTTAATCTTGCCATTTTTATTTTATTAAACCTTAAGTATTTTGTTTTTCAGATTACTGAGTTAGTGTTTAATTACATAGTTGAAGAAATGAGACCTATTGTTACGTGTGAAAAACCGTCATTTCGTCGTCTCATTCAAGGACTAACTGGCATAACTGATTCAACTGTACTTCCTAACCATAAGAATATATCAAAAATATTACAACTTAAGTATGACAATTATGTATCCATGTTGACTAATTTAATTGAAAAACAGAAATACATCTGTTGTACAGCGGATATATGGAGTGCCAATAATAAAAGCTTTATGGGAATGACATGTCATTTTATTGATGAATTTTCATATAAACGGTCTTCATATGTCTTAAGTTGTAAGAGAATAAAAGGTAGCCATAATTATTTGAATATTAATGATGTAATAACTGACATTTGTGATGCTTATCAAATTAAGAGTTCTAAAATCACCCATATTATAACCGATAATGCTAGTAACTTTGGCAAAGCATTCCGTACATTTTCTAAAATCTCAACAACTGAATCCCATCCTCATTATGTAGGTAACTTAGGTGAATTAGACACTGACACTGATGAAGAAACACAAATTGATAGTGATAATGAAAATAATCTGTCCAGTCCTATTGATATTGAATATGTTGATGTTGGTCAGTTGCTTTATGATTCAAATAGTTCTGATTGTACTAATTTTAGTTTGCCTGATCACCTGACCTGTTGTGCCCATACTTTGAATTTAATAGCTACTACTGATGTAGCAAAAATAACCGATAAAAACTATATAAATATTTCAAAACAAGTTTTTAGTAAATTAAATTCTTTTTGGAATCTATTAAGTAGAAGTACTGGGGCATCAGACAAAGTTGTTGATATTTGCAAAGTTAAATTTCCTGTGCCAATAATGACTAGATGGAACTCCACATTTGATGCGATTCAAAAAGTATTATTGTTTAGAGAAAAGCTTACTTTTGTATTTTTAGAATTAAAATTAGCTAAATTAAAGAATACAGAATGGGTATTTTTGGAAGAGTATTGTAAAATAATGCAACCATTAACAATTGCTCTTGATAAATTACAAGGAGAAAAACGTAATTATTTAGGCTTTGTTGCACCAACCATTATTATTTTGAGACGTTTATTAATTGATTTATCATTGTTAAAATATTGTAATCCTTTAAAATATTGCGTTATTGCTAGTCTTGAAAAAAGGTTCAGTTATTTGTTCGACTTGAGTTCTCCAAAAAGTAAAAGTTTTATTATATCATCTATGAGCCATCCATTATTTAAATGTAGTTGGATTCCACTAAGGTACATAGATTTGTGTAAAGAACTTTTCATAAACGAATGCAAATTAACAACTTCTGATTCTGATTTATATGAAAATCCTATTTCTGATAACAGTGATGATAGTGATACTGAATTTTATGGGAATGTTTTTTCATCACAAAATAGTTCTTCAATTAATGGTGAACTATCCACCAACGCAGATTTGGCCCTTAGAAATTCTAACTTGTCGAGTGTTGAAGCCTTATCTTTTTTGAATTCAAAAGTTAAAGAGCTAAATATATTGGACTCATTCCCAGTAGTTAAACAAGTCTTTATGAAATTCAATACATCTATTCCCTCTTCAGCGCCAGTTGAAAGACTTTTTAGTGGGGCTATCCAAATCTTAACTCCTAGACGTAATCGTCTTAATGATAAACATTTTGATATGCTTCTGTGTTGTAGATGTTATTTGCAACAAAATAGTCTTACTTAATATTACTTTCTAAACCATTTTTATATTTTGTCTAATATTTATAATAGGTATAATTAATATTTATTATTATGCTTATAATATACCGTTATATTGTTACTTATATTTTATTTTATTTTTAATTCATATTAATTGTTAAGTTATAAAACTTGATTTGAAGTATTTGTTTTTATTATTTAGATTTAGAACATATTTAACAAATTTTATATTGTACCTTTAATAAATATTATTAACTAGGCACCTTTTAATTATTATGTTTTGCATAGTAATTTCTTGAATTTTTTTTTTTGTATAATCTACCTAATTTATTTACATTAAAAAAAAGTTGTATTACTTCATTTGAAGTATATTTTTTTGTTTCTATGGTATTTAATTTTTTCAATAATGTTTATATTTTATTTTAACTTGTAATAAATATTATTTCTAAAAATATTATTACCTAACTAAATGAATTTTGTTTTTGGTCCACTCGACAACTACTTTACAGCAGGGTGACTTCCCAAATTTTTATTTATACTTTGTTATTCCCTAAAGTCCCTTGGACCTTATTGGTTCCTTATATTATTATAATATATGTTGAAGTTAATGTTTGGTGAATGGTGATACACAACATGATATATTAAGTTAAGTCGAGAATAAACATATTATATAGGCATGTACATACATGATGGTAAGTAATTATGTTTTTTTAAATTTTAATTTCTATAATTATCTGTTATTTATCTGAATAAAATATTTTTATCTTTTATCTTTTTGGTAGATGAATTTAATTTGTTTATCTTTTATCTGTATCTTAGATAAAATTTAGTGTTGTTATCTTTATCTTTATCCAGATGATTTTTTTGTTATCTGTTCCTAACACTGATAATAAGATAGAAGTATCCCTTGATAAAAAAAAAATATGTGGACGTATTCAAAAAGTAAGTCTTAAGAACAGAGTTAAGGATGTTGCCGATTGCATTAGATTAAAATACCCATCTATAATAGATGAAACTGTTAAAATGTCTGACCCGAGAATAATAGATATTTGCAAAGAGGTATTTAAAACAAATAATATAAAAAAACTTAGTTATGATGTAGTTCAAGCATTGTCGGCGAACAACTCAACGCTGTGTAAACTCGTTAGAGGAACTACAGAAACTAATATACCTGCAAACATAAAATATTTAATACCTAACAATGAATTGGTCCTACACCCATATTCAGCTGTAAATAAAATTTGTAGATTAAAAAAAATCACTAAAAGTAAAAAAAATATAATAAGATTACTCCGTAAGAGTCAAAGGTCTCGCATGATAATCAAGGAAATCTCTTTATCTGTAAATGGTGATGAAGGTTTCGACACACTATTACCGGTACAAATCGGTAAGTCTATTGTTGAGAACAATTTAGATATCTGTGACAGAGTAGTGGATATCACTCCACACTCTTTGTCAAATACAAGTTGTAAGCCCAACAAATTAGGAATCAATGACAATGTCGAAAACTCGAGGGTTGACAATTCCGGTAAGAATCCCTATGAAACTTAAAATATAACAGTACTGAATAACTGTACTAATAAAAAAACAAATTTTGAAACGCCCTCAAACGAAGTACTGAGGAGGGATGTTAGGCTAAAACTAGATTTTAAAGCCGACTGTGACATAGAGTCAGTGATTTCTAAGTGTACAGCGATAAAAAAAACAAATGAACATTTAGAGATTGACTGTGGAGTCTCTAAACTTAATTGGACGTTAGACACTTTGAACAACAGTTTCCTTAGATCCGAGGAAATTATAACGATTGAAGAGACAAACAACTCTTTGGCTGCCAACTATTCTAATGTTATTACTTCTACTCCAATTAGGTTAGAAGTAGACATTTCTAGACAACAAACATTTACACATTCATCGCAAGCAGTTGATTTTGAATGTCATAAAAGTTATGTTGACAGTGATTTTTCTCCTATGAAATCTATAATGCTACCGAATCAGACGGAGTTGATTGATACTGTAACTCCGATAAAACTGTCAGGAATTATTGTGGCTTGTAGCACTCCTGAGGCGGACGCAAAAGCGCTTCCCAGGAATTCCAAAAACATATTTCCGTTGACAATAAGCGGTGACCTAGAAAATAAAAAAGAAAAGCGATATAATTTTTCGTATCTAAACACTATAGAGGGTACTTTTGAGTTATCCATTAGTAAATGGAATAAACTTGAAAAGTTGTCTAATGAACATGATAGAATGTCAAATGACCTTAGAAATATGTTGATTAGAGATAAGTTTGTAACCGTCAATAGCTCTTGTGTTCTGTCCATAAAAAATGTTAATAAAAATATTCGAGGTAAGTTCACTAGTATTTATGGTTATTGCAGACACAATACTTGTAAAAGTTTTAAGTTTGATTTTGAAAAAAAAACTGAAAAAGCCGTTAAGGTGTATGTTCTTAGCAATCAAATAAACTATAGCCATGGTGGAAAATTAACAAATTTTCTAAGAGGACCGGAGCGAATGAGTTATCGAAAAGAGGCGAGCCACACAAAACCGTTGGCTTTGAGGCAAAAACATGTAATGAAATCTTCTCCTAGCAAGATTAAACGAGGGAACCTTCAAAACATAAGATCAACCAGTGTGTATAACAGAGTGTCACACGAGACTGAGTAAGTTTGATTTCAATAGCGATGACAGATTAGATATGGTACAAATGGCTTCTGAAAACTCAGAATTCGTGAAATACGTGTCACCCCCCGAAAGTCCTAACTTCGAATGTTACATATTCAGTAAGGAGCAATTTATGGTTTTGAATAAACTCAAACCGGTCACATTACATGTTGACGCGACGGGTACAGTCATAAGACCTACTACGTTAAAAAAAAAAACAAGAAAAACGTTTGTTGTACTATGCAGCAGTAATAAAAGCAAATGATCACATGATGCCAGTTGCGGAATTCATAAGTACCAATCAATCAACAACAGCTATTTTCAGTTGGTTATATGCATTTAAACATTTAAACATGTCAGCAATAATCATACATCATAGTGAAAATACCTATACCCAGTACCCACTCATAACATCACAACAAAGGTAAATTCGTAGCAATAAACTTATACAATAATTGGGTGGTAACACTGATTGCATAACGTACGATAATTAGTTAGCAAAAGAAAGCATCAAGTGAGCAATAATCATTGAGAACCACTGAAATTTTCTTATCACAAATAGTCGATTATTGCTAATGTAATTTTCATAAAAAATCGATAATATTATAATTTATATTTCATTATATAAAAAAATCGAAATAATTGTTCATACAAAACCATATATTATATTATCATATATGTAAATATACTAATATAATAATATTAAAAACATAATATAAATTATAAATAGTGTATTATACGCTGCATATAACACTGAATCGTACAGGTACATGAGAACCAGCGTCGGGTTACCCTACACAAATAGAAAAAATTATTTAATTTAGCACAAATTGGTGTTAAAATAACTAAGATGGCGTGTAGGTTTTCACTCTGTAGCTGCTTGGCGTTGATACCAAATCAGACGTATAAGTCAAAATAAGATCTTTTAGAGGTAGTAATTTTTAATTATTTTGGAGTTAATTTAACATCTATAAATGTTTTACCATAACACAACCAATTATAGATTATTCTAATTCCACTTATTGTCAAAATAACACGTAGTATACTTATTTCAAAATATTTTATTGTGTTCAAAATAACTTTTATGTGATAACAATAGCTGTCGATCGGGGTGTTGAATTAACAACTAGCAGTTTTAATAATATTGTAATTTTTTAGAAAAATTTATCAAGTTTTATCTCATCCAACGGGGTTCAAACCCATGACTACTATCCACATTTACTACCCAACAACTTTCCTACCTAACTCTTACGCGTTAAACCATTAGACTACCTATCGGGGTTGTATTGCGTAAGAAAAATATACTATTTAAACAAATAAAATTATGGGACATGGATTGTATTTCATTATTGGAACTTTTATAGAGCCTGCAAAATACTGTTTCTCATTGTCACAATCTTCACATATTCCCTATTTTGTGATAGGTACAGTAATAACTAATAGGTAATGATTTTACCTTTATATTTATTGTATGCATATAATATATAATAAATGTACCTATATTTATTTTCCTAATTTGGAGGTGATGTATTTACCAGTCTCCAGGGTTATTGGACTCTCCAAAGTCAGTTTAACAGTATAACGTTTCCACATTTGTCCAACTATAGTCTATAAGATACTAAGCACTAAGTAACTATTGACTGTTGTCTGCAGATAATTGATATCGAAATGATCAAATATAAACGTTACCGATACTAATCGCAACGCATTTTGGGAAAACACAACAATAATAATAAATATACCTTCCATCATGATTCGTGATATACGATTTATTCTACTATAAATACCTTTATTTTTAATTTTTTAACATTAGTAAATACCTATATATATATGTATATAATATGCTATTTTTATAACGTGCATGTTAGGAATTAAGACAATTTTTAAACGCAAATTATTTAATTTAACAAACAACTTCATAATTAAAAATCACATTATGTAGCAATTGTTATTATAAGCATAGTTAGTAGTAAATCTTAAAATCAAAAATTGTTAAAATTAAAAACACTCTGTTGTTGTTTTAACCACAGATATTATTATACTATTTAACAATTTATTAAGAGTAAAATTAACATTTCTATGATTATATTAACAACAATTGCTTGTCGGTTATCAATATATTAAATGTTAAAATGACTAAACATGGAATTGTTAAGTTATTAATATATATAATTTCAAAGTTACATAACAAAAACTTAATTTAATCGTTCATATACTTAGAATACATTTTTTTTCTTCATTTCAAATATAGAATATGGTTAACAATGAATATACGTAATAGGTGTTCTAACAATACGTAGTGTAAGACTCAAAATTCAATACAACATTCCAATGTTGTTATTTAATACACAAATCACAGTTGATTTAACATTTAGTTCTTAACAATTGATTGAAACTGAATTTAACTCCAATATTTCTATGTGTGTACAGGCAAAATAATCAGGTGATTGGAGCGGCAAATTTGGCGCACTTAAAAAATAAATTAAAATAAAATATATTTATAATATTATGTTAAAATTTGAGACGGCGGCAAATAGCTTAATCCGCCACTGATGAGAACTATGTCTATCGTATCGTTTATGTACGGTGTAAGCAAATACAAGAAATCTACTTCCAATAAAATAATCTTTAAAATAATATATATAAGATATAGGTAACTGCTGTGGTAATTTAACATGTAATATTTAAAATTTGAAAATCACTCAACTAATATTCGCATAATTCCCACAAAACTATGGCGTAGGTGGTTTTATATAATAGATTTGAACATAAATAACGTCTAATAACTACTGGGGGCAAAACATCTTACCTTAATACATTATAAATAGTTGTATTAATAATTTAAAAATTTTACCTACACGAAAATGGGGCCCTATAGCCCATAAAAATCAAAACCAATAATAAATATATAAATATATTATAAATTATAATATTATAATGAATTGCACCCGTTTGCCACAAGGAGCATGGTTTTCTGGTTTTCTGTAAAACTACATGGGTAGTGGGTACACGATATTGTGATTGGTGGGAGTGTGGGATGGCTAAAACCGGCCAAAGAGCTAATTCTTGATGGTGAGTAGCGACAACCGAAATGTCATTTCTGCCTTTTTATTTGAATTGATCGGGCCAACGTCGCTATAGCACTACCGTAAGTACAAAATTAATGCTTTTCGTATCTAATTATTAATATTTTATAAAAAAAATTTCTTTTCACCAATTAAAATAATAAACTTTTAATATGTGTAAAAATATGTTTGTATTTTTAATATATATTTTAATATAACATAACATATGATATTAGGTGCCTACCAATACATATTAGTAATTTTTAAATTTTAGATTCTGAACGGAGTGATGAATGTATTGATTTTACAATGATGTGTGTTTTATTTTTTTTTTTTTTTTGTGTCTGATGACAACATTTGGAGCAGTAAAAATGCTTCGATTTTGGACTTCAGCCCCTCTTTGAAAAGGAAATCGAATCTAGTTGGTACTTTGGGGGGTCAAAAGTTAAAAATTTTCAATATTTTTTAAATGAGTCGGGAAAACCCCTAAAAAAATGACAGAAAAACGGGAATTTTTACGCAAAACCAGTTTTCGACCAAATCGAATTTTTTATTTTGCTATAACTCAAAAACTAATAGATTTAAATACTTGAAATTTTCACCAAATGTTTATATTAGAGTTCTCCATACACAGTTAAATTTTCAAAGAATTTTGACTTTTTTTAAGCTATTTATAGGCAATTGAAATTTTTAATTTTTTTTAGTATTTTTTTTTAAATAACGATAAAATTTTTTTGGCCGGCCAGAAAATCTTGAAAATTTAATGCAAGGATTCTTATAAGTTGTTCTTAAAGTGATAAAAAAAAATCCGAAATCGTTAGTCACAATTTTTTTTTATAAGTGCTTAAAGTTCGAATTTATACGAAATATGTCAAAATTGCGAAAATTTGCGAGTAATTTTGTGGTTGAAAAATCATAAAATTTTTTTCTTTTATAACTAAGTTTTGAAAATTTGGCACAAGGTTCTCCATACATTTTTCTTCAATTATCTGTAAAAAAAACTCGATCGGATTCAGACAAAAATTTTTTATGAGTATTTGAAATTTAAATTTTTACAAAACCGTGTTAAATAACGGTTTAGCCTCAAACGATTTTTGATATTTGTTGTTATTCAAACAGTATAAGTCGTAAATACTTGAAAATTTTACCAGTTATTTAGATTGCCATTTTCTTTACTTGATTTGATTTTCAAAACATTTTGACTTTTTTTAAGCTATTTATAGACAATTGCAATTTTCAATTTATTTTTATTTTTTTTTTATAAATGTTGATAAAAAAAATTTAGCTGGGACAAATTACTTGAAAATTTAATTGAAGGGTCCACATAACTTGTTCTAACTCTCATTCAAAAATTATAAAAATACATAGGCACAATTTTTTTTTATTAGCATTTGAAGTTCAAATATTGACAAAAATTCGTCAAAATCATGAATATTTTTCACTATTTGGTAGTTAAAAATTTATAAATATTTTACTATCAAAAGCTAAGAATTGAAAATTTAATGCTATGCTGTCCATAAGTTAAGCTTAGAATAATTATAAAAAAGTTTGATGATTATTCAATTTATAAAATTTTACGAGTGTTTAAAGTTTTAATTTTAATTTGAAATCAAAAATAAACATGTAAAATAACGTTTTACTAATAAATAATTTTCGATTTTTATATAATATATCCTAGACTGAAAAATCATCTCCGTTCAGAATCGTTTTTCGTATACAATGATACATATCATTGCATTCAAATTTAACCTACCCTAGTCCCAGGTCTACCCCACCCCCTAATGTACAGCAGAGCGATACTCACTTACCCGCTTTTTTTGTTTAACATTTGTATTATAATATATTCTATAAAATAACCTTTTATTTACTAACTACAGGATGATTCTTTTATCAAACAACACTCATTATTTTAAAAAGTATTAATTATTTGAAAATATTTTTTTACATAGTTTCAAGTTGTTAAAAAACAACGTTTTTTGTTAAAAATTTATATTTTTAAATATTTTTTATCCTTATAATTTTTTGAGTTTTTACTTTTTTGAATGAAAACATAGTGTTTTAATTTCATATTCAAAAGCAGAATAATTTTCATGTATTTCAATATTTTCAATACATGGGGTTCAAACTATCTTGAGTCTAATAAGCGACTGAACCTAATATGCGTGAGTCTTATATTACGCGACGTCTACAGTAAATAGTTTTTAGTATTAATTATAATAGTTAATTTATCGTAAAATTTGAATTATTAATTTAAAAATTGACTCCATTTTATACATTAATAATAAGAGAGCAAAATTTTATTTTATACTTTATTTTTAAATTTTAATAATTATTAGGTAGGTACACACATAGAAATATTGGAGTTAAATTCAGTTTCAATCAATTGTTAAGAACTAAATGTTAAATTAACTGTGATTTGTATATTAAATAACAACATTGGAGTGTTGTATTGAATTTTGAGTCTTACACTACGTATTGTTAGAACACCTATTACGTATATTCATTGTTAACCATATTCTATATTTGAAATGAAGAAAAAAAATGTATTCTAAGTATATGAACGATTAAATTAAGTTTTTGTTATGTAACTTTGAAATTATATATATTAATAACTTATTACTTAACAATTCCATGTTTAGTCATTTTAACATTTAATATATTGATAACCGACAAGCAATTGTTGTTAATATAATCATAGAAATGTTAATTTTACTCTTAATAAATTGTTAAATAGTATAATAATATCTGTGGTTAAAACAACAACAGAGTGTTTTTAATTTTAACAATTTTTGATTTTAAGATTTACTACTAACTATGCTTATAATAACAATTGCTACATAATGTGATTTTTAATTATGAAGTTGTTTGTTAAATTAAATAATTTGCGTTTAAAAATTGTCTTAATTCCTAACATGCACGTTATAAAAATAGCATATTATATACATATATATAGGTGCATATGTATATATATATATATATAAATATATATATAGGTATTTTCTAATGTTAAAGAATTAAAAATAAAGGTATTTAATATTTATAGTAGAATAAATCGTACATCACGAATCATGATGGTATATTTATTATTATTGTTGTGTTTTCCCAAAATGCGTTGCGATTAGTATCGGTAACGATACTTTTGAGAGTCCAATAACCCTGGAGACTGGTAAATACATCACCTCCAAATTAGGAAAATAAATATAGGTACATTTATTATATATTATATGCATACAATAAATATAAAGGTAAAATCATTACCTATTAGTTATTACTAGGGCTCGGATTTATATGTATTAAAAAAACCAAAATATGTAAATATATATGTAATAATAAATCACTTTATATGTGATTAAAAAATGAAAATATGGAATACAAAAAATTACAAAAAAATATAAAAAATAGCTTTATAAATGACATTATTAACTAATTTACTTATTTTACTACTATTATTCATTATTCATTTTGATTATCTTGATCTTGAAAGCAATGAGATACCATATACATGCTCAAATTTTCAAAGTTAAATGATCTACGATTTGGTCGTAACACAGATTTGTACCGACTGAAGGAGCGCTCGACTTCCACCGAGGTAATGGGTGCAAATTTCATATTTGCAATGTCCAAAGCAGTGAGTTCAGCCGGAAATATTACCCCATTCATTTCGCAATGTGTATCTCTAATTAACTTTAGACAGTTTAAACCAGGATTTTTATGTAATACGCTGTGCATTTTTTCTTTTACTGCAACTCCCAAGGGTCCTTGTACTTGTTCTATGCATTTTTCAGCTTCTTCTATAAGTCCTTAACTTTGAACTAAAGTCATTTTTCTTGTTTCTAGTTGTTTTATTGTATCTTCTAAAAATCCAAAATTAACAGATATATAAATTAAATTATTTTTAATATCATCCGTATTTAATAAATGTTTCGCTTTTTGAATAGAAACTGCTGAAGTAGAATCCAACGTTGATAAAACATCTTTTATTTTTTCAAAGTTTTCGCAATAGTATTTGACTGCATTCAACCATGTCCCCCATCTAGTAATTATTGGTTCTGGTGGAAGACTCAAATTTGGATACATTTCTTTCAGCTTTTCTACACGACTTGGAGATTTTAAAAATATTTTTTTTTACCTCAGCAATTAACTTGTCTACTTTACTAAATTTAGCTCTAATGGTTTCTCCAATTCTATGATGTCCATGAGCTAAGCATGTCAAGTGAATCATCTTTGGGTAAAATACATTAATGGCAACTGCGGATTTCACCATATACGGCGCTTCATCAGTTAAAAACAATAATACATTTTCGTGTTTCACACCTTTTGGCCACAATAAACTCATTGAATCGTTAAATAGTTTGGCTATGGTTTTGTGGTTGCATTTTTCTAACTGTGCACAATTTAATAAAAATGGTTTAGAAAAGGTTTCACTTAATTTTCCAACAATAACATTTCCAACCATTCTACCTTCAACGTCTACTGTTTCGTCGATCAAAACCCATATAGGGCCATCTTGAATGATGTTTCTAATAGAATTAAGTGTTTTCTGGTAAATTTCTGTCATGTTAATTTTCCTAAGAGTACTTTCGTCAGGAATTAATTGCCCCGTATACTTTGTTAAAAAAGCATTCAATGATTTATTTTCCAACTTGGAGATTGGAATATCCGCATGTATAAAAGTACGACAAAGTTCGGAATTAAACGAGTTTTTATTACCTGAAGAAGTACTGGCGGAAGTAAAAAACTGCTGTTTGAATTTTTGTCATCTTATTTTACTCTCTTTGTGTTTGGCGTTCCCTATATGTTGTACTACTAAAAAACGTTGTTCAATCGAAACAGATTTTTCACACGCAGAACAGTACAAAATCTCACCATCACTCTGAAAATGTTCGTTTGGAAATTCTAGTACATAGTTTTTAGCTTTTCCAACTTTGGACACTCGAACTTTCGGCATAAATTAACACTAACACGGCCAACTTAAAATTACACGTCTAAATAAATACACGTCCGGTTCGTCGATGTGGGTATACTGACTCCAGACTCGCTGTCAGTACTTCAAACGCAAACACGTATTAATAAATCGTTATCTATCATTTATTGAGGTAACAAATGTCGAATATAATATTATATCGACCGTAGATTACGGTCGATTAGTTCAATAATTGGTATTATTTTGTTTACATACTTTTTGAAACATAGGAAATCGTATACATCGTATACAACTATTAATAAATCGTAAATTGTCGAAATATGTTGGGAAAAATGGAATTATTGAGAAATATGTAAAAATATGTACTTATGACAAAATATGTAAAAATATGTAAAATAAAATATAGTTTATTACAATGGAAATCCCTTGAAACGAATTTATCACTTACCTAAATTAATTTATCAAGTCACAGTAAAAATATGTATTTACATATAAATCCGAGCCCTAGTTATTACTGTACCTATCACAAAATGGGGAATATGCGAAGATTGTGACAATGAGAAACAGTATTTCGTGGGCTCTATAAAACTTCCAATAATGAAATACAATCCATGTCCCATAATTTTATTTGTTTAAATAGTATATTTTTCTTACGTAATACAACCCCGATAGGTAGTCTAATGGTTTAACGCATAAAAATTAGATAGGAAATTTGTTAGGTAGTAAAAGTGGATAGTAGTCATGGGTTCGAACCCCGTTGGATGAGATAAAACTTGATAAATTTTTCTAAAAAATTACAATATTATTAAAACTGCTTGTTGTTAATTCAACACTCCGATCGACAACTATTGATATCACATAAAAGTTATTTTGAACACAATAAAATATTTTGAAATAAGTATACTACGTGTTATTTTGACAATAAGTGGAATTAGAACAATCTATAATTGGTTGTGTAATGGTAAAACATTTATAGATGTTAAATTAACTCCAAAATAATTAAAAATTACTACCTCTAAAAGAACTTATTTTGACTTATACGTCTGATGTGGTATCAACGCCAAGCAGCTACAGAGTGAAAACCTACACGCCATCTTAGTTATTTTAACACCAATTTGTGCTAAATTAAATAATTTTTTCTATCTGTGTACCTACACAATTATTGCTAATACAGTAGGAGCAGGACCTGCTAATCAGTAATCCGACATTTTCTTTTTATGTTTTTACCGTTACATTTATAAATTATACATAACCGTTAATAATCCAACAACCCCGGGTTCCATTTAAGTAGTCGAACTAGTGAGGTCATACTGGCCACCGTTTTTATAAAACATAGGTACTGAAAGCAATTCTGTACCATTTATATGAATAGTTTGAGAGTAGCCATTTATTGCCGAATTATGTTTTAAAAATAACATTATAATATGAATTTTATACCTATAATAATTAAATGTATAATATTATAGATGTCAATGTACGTTTTCCTCAACGACGGGAATGGCGGCGGAGGTGGCCGGAACGGTCGTCGTGGTGGCGGCGAAAGAGGTCGGGGCGGCGACAGAGGTCGTGGCAGCGACAGAGGAGGTCGTGGCGGCGATGGCGAACTGAAGGAAGTACCTGTGGTTCAGCCACCAAAACGTCCACATAAGTACATTTATTAAATAATTTTTATTAAATTTCTCTGAGTAAGTGTATTATTTAGTTAGAAATTCATTTTAGAGGTGTTTACCATACTTGGGAAATTTCAATATTTTAAGTAGACTATTAAAATTTAGTGTTCATTAGATTTTAATTGCAATGCCCGCAGTTAAGACTAAATATTTCATGTTTAATAATTTAATAGCAACAATCAATGGTGTTTTATTAATTTGAGTCTTTGTACATAATAAGTAGGTAGTCAAAATATATGTAATTGAAACTTTTCAAATTATTTTGTGGTTAAAAATTAATAAAATTTTCAATTATGGTAGCTAAGGATTGAAAATTTAATATAAAGTCCAAAGTAAGAAGTTTTTGCTATAACCAAATTATCTAAAAACATAATAAACACAGTTTTTTATGGTTATTTCAATTTTTATGTTCAGATTAGGACAAAATTACATACACTGAAAATAATAGTTACGTAAAACTAAAAAAAAAGTTTGTTAAATTAATAATAAGTTGTCATTAAAATGTCTCCGATAAAGCTATTTATTGACTGAATGAATGAGTGTTTGTCATTTGCATTTTTAATGTACTAATGTACATTAAGTTAATTAAATATATTTAATTACACCAATAACTTGTTTTATAAATCATAAAATGTATAATTATTGGTATAACGTATGAGGTTATAGATGCAATAATGTACATCTTTTGTCACAATAAATACATGTTATTTATTCAGCGTGTACCCATTGTTGATTCAAAGACCTGGATTATTTTAGTAACTAATATATATATTATGTGTTCAATGTATAG
This sequence comes from Schizaphis graminum, assembly GCA_020882235.1. NCBI lineage: Eukaryota > Metazoa > Arthropoda > Insecta > Hemiptera > Aphididae > Schizaphis > Schizaphis graminum. The sequence goes on from CM037036.1 coordinate 15,109,871, forward strand.
CATTAATTAATTTAATGATATATAAGCAATTTTATCAATGAACATATTTTATTTACTAAATGCTTATGGATTATCAATTCAAGGTATAGATTAAATAAATCAATGAACAGTTCTTTTTTATTTGAATTAATTCATATTATTGTATAAATGAATTAGAATTATCATTTCAATTTATGTATTTTACTCTATATATAGAAAATAATAAAATATATTGTTACAGGCCAAATACAACATGTATATAATGTATATAGGTAATTCTTAAACTAACCAACATTAAGTAGGTACCCAGAAACTAATGCATTATTATTTATTACTATAATTAAGTTAAATCCAAAGATAAATTCCATTTAAAAGTAATGTATTGGCAATTTTTGAAAAATGTATATCAAACTTAAAAATAATTAAAAAATAGTCAATTTTTACTATCAATATTACTTATTGTGTAACAGTAAATGTATTCAGAAAACTTGTTTCCCACAAACCAAATTAACATTAAATTAGGCAATATTGGTAGTACATTTTTAATAAATATAGAAAATAATTGTATCTGATTTAATGTTTTTATTGTTGGTTTTCGTTCATATTAATAATATCAATGTAACTTTTATAACTTATAAAGTATTTTTAACATTTTGATTTTTTTTGTTTTGTTGATTTATATAATGAAGTAATAAAAAAAAATATATGATAAAATAACACACAACTAAAAATTATTTTTTTTAACCATAAAAGAATACAATATATAAAGTATAAATAGGTAAAAAACAAATGTATTAATATTAAAAGTATAGTCTTATAGAGTTATAGACATTTTAATTAATTAATATTAGTATAAATTTAATTTAAAATTAAAATATTATAGATAATTAATAATGATTTTATAAAATGTATAGTATACCTGCTGGTATAATTAATGAATAATATTGTTTTCTAAGTATTGTAACATAATATGTACCTTAGCAAAACTTTTTGTTACATTAAAACCATAAAAAAAACATTCAATAAATGAATAAAACATAATTGATTCCTCAGGGAACTTAAAATCAAATAAATATATACATTTAAAACATATGTCCAATGCTTTTAAAAAACTTTTGAACTTGTAGCGAACTCCTTCTATGTATAGGAAGATGTCTGTTATCGAAAAAATATCTTTTCCCACACAAAAGATTGAAGGCTGAACCGAAACTTTTGTTTTTTTAATATGTTCAATATAATCTTCAACGACTTGTTGTGTTTCACCAATATAAAGGACAGATTCCTGGGAGTCTTTGATTGTAAATTTAACAGTGCTTTTTTTGCCAGTTCCTGGGTCAACCCTAATAATTTTGCTAGTTGGCACAAAATAAGCGTGGAGGGCCCACATAAGAGCGGCATCTCTTCCATCTAAAAAAAAAAACACTTAAACTTAAAAAAATAATATTTTAACAATTAAGGAAAATATATTTTTAGCTTACTTTCTGACAATCTAATGCCGTTTGTTAATGTATCAATCATTTTTTTTGCATTTTTGTCTTTAACATGGTTGTCTATAGAAAGGAATGATGCTATACCTTTATAAGACTCTTCCCATCTATCAAGAAGAGTACTATCTGATTTACTAAATGCTGCCTTAAAGTCCATGTCAATCTATAAAATGAAGAATTTATTAAAAAACATTTTATTTAAATATAGAATAATCAAGTATAAAATGTACCAGTCTATAACCACTAGGTGTCTTATAAAATGGCCATTTTTCAAGTATTTCATGGAAGTTATTATTCTTAATAAACTGAAGGCGGTATTGACAACAAGCTTTCCATGTAAAATCAAATTCTTCTGCACTAAGATTATCAAACTTTAAAGCTTTAAGATAGCTATCTGCTTCAGTTTCTGGTTCTAAAAATAAAGGTTTTATACTTATAACTACTGTCATTATAAAAAAAACCAAATTAGATAACTAACCCAAATTTTGAATATATCTAGAAAATTTTTCTGGGTTACCAGAAGACCTTTTTTCTTCAGATTCATGTTCAAGAGGTTTTGTAACCACTTTAAAAGATGTTGACAAGTTGTAGAATTTATTGTAAATCCGTCCTCTTTTTGCAGTTCTATAATATTCCTAAAAAAAATTAAATTCCCGTATTAAATATTAATAAGATGCCAAGTTCAAGTATATTTTACCAATTTCTCTGAAGGAAATCTTTCCAAAATTTGTTTTTCCAATTGATAGCTGGTCGACAGAGACATCTTGACTCCTTTCTCTTCATAATGCTGAGCTATCAAAGATATTAAAATAGATCTTTGATCCTCATGAAATTGGGAAAACTTGTTGTAGTAGTTGACTAGTCCCTTTCCTCTTGACGAATCATTAAGGATGTGACTTAACATAATTGTGCAGTTATCGGGAGTAGGTGATCTATCATACGGCATATATCTTATTGAGGTTCGATTACCAAGTCCATCAGTAGGAGAAATAGAAGAAGAAGATGATGAACGACTATTGGAATTTTGCTGTACCGAGTCTAATAAAATTCCAATTGATTCTCGCCATTCTTCTAGTTTGTGTTCAAATACAATTTGTGTCCCAAGATCAAAAGCACTCAGTAAACGTTCTATATGATGGCGTTTAATAATTTTTAGGATGTCTACAAAAACATTATTGGCTAAAACACATAAAAATAAGTTATTATTTATAATATACTATATACCATATACTAACAACACTATTAAAAGAAGAAAAATTGTATACCAATGCAAACATCAGCCAAGTGTTCAAGATTCCATTGTGATAGCAATGATCTAATTTCTGCTTCTTTTAACTCTGTTGATTTGCAAAATGATATTTGTTGTGTATCCTTTGGTTGACTGGAAGATTTAGAAATATCAGCAATAAGAAGATCATCATCTTGCAGCGTTTCAGCTGTAATGAGGTCCTCTTTTTCCAAAAATCTGGTAAATCCAACTGCTATTGGGCCCAGTGCTGATTGTTCAATTAACTCATTCATCATTTCATCATCAAGTTGTGTGCTCAATATATTTTGACCATCCGTCATTCTGATAGTTAATTTAGACATTTTAATTTTTAATTTCTCACAATGATTTTTTTTTTTTTTATTAATTTAGTTTAAATGTTGTTTTTTTATTTTAATTTTTTATTTCTCACTGATTTTTTTTTAAATTAATTAATTTTTAGATATAGTTTATGTATTTACAGATTTTTACATTATTAGGTACATTTATAATTTATATACAATATACATTAAATAAAACAATAAGATTTTTATATCAAATTAAATGCACCGATAATATTCTTTAGGACGTAAAATTTGTTTGCCTCTTGCGGTTCTAATTAAATGAATAGGGGGACCAATTATTTGTTCAGTAGTTAGTAATGCAAATGAACCTAAATTGGTAGAATCAAATTCATAAGCAATAATATGGTCAATATATTTTACATCTAGTACATTTTGACAAAAAAATAAAAGTTGCTTACACTCTACAATAACTATTTCATGAATTAAATAAAACATAATTTCCTCACTGAATATTGTAAGATAATATCCAGGCCTATATTCAACTCCTTTGAAACAGATCTGTGAATAAAATTTAATTGAACCGTCAAAATCATTCCCTAATTTACCAATAATTAGATTTTTAAAATTACTGTGAACTAGATGCTTCTCATCAAAAGTAAAAGTATCAACCAAATTTGTTCCTCTTAAGAGTTGAAATGCAAATTTTAACTCATATTTTTTGGCTAATGTAAGACATATATTTTTCCGCGTGGTTACACAATGTGAATAAATTTTAAACTGTTTATGTTTCTGCTCAAACTTAAAACACCAAATTTTTCTAAGAGGTCCTGACTGTCTTATTATCTGAGGGTAATGTGTCAAATTATGAAATTTTGGTTTAAGTGTGTCATTAAACAAAGATACATAGTTTGAATTATGTTTTTTTATTTTATTCTCTAAAATGTTTATGTTAGACTCATCGATTTCAAAACAAAGTAATATATCAATCATTTCTACTAAATTGAGAAGAAATTTCCAGACTTCATCATCTGAAGGAATGAGATCTCCGATCATTATAGGAAGATTAACAATAAAAGTCATCATCTCTCTAGCTGACATTTTCAACTTGTTTTTTTTAAGATGGTACACCTCTATTTTTGGTGACATATTTTCAATTTCTTTTGGTCCATAGTCAAAATTTTGTTTCCGTGAATTCAAAGTATCAATATCAAAATATTTCATAGAAGATATAAAATAATTGATGATATGTAATGCATCATAATGACACACACCCTCAAAGAGGTCATGCATTATATCAACATAATAATTTTTTACAACATGAAAAGATGGAATACTATTAAGTAAAGATTCTTGGACAATACCTTTTAAATTTGGACCTAAAATATCTAATTTGTAATTTTCAACTGTGCGCATTAGTTCTGGATCTTCGCAGCTACTTAACTGCTGTGTATCTGTTTTAGAAGCTCTACAAAATCTGCAGAAATAATTACTAGAAAATGATTTGCTGAAATTAAGAAAGGAATTTAATCCTAAATTGTCTCCTATAACTAAACCTAAAACAAAATGTATTTTAAGTGTTATATGGTCACCACAATCAATATCTATGCCATATAATTCTAAATCTTTCATCTCTTCTATAAGACATTCAAAACATTTTTCATTACCAAAATTTTTTAAATCTCTGGACTTTATTACAGCAGCATAAAAAATATTTTCTAATCTAGATTCTTCCATTGGTAAACATGGGAATGAATAATATAAATTACAGATAGAATGTTTTGAAGAATTGGACCCTAGAGGATTGTTTATTTCAAAATCATCTATATAGAGTATATAAGGTATCAATAGTTTTCCAGGATATAACTTAGTTTTTTCTCTCCATAGTTCACCTTGTACAAAATTAGTAAGCTTAGAATTATTTTGTTGCAGTAATGCTATATGATTTAGAGTAGTTGAAAGTAAATTATTTTTTTCAAAAAAAGTTTTGAATTGAAATTTTAATGGCAACAAAACACCTTTAGTTATTACTTGTTTATTTTCTAGTACTCCTGTTCTATGAGCTGGCACTATTTGATCATTAATTGTCACTTCTTTCAAATCATCAATAAACCCTTCATTTTTCAAAAAAGTATAGAGCTTATAATCTGAGTTGAATAATTTAAAAGGATTTTTAAGATTAAAAACTAAACTAGAAAAACTGTTATACAATGATGGATGTTCAAGTAAAAAAGTTGATTTTGCAAAATCGGTAAAAGTATCTAACATTGGAGTAATAATATACAGGTTTACATATTCTTGAATTTCTATCACATTTTTTCTAGAAAAGTTATTGTTATTGTGAAGAGCAAGAGAGAATTGTAATGCTAAGTTAATGTTCTTTTTTAAATATGCATCAAAATCGAAATTTGTTGGTGTATTTTCCATATTATTGTCCATGGAGATATCAGAAGAATCATTTTTGTTAGTTTGAGATTGAGAAATATTTGTAGTAATTGTTGGTGTAGAATTTGAAATTGAAGGTATATCAACATCTAGTAAATTATTTGAGCTATTTATTGAATCAAGAAAATCAATATTATCATTATTTATTGAATTGTTTTGATTATAAAGGTGGTGCCGAGTAACATGTCTTTTAAATCTTGATCTAAGTGTGAACATTTGTCCACAATCAACACATCTAATTGGTGATCTACTATTTAAATTGTGAGAATATTTAAAATGAAACATAAGTTTTTCATAATCACTGTGAGAAGATTTACACATAAAGCACAACATGTTAACTCTTTAGTGGAGAAATAAAAATCTGTGTAAAAAAATCAGAAAATATATGTTGAAATTATCATAGGTATCAGTTAAATATTTAGTATTTTATATTGAAAGTGAAAGAATTTTTTAAAGTTGTATTTTGTTGATGGTAACAACAAAATTATTATGATAAAATAATGTTTTACATGGGTTTTAAATTTATTTTTTATTAAAATTTCAAATTAAGTAGATTAGTGGAGAATAGCTTAATATGACATAAACATACTATATACCTACTATATAATCCGAAATCGTTAGTCACAATTTTTTTTTATAAGTGCTTAAAGTTCGAATTTATACGAAATATGTCGAAATTTCGAAAATTTGCAAGTAATTTTGTGGTTGAAAAATCGTAAAATTTTTTTCTTTTAAAACTAAGTTTTGAAAATTTGGTACAAGGTTCTACATACATTTTTCTTCAAATATCTGTAAAAAAAACTCTACCGGATTCAGACAAAAAATTTTTATGAGTGTTTGAAATTTAAATTTTTACAAAACCGCGTTAAATAACGGTTTAGCCTCAAACGGTTTTTGATATTTGTTGTTATTCAAACAGTATAAGTCGTAAATACTTGAAAATTTTACCAGTTATTTAGATTGCCGTTTTCTTTACGTGATTTGATTTTCAAAATATTTTGACTTTTTTTGAGCTATTTATAGACAATTGAAATTTTCATTTTTTTTTTTATTTTTTTTTTATAAATGTTGATAAAAAAAATTAAGCTGGGACAAATTACTTGAAAATTTAATTGAAGGATCCTCATAACTTGTTCTAACTCTCATTCAAAAATTATAAAAATACATAGGCACAATTTTTTTTTATTAACATTTGAAGTTCAAATATTGACAAAAATTCCTCAAAATCGTGAATATTTTTCACTATTTGGTAGTTAAAAATTTATAAATATTTTACTATCAAAAGCTAAGAATTGAAAATTTAATACTATGCTGTCCATAAGTTAAGCTTAGAATAATTATAAAAAAATTTGAGGATTATTCAATTTAAAAAATTTTACGAGTGTTTAAAGTTTTAATTTTAATTTGAAATCAAAAAGTACACGTGTAAAATTACGTTTTACTAATTAATAATTTTCGATTTTTATATAATATATTCTACACTGACAAATCATCTCCGTTCAGAATCGTTTTTCGTATACAATGATACCTATCATTGCATTCAAATTTAACCTACCTTAGTCCGAGGTCCACTCCACCCCCTGATGTACAGCAGAGCGATACTCACTTACCCACTTTTTTTATTTTATATTACATATTTTGGCTATTTCAATTACATATATATGTACTATGAACCATATTTTTGGTTTTTTATTACACATAAATCCCAGCCCAGCCCTACTAATAATACTATTTTTTATATTACCAATTACACAATGGTATGTCATATTTAAGAAGTCTCCCCTATATTTTATATTAGAAAAAATAAAATAAAAAATAAATTAAATCCACAATATCACTTATTATTGTAAAAAATATTATTTTACAAATTGTACGAACTACGATTACTTACTAGATTAAAAAGATAAATACGATTAATAATATAGTATGTTAGATACTTACCTCAGTGTTTTTTAAACAATTTGATCTTTTTGAGCAATCAATTAATAAGATTTAAGTAGACAAACACAATACACATTTACGAAGTTCAATTAAACGATTAAAATAATTAGTTTAACATTTATTACTCATAAAACACGTTTTCGGTGCTTACAAAACAGTATAAACATGCGAGCAGTAACGGTCATTCGTGAATAAAATGTAAATAACAATAATCGATAACCATTATTTTTTTTATAATTACTAATATTATTGTTGACATAAACTCGATCGTTATTTTTAAAATACATTTGTACAACGTACAACAGTTCTTAATTTTATCACCCAAGTTTTCAATTCTATAAATAAGTTCTAATTATCAATGAATAAAAAATTACGAATATCTAAAAAAAGAATTTATTAATGTAAAGAACTATACTTTATTATACTTATCAACTAATCATCATATTAATGAAAATGTATGATTAATACAACAACTAGTCAATAATCGTCTTTATAGGTTGAAAAATACTATTACTATATAACAAAAATAATTGTTGTTAATATAATAAATATTTACGTTGGTGTAACAATTTGACTTGCTGAGATTAAAAAACTATTCGTTTATTGTTCTAACAAAACAAATCATTACATAAAAAAAAATTTCCAAAGGGATTTATAAATACCAATTATTGAGTTAATAAACACAAGTTTATAATATTGATTAATAATATTATAGATCGATGAATTACATTTTATTAAATTATTAAAAAAAGTACGTTGTGTCAAAGATTATGGTCAAGAACGACAGTTTATTCATATTACAAATGACTTTTTTTTCAGTGTATTAAAGCCAACAATAACGATTTTAGTTATTTTGTTGTATAATTTAAAAATATTTTTTGTGGGCACCTACTTGAAACTTTTAGAATATGTATATTATTATATTTTATATACACAATGACATTTTTAAATACAATTTTTTAACAAAAATTAATTTAACCTATACTGTTAATCATTAAATATACCTACTTAGTAAGTAATATTACTGGATTACAAATAGTCTCAAATAATTGCGCTCAGAGTTGTTTTTCGTGTACAATGATTTTACATCATTGAGTTCAAATTTAATACATCCAGTGGGCAGTGATGTTTGTGACGTCATAAATTACCCTAGTAGGTATTTTGATTTTTAGTTTTATAAAAATAATTTGAATGATGTTGTATTATTGATAAAAAGTAAAACATAAATTTTGCATTCAATTTTTTGTCTAACAACATGATAGTAAAAAATATATTTCATTTTAATATGAACTTATAAGAATTCTAAATTCTGTATTCGTAATACTTTATTTGATTTTGGAATACACTACATTACACTGAGATTATATTATAATATTATATTATTTTAAACTACATACAACTTATTATATACTCAATAATGACAAAATGACGGATAGTCTGAAAACTTAACTTTAACTTTATATCAGTTAAATTGGTACCTGATAAATTAAGGTAATAAAAGCACTTAACTAGGTATATATTATATATATTATGTTCATATTTTTAAATTTCTTTGATTTCATAGATTGCTTTAACTGTGACAAGAATGGCCACGTTGAAATGGATTGTTGGTTGACGGTGGCTACCGGGGCAGCAGCCAAAGCGTACAGGGCCGCAAAGTCTGCAGCGGTAGCAGAAAAGGAACTGGCAGTAGCAGTAGCTTTGGCTGAAAGCCTGAAGGCCAAAGCCAAAGCTGCTGCGGCTGCTGCTGCCGCTGTTCAACCAACATCAACAGTGCCACCAACATCAACAGCACCATCAACATCAACAGCACCATCAACATCAACAGCACCATCAACATCAACAGCACCATCAACATCAACAGCACAATCAGCATCAACAGCACCATCAACAACAACAGCACCTTCAACATCAAAAAAAAATAAAAACAAAAAAATAAAAATATTATGAATAATATAATGATAAAGGTATTTTTATTTTTCCCTCTCAATTAAAAATATTAAATTGGATAGGTTAAGGATGAGATTTCATTTAACATTTATATTAGTTTAGAAGTAATAAGTCATATACCTACTAACTAATATGTACAGTTAGAATACTGAGGATAACATACAAACATGACAATATATATATATATATAGGTACAAAACAGCAACCAGGTAATGACAAACTGGAATATATTATTATTAGAGCTCGGATTTATATGTATTTATATGTCTGAAGGAGTAAAGTTATATCTACCGTAAATTAAGTTCAATAATTGATATTATTTTGTTACTATTTTGTACTTTTGGAAATATGGGAAATTGTCTGTATTCAAACATACAATTGTTTATAATTAATAATTATATTAAATGAATTTATCACTCACCTAAATTAATTTATCAAGTCACAGTAAAAATATGTATTTACATATAAATCCGAGCCTTAATTATTATGTTGATGCGAAATATGGATAACCATGGCAGTGGCGGTTATAAGGGGGGGCGATAGGTGGATCCCCCCCCCCTTGGTTCGTGTTTTTTTATAATAAATTATTGAAAGAAGCATTAATCATGGTACTATTTTTTGTGTTTCTAATTTATAGAAATAGTATCAGCAATTTGTAAAGTTGTCTTGCTTGAAGTATTTTTAAATAATTGTAGTACATTTTATTAATTTTTGTTATTATTGTACATGTACGTACTACGTAATATGTTATTCGGTGTATGATATGTATAATATATCTATGTATAATAAAAAATGTTTGTTCTATTTGAAGTATTTGCGTTATTTCAAAATATTGGGGGAAAATTATGGGCTCTCCAACGACTCATATTAGTGTCCTATGATTATTATAATTTCCGCCCCCCCTTAAAAGTCAGTTATAACCGCCACTGAACCATGGATAGTAGGTACTTGGTATATTTATTTATTTACTTTCTCTTTCATTAGAAAATCAAATATAATACATATTCTTGATTACAAATTTGATCAACTTACCTAGTTATGCAGCTTGTGTTTGAGATATGGAGTTATAATTATTATTAATTACAAGATAAATAAATATTATAATATAAATGAAAAAATTAATACCTACTACAAATTAAAATCAAATAGGTATGACAAAATTATTTAATAATAGCGATGAGCACGCCATATTATTGTAATTCAAAAAATAAATATTTATATACAAAGTATTAAAAATTAATAATTTTCATCCACAATGATATATTTATTTTTTTAAATTGAAAAAGGTTGGTTCTAAATATTATCCACAAAAGATTGACCAAAGGATTTATTGATAAATTTTATCTACAAATTATAATTTCTCTATTTTCTTTTTTTACTTAAATTTTTATGATGATTTTCTAATTTACATTTTTTAACTAAGTATATCATAATAATTTTTTTATATGAGTAATTTATTGGCGATATACCAAATTATTTGTAGTTTTTGTGCGTAAATCCCTGTTAAGTAAATGTAAATTTATTTAAACAAATTATAACAATGTTATTTTGATTCATTATAAAGGAGCATTTTTAAATCCATCCCATACCAGTAGTCTCTATTTTGAAAAATATATTGATACAATGCAAAAAGGTACTGTTTTCTTTGATGATTTGGATGTTTTGGTACCATATTTTTAAGTTATGAACCTTAGCTTTCCCAATAGATTATTATTATGAAAGTTCCATCTTTAAAGTTATTATCAAAAATAATACCTAAGAAAATTTTTTTTAATTGTCAGACTATTATTATTATTTTTAGCAGATTACAGATTTTGTTATTAATGCAGCCATGCATTTTTATAGTATTATAATTTAAACTTGTTTTGTTAATTGCAAATGGCATAAAAATATTAAAAATTATATGCATTTAAATATTTAGAAATAGATTTCTGTCACTTAAAAATTTTAAGTATCTGACTACAGGGTCTATAGGACTTCTCATAATATACTTGTCTTCATTCCAAGATTTTTGTGAAAATAGTAGACAGGTATGATCAGTATATTATTTAACTATAAATCCATAATTATAGACATCAAAAATTTAATTATACATATATACATATATACTTAATATTATATATTTCATTATTTATACAGTATACACTGCCTTGTAGTGTACCATATTAAATCCTTTGAAATTCGACATAACACGATCACAGATTATAATATGATCATTGATCATAACAGTCATACAATTTTAAGTTTTTAGATCATTTGTTATCTGTTGTTATTGGTTTAATCACAGAATAGATAAAATCAGAATGGTCACTACCATGAACATATTATTATATACAACTGTATATATAAATCACATGATAGGTAAATAAATAAATAAATAAATAATAATATATAAATCATGGCTAAATATATATTAAATATAAAATAAAATATAATATTTAGCCATGATATAAATCACGATCATAGACCTTATACTTAGATATACCTTAGTATATCTTAGTCCGTGGTATAAGGTCTATGATCACGATTAAAGATATTATCTTTGATATCATGTAAACAAATACTTGGCGGATTTATCAATTTAAATTTATCAGTTAAAAAACTTCTATTATGATTTAAGGTTAGTAAAAAAATGATTTTTCTTGTGGGTTGTGGCATCTTTCATTACCTTTACAAGGGATCCGAACTGTTTGCATATAAAAAACTAGATAAGCATTTGTCACACAATATTTTATATTATACATTATTGAAATCCGATATTAAACGACCGACCACGCCGTCCTTTGAAAATTAGGTGTAACACCTTATCATCTCCACCCTGGTTGAATTGATGGATGTCTTCATCTCTGATCTTAATTGATTTGGGTAGATAAATTTCCATTATCCCCCCGTCATCACCTACACCCTCTAACACACAGTGTACGGTGAGACCGTACTGTGTATCCCGATTCTCCATCCTTCTTATCCGGTATAGCTGTCTTATATTCAGATCTCCTACCGACATGAATCTTGTATTAGACTGCTTTGTCAGGCTATTCTTTAAAGCTTCCATTTTTTCCTTTAAATTGATGACATAGTTAATATATGATTTATGAATATGATTAAGAGTCATATATTGATATATATTAATATAATCCTATATATGTATATAATAGAAACTGTTTATAATGAAATTCAATGCATTAGTTAAAGTTAATCATTATAACTGATTGTCATTATAACTAAAATGATAAAATTATATATCTATAATAACTTGATTATAATATATTTCTGTTATATTAGTTTATACTTAATTTATATAAAAATCATATACCTAATATTTTTTTTTTAAATATTAATAATATCTATTTAGTATTATCAGTTTTTATATATTTACCTTTGATACACATTAACTATAGTTATATGAAAGATTTTCCTAATATAATCAATAATTACCGTCATAATATTCATATAGTCATTATACAGACGTTATAATAATCTATATGAATTAGTATAATATACTGTAAAAAACTCTTATATTGTATAAAATACAATATAAGAGTTTTGTTAGGGCCTTTAATATAATATCATTACACCCGATATGTCAATACAATCGATATAGGGTAAACCATACAGTTATTGGCAGGGGTACAGTTATCGGCATACCAAACTTATTTTATCAATAAATAGTGCTGTGTTACATTTTAATAAGATTTTTTTTTTAAATAATTGGTCACACTGTCCAATTTACATTTGCGCCAAAAGTAATCATTATTTTGTGACTGATAAGATATAATATTTTGTTCAAGAAGTGACCGTTGAACAGCACGTCAAAAAGGTAAGATTTTTCTTTAAATCGTAACAAGTACTGCTATGAAATTAAGCCATTACTCATATACAAATGGTCGCAAACAGTTAAATTTGGTTGATTCTGAATCTTAAGAACATTTACAGTTTAAAAATATAATTTAAAATGCACTCAAATTGTTCATTTAAATAATATAATAGGTGCCAATAACTATATTAAATATTTCAGATATTTTAGTTATTGGTATGAGGTGCCAATAATAGAATTTGTGTACATTTTTATGTAATATAATTATTGGCATTTATATTTTTTTTAAGTATTTAAATAACTTTTCATTAACCATTTAATTAAGCAGTTATTCACAATTTTGGTAATTATTTAAAATGATTTATAGACAAAATGCCAAAAAAAAACGAGCAATTTTGACAACATTGATGCAGCTATAAAGGCTATTCAGGATGATGGCATGTCACAAAAATCAGCTGCCAAAAAATTTGGTGTTGCTCGTTCTACTCTACAGTTCAGATTAAAAAACCCAGATAAACAAAACATTTCATGTGGACCTTCAACAGTCTTAACTACCACTGAAGAAGAGACACTGGTAAAATGGTTACTTGAATGCTCAAAGAAAGGATTTCCTAGGAGGCGTGAAGACTTACAAGACAGTGTCAAAAAATTTTTAGATGAACAAGAGAGGTCAAGTCCATTTAAAAATAACTTACCTGGTAATATGCATTAATTTAATTCTTAGAATTGTAATATTATTAAATAAAAACTTTTTTAATTTAGGGATTGGTTGGTATAAAGCTTTTTTAAGAAGACATCCAATAATATCAATAAGGACTAGCGAACATGTTACCAACGCAAGTGCCAATGTAAGTGAACACGATATCAAAAAATGGTTCAATGATATTCATAGTTATCTTACAGAGGAAAATTTAGTTGACATTTTGAATGACGGTCGTAGAGTATTTAATGGGGATGAGACTGGGTTTTCACTTTGTCCCAAAACTAAAAGTGTATTGGGTCCAAAAGGGTCCAAAGACATATATGAAGTAGCCAAAGGTAATGATAAAGAAAATATCACTGTAATGTTTTCATTTAATGCTGTTGGACAGATGTGTCACCCTATGGTAATATTTAAGTATAAAAGAGTTCCACAAAATATCTTGGATTCAATTCCTCCTAATTGGGGAGTTGGCCGGTTAGACACAGGATGGATGAAGTCTGAAATATTTTATGAGTATATATCAAATATCTTTTATCCATTTGTTGTTGAAAGTGGTATTAAATTGCCTGTAATCCTTTTTGTAGATGGGCGTAAAAGCCATTTAACCTATCACTTAAGTAAATTATGTTTGCAATTAAACATAATTTTAATTTCTTTATATCCTAATGCAACAAGAATTTTGCAGCCAGCAGATGTTGCAGCATTTAGACCAATTAAAGCTGGCTGGAAAAAGGGTGTTTTTGATTGGCGGAATGATCATCCAGTTAGCACAGTAACTAAAAATGATTTTTGTCCCATTTTGGATAAAGTTTTGAAAAATACAGTAAGAGCTGAAGTTTTAATAAACGGTTTTAGAGCTTGTGGACTTTTTCCTTGGAATGTAAACAATATTGACTTTAAAAAGTGTTTGGGAAAAAATCCAAATACTGAAATAACTGCAGTAGTTAATAATGAAACTGATACTGGTATGATAGATTACAAGCAATTCTCAGATATTGTTGGCACTGAAACAATTGACAAATTTAAGGATATAAAAAATGTAATAACAAATGAGAGTTTACCTGAAGAGTTTTTTGTTTTATATAGATTACATGAAAAGTTAAAAAATTATGAGGGCACTATACATAAAGTTAGTAATGATGCTGAGCAATTATTTTTTGATAATAGCATACCACCATCTAATGAAATCTTTAGTACTAAATCTGACCAGATTCAACCACAAGAAAAAACTAAGAGTGACCCTACTCAAATCAATAATTTAGAACTTAGAAAAATTACAGAAAATCTAGTTGAAGTTAAAAAGTTAAGTATATCACCAATTGAATCTGTTCTTGTATGGCCACTAACACCAGAGCGTAAGGGTACAAGAATTACTGAAAGAGTGCCTTTTGTAATATCATCTTAAAAATGGCAAACATTATATGAAGAAAAAGATAAAAAAAAAAGAACAGCCGAAGAGGAGAAGAACAATAGAAAAAAGAAGAGACTTGAAAATATACAAGCAAAAAAATCAAAAGTGCCTAACAACTTTAAAAAATCAAATATTGTGAGAGATATTTTCCAAGCCTCTACATCAAAAAACACACAACCTGAAACATATGTGAGTGAAATGTTAGCTCAGCCGTTAACTATAATTGAATCTTCAGACCAAGAGGATACTGTTGAAGATATATTTGAGTCAAGTTCAAAATCTGAAGTCTTGCATAAACATGTAGGCAAAAAATGGCAAACATTATATTGTGAAGAAAATGATAAAAAAAAAAGAACCATTGAAGAGGAGAAAGACAATAGAAAAAAGAAGAGACTTGAAAATATACAAGCAAAAAAATCAACAGCTTCTAAAAACAACTTTAAAAAATCAAATATTGTGAGAGATATTTTCAAAGCCTCTACATCAAAAAATATACAGCCTGAAATATATGTAAGTGAAATTTTAGACCAGCCATTAACTATAATTGAATCTTCAGACCAAGAGGATGGTACTGTTAAAGATATCGAGTCAAGTTTAAGATTAGATGTTTTGTATAAAACTACGGGTCTTTGCTTTGCATGTGCTAAGAATTGTAATGACATAGACAATGGTCTGGAATGTATGTTTTGCAACAAATTATATCATCTAAAATGTTTAGATCCAAAAGAGTACTGCTGCTTGGGATCTGATGATGTGCTATACATTTGTTTTAAATGCCAAAAAAATTTTAACAAATGATCTCTAAATTTTAAGACTGATTTCTAATTAAAATTACCAAGAATAGGTACCTATTAAGTTTTTAGATTGTTAATAACGTTTTTAAATTGTTAATTAAGTTTTTAAATTGTTATTAAAGTTTTTAAAGTATAACTTTGTATTGTATAAACCTATACAATTTTAAATTTTAGTCTTGATGTTTTGTTATTATTTTGTGAAGTAGGCTTACTTCATATGTATTGGGTACTTATATTTTTTTATTTATAGTACCTGTTGTTAATTTGTTTTCTTAAAGTGTTTATATCTAGGTATATATAATAGTTTTAATATTCTAATGTTTAAAAATGTTGTTTTTTTCTTTTACAAGGGAATTGGTATTCAGTTTAAAATTTCAAGAACCAATTTATAAGGGAATGTTACTTTTTTGTATTTAATAGAAGTTATGAAAATTTTTTTTACTGCTGTGAATTAAAAATATAAATTTTACAATAAATTGTTTCAAGTTAGGAACATAAAATGGTAATTTTGTATACCTATTTATTAAAAGTTTTCCTACAATTATGTGTAAATTAGTTGTACTTTTGCAATTTAGGTTATATTAATATATTTAAAAAATGATTATTTAGGTACCTACCTACTTAAAGAAGTATAAGGTAACTATAGTTATTACATATTTTCAGAAAAGTAACAAGAACTCTAATTTTGTAAGTGAAAAAAAAAGGTGCCTATAACTATAACATATAGTGCCAATTCCAGAATCAAGGTGCCAATAACTGTATTTTTAGACAATTTAAAAAAAAAAACAATAATTTAAAAAGAAGTATCAAACCTATACAAATTATGATAACATCATTGGAAAGGTAACAACATTTTCTATTGGTAGCAACTGATGAAAAATGTTCAACCATGGTACCAGATGAAATACACTGATTAAAACCTGTATTTTTTCTTAAGGTGCCAATAACTATACCCTTTACCCTATGTCATTATAAATGGTTTCTACTGTATATATTATAATACGTATATTATGTATATCTAATAAAATATAGTACTCACTAAATTTTTCGTAAAATATTAAAGACGATTGCCTCTCGTATTCCACACTATATCGTACCCGTCACCGTCACTGTTATCGTCCTCGTCGTCGTCGTTCTTTTCGTACTTTAAAGGTTAATAATATACTAAACCTGTATGTTTAAAGAAATTAATTATTTATTAGCAGTGTTTTATTATTTAGCTTTTGGTAATAGTATAATACTATTGTTTACTAATAACTAATAACTATAATATATAATAACTATTCGTCGACTATAAGCAGGCGTACGATAGTATAAATAGGGAAGAGTTATGGAACACATTGCTCCACTTTGGAATACCGAAAAAATATGTTAACATGGTAAAGTTATGCAATAATAATACAGAGTGCAAAGTGAAATTTCTGGGAAAACTATCATCGGCCTTTGAAATAAAGTCGGGCCTACGGCAAGGAGATGCTTTGTCCCCAACCCTGTTCAATTTAGGCCTCGAAAGGGTGATTCGAGAAATAAACCATAGTCATCAAGTTGAGGTGGTAAATAAAGAATTAATATTTGCGTACGCAGATAACATTGTAATTTTAGGAAACACAAGACAAGATATCATCCAGACAATGTCTAACCTCGTGACGGCCAGCAAAAGAATGGGACTTTGTATCAACGAAGAAAAAACAAAATTTATTGTACTCTCCAGGAGAAGAGAAGATCAGCCTAATCTACAAATAGATAATTTCACATTTGAAAGTGTAGAAAATTTTAAGTATCTAGGTGTGAACATAAACAATAAAAATAACGACATGCATCAGGAAATAGTTGAACGGTTAGCAAGTGGAAACCGATGCTACCATAGCATCCAAAAGTTATTGAAATCTAAATTGCTGTCGAGAAGGTCGAAAACACTGTTCTATAACAGTAATCTGAGACCAATAGTTACTTACGCGTGTGAGACTTGGTCTACGACGAAAGGCGATAACAAAAAATTGGCAATATTTGAAAGAAAAGTTTTGAGAAAAATTTTTGGTCCGGTGTACAATCCCGATCTAAGAACATTCGAAAGGCGGAAAAACGAAAATTTGTACCAATTGTATGAAAAACTGTTGGAAAACCAACAATATTAACGTTTATAAGAACTAGGAGAATGGAGTGGTTTGGACATATTTGGAGAGCTGAAGATGATATACTCAAAAAGGTCATAACCACAACGATACAAAAAAAACGACCACTGGGTAGACCGCGAACGAAATGGAAGGATGCTGTGGAGAAGGACGTCCAATTGGTAGATGCTAATGCGTCTGTTGAATTAGCACTCAACAGAGAAAGGTGGAGAGACTTACTTGTGGCAGCTCAGGCCCTTCAAGGACCGTTAAGCTGAAAGAAGAAGAAGATATAATAACTAATATAATAAAATGTATAAAAAAATAAATTAATATATTATAATAGATATTATTTAATTGACATTATTTTTTGCAAGCCAATGACAGTGACAAAGGTTATGAAATTAGGTAGGACAATCTTTATCAATATGATATTTTTAAGCATAAGTAAACCTACTGTGTCATCAAATGTGTATTATGCATTCAAACTGCTTAAATTTAATTGTGATACTACTGCTGAAGTGTATGGTTGTAAGTATATTTGTGCCATCGAACATTAAATAAGGTCAATGTTATGTGTAAATGTCTAACAATAAAACATTATACATGTACATTAATATAATACTATACAGTATTAATTAAATGTATTAAAAATATTTTAATTTAAATATTGTCAATTAAACGATAAAGGAATATTTATTCAATGTGTTACATTGAAAAATGTTGTGTGGGTTCGTATGAAAAAAATTGATAATTCAGGTAAACAAAAGTTTAGGATTGTGGTAGATTTTAGAGCGTTAAACGAAGTCACCATAAATGAATTTCATCCTCTGCTTAATATTAAAGAAATATTAGACCAGTTAGGACAATGTCAATTATTTTCTGTTCTTGATCTTTCTAGTGGATTTTATCAAATTAAATTAGAAAAAGAATCACGTGAATTAATAGCCTTTTCAACTAGTTAAGGTCATTGGCAATTTAAACGTATGATACAAGGCATGAAAACAAGCCCAGGAACTTTTCAAAGAGTTATGAATTCAGCTTTAGCTGGTTTAATAGGAATAAAATGTTTAGTATATTTGGACGACATAATTGTATACGGAAAGAATTTATATGATCATAACGAGAAATTAGTAGAAGTATTTGAGCGGTTACGAATTAATAATTTGAAGTTACAACCAGATAAATGTGAATTTTTGAAACGTGAATGTGTTTATTTAGGTCATGTAATATCGGAACATGGTATTAAACTTGATGAAAGGAAAGTGAAATTTGTATTAGAATTCCCACGACCAACTAATGTAAAGGACATAAAATCATTTTTAGGATTAAGCGGATATTATCGGAAATTTATAAACTCATATAGGGCAATTGCTAAACCTTTAACAAATCTTTTGAAGAAGGATATTAAATTTGTATGGAGTGATGAATGTCAAAAGTCATTTGAAAAATTGAAATCAGCATTATGTTCTGAACCAATACTTAAATATCCAGATTTTACAAAGACTCATATTAACTACGGACGCGAGTAATAAGGCACTAGGGGCAATATTATCTCAAGGGAAAATAGGTCAAGATTTACCTATCTCTTTGCGTCTCGGACGTTGAATAAAAGTGAAAACAATTATTCCACAACTGAGTTAGAATGTCTAGCAAAAATTTTTGGTGTAAAACAGTTTAGACCAAATTACTAATAGTTAGTGATCATCGCCAGTAGTATATATGTACCATTCCTGGCGCAGCTCTTATTTTATCAGAATAAGATCACAAACAAAACAATGTTCAAAAAGATCAGAAAAATTGAAATGCAATAATAATTAAAATATTTTTTCATAATACTAATAATATTAATAATTAAAATTTAAATATTATATTCCCCAAAATATTTTTCATGATATTAATAATTGAAAATTGAAAAACAATATTTCTATAATTGATTATAGAAATATTATAATTATTAATATTATTTATACTACACATAAACACATTGTATAAAAATATTAACATTCAATCTTTTTTATTTTGATTTTTAATTAATGTATTGAGATGGTTTACAAAATTATTTCTATCTATATTTGTTTTATAATGTACCCAAGCTAATGTATCAATACCATTGTCCAAAATAAACCTTTTATCATCATAAACACTTAAAGCTTTTTTGTTTTGTTCTACAGTAAAAATATCATGTTTCTTAGTTCTAAATAAATTTTGTTTAACATATTTTGGTTCTTTTGTTAGTAAACAATTTTGAAAATCATTAAAACATATTTTATTTTCTACAACATTTTTTTTAACACCTTTAGCTTTTTTAATTTCTTTTTCAGTATCTAAGACTCGATGTGAATATAATTTAGATCTTAAACCTATAAATTCTGTCATAATTTGTCCATTCAACTCATCTTTAAACTTGCCTAAGACTTTTTTGTTAACTAAAGGTAAACCATAAATATTATCTTTTGGATAATCAGATGTATCAAAATTATTTAAATTAATTTTTATATCCTGGTAGAAATCATCAGTTTTTATTTCTAATACAATGAGTCTGTATCAGTATACAATAATCTAACTCTATTTCCATATTTTTTCTTTATGAAATTATAATAAAAATCGTACATTAACAATTTAGATAAATCTAAAACACGCATTCCTATATATATTGGTTGTTTGAAAGATATTTGTGTTCTTTTCATATGGATTGCTGCTAAATTTTCTGTAAAAATTGTTCTTTTATCGAAATTTGGTTTTGCAATTAATTTGTCTACTTGTTGTTCATTGAACATAATCTTATATCAACATGATTTCTAACATTCATCATTGTACGTCCATTAACACTGTTGTTCATTAATTTGAAATATTCCTTTTCATAATCATTCTTAGCTTCTGATCTAAGATTAGTATTAAAATCAATATAAACTTTTAAACAAGGAGATTGACTAAATTCTAACACTATGAATTTTCTCTAATTTTAAACCTAGTTTAATATATAATTTTAAAGTTTCATAATGGATTATATATTTTTTCTTATCATACAAAGTTGTTAATAATTTTGGGAGTTGTTTGTTATCAAAATGTCTTTGTGGTGCTAAAGGGAAATCTGAATGTAGATCATGAAGTTCTTTAGGATATTCGAAATCTACTTCTAAAATATAACCTTTAGACGATTCATCAAAAATATTCATTACATCAAAATTATTCAGATTATCAACCCATTTGAAATCTCCAGTAGGTAAATATTTACTCATTGCCCACCCATAAAGATTATTTGCATCTAAGTATTGTAAAAATATTGATTCCTCCTTTTTCTTAAATTTATCTCCCATATATTTATTATTTGCTTTTGAATATCTTTGACTACATTGAGATAAACCACCTCTGATTTTAGATTCGAACATTAATATTTGATCTATATCTGTTAATAAATCTAATTTTACTTTTGTCATTCTTAACATGCAATCCCACGCAAATCCTGGTGTAGTGTTGTACCACAGAGGATCTAATTTATAATTCTTTAAAGAAATGTCTCTAAAATTTTCTATTATATCTGCTAACAATAAAACATCAATCATATTATATAATCTAGTGAATTCACGAAGATTTTTTATTTTAAAAACTTTCCAGATTTTCTGTGATTTTTATATTCCTCTATCGTTATATTTTTATCAGTGAGAGAACTATAAAATTTTTCTAGGAGGTAAACATGTTTCATTAAATTTTTCTTCACAATCCATATACTCATAGGGATAAGCTAACTTTCTTGTAACTAAATCTAAATGTTCTTTAGGAACATATTTACTAAGTTCTTTAAATTTATTTCTTAAATTTAATTTCGAATCATTTCTTAAATTATTTGTTAACTTGTCTAAAGAACTAGGTAAAAATTTTAATGAATCAATTTATCTTAATTCTGTAAATATTACTATGTCTTTACCTTTACCTTTCTTAGTTATTACACGTGGTATCATTTTTGAAAAAGAAATATATTTTTCCTCATTATTTGTGATTAATTTTATTGAATTATTATCATTTCCAAATTCTTTTATAAATAGATGGGCATCATAACCTGAAAGATTATGAAAAACAATTAGAATAAAACGTGGATTTTGGTAATTAAGATTACATATAGAATGAGCCGCTCCTCTATATTTTCCAGTTAAGTGGTCATGATCGCGAACTTTTCTCATATTTATATTTATATTTTTGGTTTCATCTTCAAGTTTATCTTTATATTTTTTAATATTTTCAATATCATTATTATTTGTATAGTGTTAAATAGCATTGTTAAATATTTTAAATTTTTTCTCTAACCTTGGAGGTAATTCTAATAAATATCTTTCACAGATATGACATTTATCAGATTTATTATAATAATTGTTTAATTGTTCTACATTCAATGTTTCCATAGGAACTATTTTATCATATATTTTTGAAATAGCTTTTTCTTCATTTTTTATACAATTAATAAATTCTTGAGCTACGTTTGGACCAGAATATACCACAGGGGGTTTATAATCACCATTACTATATTTAATATAATAACAAAAATTATTAGGTGTATGTTTTTGATAACATTTTGTAAAAGCTTCTGTATCATTTGGTTGACATGTGTATATTGGTTGGAGTGTAGCTTCAAAGTCAGCTATAACTTCAAAAGGGATTCTTAAGGAATTATTATAATTCTCAAATTCTAAAGTTTTATTATAAGGTTCTGGTAGAACTATTTTAGCAGCTTTATTATTAACACAATAATGTTTATGGTCATTTAACTTATTTTCTGTATCAAAACTATTTAAACACATTTTACATAAAAATCTTTTATGACCATCTTTTGTCATTTGACTTCCACAAAGTTTCCATAAATCCTTAATCCAACAATAATGACCTTTATTTTCAATATCCTCTCTTAAATACAACAAATCTATATGATTAGTTTTTTCATTTTTAGTTATTTCTAATGATACAATTATATGTTGATTTTTTGATTTTTTTTCTAGATAGTAAATATTAATAGAAATATCTTTTGTTCTTTTATTAAATTTTGGAACGTCTGTGGTTTTTAATGGAAAATATATATCTTTTAATTCTTCATCAAAGTCATTTTCCCATTTTTTATACTTCGTAACTCTTTGTGGATCTTTTTTACAAAGATGTAAAGCAGAGAGTATTGACCAAAGAAAACATTTATCATCTTCATTTTTGACATTTATAATAGCATGTTTATTTTTAATATCTTCAGGTAATGGAATACATGAAGACCCTTTAAAAGGAACATATTTATTTATATTTATTCCCAAACTCAAAATTTGATCAAGTCTCCATTGAGAATTTTTCATCACAAAATCTTCTATTTCATTTACAATTTTGATTTTTGCATTTGTATAAAAATCATTTAAGTTAGAATTTTGTGTTTTAAAATTACATTCTTTATATTCCATATTTTCTTCACTACCTCTCTTATATATAGCAAGAAACATAATATTTACTTTTAAATTTGTTTTTGTTAACGCCTGTTTAATACGTCCTATTACTGGGTTATCTAAACGATTTAAAAATAGTTGTACATCTTTAATACCCATATCATTTTTAATAATATAAGTTATTAATCTACTTTGAAATGCAGTTTCTTCAATTTTTATAATAGGTCGATTATCTTTCTTTTCAAACATTTTTGCATTAAATTGAAAACCTTATGTGGTTTAGGTATTCTCTCTTTTTTTGTTCTTATTTGTTTGTTGTTTGTTTTTGGTATTCTCTCTCTTTTTTTTTTTTATTTGTTTTGTTGCTATACCTTTGTATGTTTTATTAAATTTTGGTTTAATTGTTTGATTTACATCATTCGTTTGATGACGAATAGATTTCAAATGTCTAGACCAATTTTTGTAACTAACTGTTAAGTTACATATATCACAAGTTTTGTCAGGATATGTTTTTTTGTTATCCATTTTATTAATATTATTATTTCCTTTAACTAATGTTTCAATTTTATTTAAACCATTCATTTATTATATGGAATATTATTATTTTTTTACATTCATTATTTTAATAGAATAGTTTCTAATAAAAAATAGTATTTAAATATAGTAAATAATCGCCCGGACAGGGACTCGAACCCTGGACCCTTAGGTTAAAAGTCTAATGCTCTACCAACTGTGCTATCCGAGCATGATATTTATTATGTATATCACTTCCTTTAACTAAGGTCCTTTTTTAAAAAAAGAAAGAAGTGTCCACCTTTAATATTAAGATCCCATAAAAAACTTACATATTTTAATATTTTCTAAATCTTCAAGATAACGATGATTGTAATCATCTGTTGTAATAATTTGATCATTGGCTATTTTACAAAGTTCTAACCAAGATGGTGAATGTAATAGATTAGAAACATATGGTTTTCCATTTCCAAACATATCATCTCCTTGATCAATAATGATAATATTTCCATTAATTGGAATTGTATGTAGATTGTATTTAACTATTTCAGTATTTTCATGATATTCAAACACACAAAATTCAACATATATTTTATCTTTTTTTCTATATTTTTTTATGCATCTTTTTATATCATTTTTCATTAATTTCAAATAATTATATTTGTTTTGTTTTTCTTGATTAATTGGTATACCTTTGTATGTTTTATTATATTTAAAAGGTACAATTGTTTGATCTTTATCATTTTTTTTTGATGTCGATATGATTTCAAATGAGAAGTCCAACTTTTGCAACCAATTGTTAAATTACATTTATCACAATTTTTGGTAGGATATGTTTTTTTGTTATCCATTTTATTAATATTATCATTATCTTTAACTAAAGTTTCAATTTCATTTAAATCATCCATTTATTATATTCCATATTATTTTTTTTACATTTGTTATTTTTAATAACATAATATATAATATAGTATAGTATTTTGCAACTCTTCGTTATAAAAACTACCTTTAATCTTTTTATTGTTTAAATCTATAATTTTATATGTTATAGGATTTGTGTTTAAAATTTCTTTGATTATAAATATTTCTAATGTCCAATTCCTACTATATTTATTAACAAATGTTTTTTTATAAGCTTTTATTCTTACTCTATCACCCACACTAAATTTAATTTTTGGTTCAGGTTCATTTTTTGTAAAAAATAATTTGTGTAGAACATCGTTTTCATTAGATTTATTTACTTCACAAGGTTCCATACCAATGGATCGATGTATGTCTTTGAAATTATATTCATCTAATAAATTTTGTAAAATATTTATCCATTTTTTAGATTTTTGAACTTCAAAAGATAATCTCATTTTCCCGTTTAATGTTCTATTAAACCTTTCAATAATTGCTGATTTTTCTTCGTTTTGTGTATGATACATATGAATACCATATTTTTTCAAAACATTTTTAAAATGTTTATTTTCAAACTCTAAACCTTTATCTGCGTGAAGTTTTTTTGGTGTTTGATGATTTTGTGTTTTGGCTTGTTCTATTATTTTTTCAAAAGCTTTTGAAACACTAATTCCATCTTTCTTTTTTAGTGGAAAAGCCCATGCAAATTTTGAAAAAGTATCTATAACAGTTATTATATTACAATAACCCTCATTTTGATCTGAATATTTTCTCATTATAACTAAATCAACACCCCATAAATCATCAATACCTTTAGTAAAAATTCTCCTTTTAGGAAATCTTATTCTAACTGGTTTATGAAGTTCTTTAGCTAATAACAATTTATCTGTATCATTTAATTTTTTATTAGAAATTATTGAGTTATTAGAGTGTTTAATCTCAGGAGTTTTTATAAATTTACTTTTATTTGTGTTACAAATGAAACATTTTGATGAAATTCTCCATCGACCGTTAACTGTTTGAATTTTAGTTGCATTAATATTTTTTGTTCTTTTTTTACATTTATGACAATGTATTAGATCATCTTCCATTTTATATTAAAAAAAATCGTAGTAAATTATTTTTTTAAATAAATTTTTTATAATTTTCAATAAATTCTAAACACAAATGTCCACATATAGGATGATCATAATAATCTTGAAATTTTCTATCGGTATACCATAGATTATCTTTACCCAAATATGTTACAACTTCTTTTGGAGGTTGAATTCCAAAAGAATCAAAATATATTTTTTTATTTTTTATTTTTTTCCATGCAACCCAATGAGAACCATTTTGAGGAGAATTATTTAAATTAAGAACTCCACATTCATTTACCCATGATTTTATAGGTAATTCATCCCTCATGAAACACCCTCTATAGTTTTAGATTCTGAACGGAGTGATGAATGTATTGATTTTACAATGATGTGTGTTTTTTTTTTTTTTTTTTTTTTTTTTTTTTTTTTTTTTTTTTGTGTCTGTCGACAACATTTGGGGCAGTAAAAATGCGTCGATTTTCAACTTCTGCCCCTCTTTGAAAAGGAAATCGGATCTAGTTGGTACTTTGGGGGGTCAAAAGTTAAAAATTTTCAATATTTTTTAAATTAGTCGGGAAAAACCTTAAAAAAATGACGGAAAAAACGGGATTTTTTACGCACAACCAGTTTTCGTCAAAATTAAATTTTTATTTTCCTATAACTCAAAAACTACTTGATGTAAATACTTGAAATTTTCACAAAATGTTTATATTAGCGTTCTCAATACACAGTTCAATTTTTATTTTTTTTAGTATTTTTTTTTTAAATAACGATAAAAATTTTTTGGCCGACCAGAAAATCTTGAAAATTTAATACAATGTTTCTTATAAGTTGCTCTTAAAGCGATAAAAAAAAATCCGAAATCGTTAGTCACAATTTTTTTTATAAGTACTTAAAGTTCGAATTTATACGAAATATGTCAAAATTGCGAAAATTTGCAAGTAATTTTGTGGTTGAAAAATCGTAAAATTTTTTTCTTTTATAACTAAGTTTTGAAAATTTGGTACAAGATTCTCCATACATTTTTCTTCAATTATCTGTAAAAAAAACTCTACCGGATTCAGACAAAAATTTTTTATGAGTGTTTGAAATTTAAATTTTTACAAAACCGCATTAAATAACGGTTTAGCCTCAAACGGTTTTTGATATTTGTTGTTATTCAAACAGTTTAAGTCGTAAATACTTGAAAATTTTACCAGTTATTTAGATTGCCATTTTCTTTACGTGATTTGATTTTCAAAACATTTTGACTTTTTTTGAGCTATTTATAGACAATTGAAATTTTCAATTTTTTTTTATTTTTTTTTTATAAATGTTGATAAAAAAAATTTAGCTGGGACAAATTACTTGAAAATTTAATTGAAGGGTCTACATAACTTGTTCTAACTCTTATTCAAAATTATAAAAATACATAGGCACAATTTTTTTTTATTAGCATTTGAAGTTCTAATATTGACAAAAATTTGTCAAATTTATGAATATTTTTCACTATTTGGTAGTTAAAAATTTATAAATATTTTACTATCAAAAGCTAAGAATTGAAAATTTAATGCTATGCTGTCCATAAGTTAAGCTTAGAATAATTATAAAAATATTTGAGGATTATTCAATTAAAAAAATTTTACGAGTGTTTAAAGTTTTAATTTTAATTTGAAATCAAAAATACACGTGTAAAATAACGTTTCATTAATTAATAATTTTCGATTTTTTTATAATATATCCTAGACTGACAAATCATCTCCGTTCAGAATCGTTTTTCGTATACAATGATACCTATCATTGCATTCAAATTTAACCTAACCTAGTCCCAGGTCCACCCCACCCCCTAATGTACAGCAGAGCGATACTCACTTACCCGCTTTTTTTATTTTATTTCCAAATTGATTTATATCAAAATAACTTAGCGGTTCAATATTTTTTTTTTTTCTTTGCTCCAAATAACTGCATTAACTCCTTTAAATTTTTTAATATTTTTTCTAAAATTTGTTATATCAAAATTATTCATTTTTTCGATTTTTTTTTATTTTGATTTTTCTTCAATCCAGAACCTTTATTTTTTTCCATTTCTTTATTGTGTCGAATTGTTTCTTTTTCTATTTTTTCCTTATATTTACTATCTTTATAACTATCATACAATGCAACTATAGCTGGAGTGGCTACTGCTGCAGCTTCTATAAAAGGTAAAATTAAAGGTAAAAATCCCCCTTCTTTTTTTCTAATCTGCTTTGGAGTAATCTCTAACTTTACTCCAGATTTTTTTTCCTTACTGTTTTTTAATTTGTCTATTTGATTTTGATCTAAATAAAAAATATTTTCTCCTTTATATAATTTATTACTAGCAATTTGAATTATTGCATTAGTATTATTTTTACAAGCTTCAGCCAACTTTTTTTTCTGGTTTTCAGTTAATTTAAAATACATTTTATTATACAAAATATTAAAATTTTATTCAAATATTAAATTCATTCCTAAACGTCTTTTTCCTTTCATTGCATATGTAGTAAAAAGAGCTGGAATTTTTTCATACATAGAACTATCAGGAGCATCAAATCTTTCCACTGCTTTTTGTTGTAAAATTTTATCAGCTTCATGTCTTGTTTTAGTATCTTTATGATCTCTATAAAAATAATCATGATCTCTTGCAGCTTCGTCTAATTTGTTTATAGGTTTTTTATTTTTTTCTAATTTTGTTCCTGGTCCTAAGTAATTATAACCAGGCCAATGCAATTCAGGCAAATATGAACAATTCAAATAATCATTAATAAATCATGAACCTTTTATAATATTCTTTGGTAAACATGAAACATATGAAAACAAATAATCTGCATCATTGGGAATATCAATTATGTTTTCCATTTCTCTAATACAAACATTAAGAATATTAAGTTTTTCATCATGATAAATATTATTTCCTTATCTTTCTTCATTTGATATAAAATATATTTTTTTTACTATGAAATCTTTTGGTATTTTTACAACATCTTTTGGTAAGTTTGTTACATATAGTAATAAATATTCAATACCTTTAGGACTATCAATAATTTTTTCCAGACTTGTTTTACATAAACGAAGAATACCAAGTTTTTCATTATGAAAATTATTATTTCCTGCTCTTTCTTCTGCAGACATAAGTTGTAATCTATCTGTTAACTGTTTCATATTATTAATATAATGATATTCAATATGATCATCTGTGTATTTTACTAAGCCATCTCCTATTGGTTTTGTTATTGGCCTTTTCTTTTCACTAATTTCTTTCCAAATCTTGCTAATCATTGTTGTATATTTTGCTCCACTACTTGATTTAGCTCTTCCTGTCGATTTATTATTGTTTTGATATATAGAATCAGTTTCAATTAACATTTGTTTATATATTTTAAAATCATCATCTGTATAACATTCAGGTCTGGTAGCATCTGAATGTGTCAATAATCTCCACAAACCTATCGTTCCTTCATATTTTTTTCCATTTAAAATTATATCATCATTTTCAAATGTTATCATACATTTCCCAAGTATGTGATCTTCAAAATCTTTATCATAATATATTCCAAAACAGTTATTAGGTTTTATTGTTGGTAGATATTTTGTAGCATAAGGACCTAATTTTATAGTATTTGCAGGCATTGGAGAATTAGTTATTGATTTTTTACCAGAACTTTTTGGTGTTCCAAAAGTCTCTTCTGTACTCTTTAATCTTTGTAATTCTGGATTTCTTGGTTTATAAGGAGTAGGCGTTATCATTTTTTGAATATCATTATCGGATTTGATAGCAACTTCTTTAACATCATTAACAGATGATTCAACATTTGATAATGCTTTTAATATTGGTTCATAATGTTTTACTTTTTCTTCTGAATTATATTTATCGTTTAAAATTGATTTTCTATAGTTATTTTGTAATTTGCTTTTAATATTAATTATGTTTTTTAACTCTGTTGGTGAAGATTGGTGAATATTTAATTTTTCAATATTATTTTGAATTAACTTTCAAAATTAAAAGTTATAGTGATAGTAATAGTGATAGTAATAATGATTATAATTTTTTTCATCTCTCAAATCCCTCTCAAAATTTTTTCAATCTCATTCAAATCGAACTATGTAATAAACGGTGTGAAGAATATGAAAAAGAACTCAAGAAAAAAATAATAATAGAACAACGTGAATATGAAAATCAACAACGACAACCTAATGTTGCCTATTGTATGGATGATTTTCTGAATATTGCAAATATAAAATTTACTATATATAAAATTATTTAAAAATATTTAAAGATGAGAATTTATAGTAAAAATATATTATTGGTAAAACATGAATGTATATTATTAATGTAACAACATCAAACGTCCAACGTCCAATGTAAAAACTAAACGTCGACGTAGACATAATTAATTGATTTACGTAGTAACCAATCTCTGATATGATTTATATGCTTATCTGCACTACATATTAAAAGTTTACCCCCTACTTCATATTTTTCATATAAGTATAAATCCGATGTTATTTATGTTAGAATGTTCATTTTTACATTAAACGTATTTGATTTTAATTCTTTAAAAGTCCCCTCATAGTCTCATAGTGTAAAATCATTTTCAAAATTTGTTTCATAGAACAATTCTATTAAAAATCTGATGATTCAATATAATTATATTCTAATCATTTTTAAATCGGAATCTGTACCTCCCATACCAAGGCTACATATTTTTATATTTCCTAAATCTTGAACAACATAAATAACATGGAGATATTTGAAATAAAAAGTACCTGTTGTAATTATTAAATCATTAGCTATCTTACAAATTTCGAGCCATGTTGGTGATTCTAGTATTTTAGAAGCATAAGGCTTTCCATTTCCAGAAATAATGTTACCATGATCGACAATTATAATATTTCCTTTAATAGGAATTGCATTTAGATTATATTTCATTATTTTAATATTAGATTCTGAACGGAGTGAAGAATGTATTGATTTTACAATGATGTGTGTTTTTTTTTTTTGTTTTTTTTTGTGTCTGTCGACAACATTTGGGGCAGTAAAAATGCTTCGATTTTTGACTTCAGCCCCTCTTTGAAAAGGAAATCGGATCTAGTTGGTACTTTGGGGGGTCAAAAGTTAAAAATTTTCAATATTTTTTAAATTAGTCGGGAAAAACCCTAAAAAAATGACGGAAAAACGGGATTTTTTACGCAAAACCAGTTTTCGACAAAATCGAATTTTTTATTTTGCTATAACTAAAAAACTAATCGATGTAAATACTTGAAATTTTCACCAAATGTTTATATTAGCGTTCTCCATATACAGTTAAATTTTCAAAGAATTTTGACTTTTTTTGAGCTATTTATAGACAATTAAATTTTAAATTTTTTTTTGTATTTATTTTTCAAATAACGATAAAATTTTTTTGGCCGACCAGAAAATCTTGAAAATTTAATACAAGGTTTCTTATAAGTTGCTCTTAAAGTGATAAAAAAAAATCTGAAATCGTTAGTCACAATTTTTTTTTATAAGTACTTAAAGTTCGAATTTATACGAAATATGTCAAAATTGCAAAAATTTGCAAGTAATTTTGTCGTTGAAAAATCGTAAAATTTTTTTCTTTTATAACTAAGTTTTGAAAATTTGATACAAGGTTCTCCATACATTTTACTTCAATTATCTGTAAAAAAAACTCTACCAGATTCAGACAAAAATTTTTTATGAGTGTTTGAAATTTAAATTTTTACAAAACCGCGTTAAATAACGGTTTAGCATCAAACGGTTTTTGATATTTGTTGTTAATCAAACAGTATAAATCGTAAATACTTGAAAATTTTACCAGTTATTTAGATTGCCATTTTCTTTACGTGATTTGATTTTCAAAACATTTTGACTTTTTTTGAGCTATTTATAGACAATTGAAATTTTCAATTTTTTTTTATAAATGTTGATAAAAAAAATTTAGTTGGGACAAATTACTTGAAAATTTAATTGAAGGGTCCACATAACTTGTTCTAACTCCCATTCAAAAATTATAAAAATACATAGGCACAATTTTTTTTTATTAGCATTTGAAGTTCAAATATTGACAAAAATTTGTCAAAATCATGAATATTTTTCACTATTTGGTAGTTAAAAATTTATAAATATTTTACTATCAAAAGTTAAGAATTGAAAATTTAATACTATGCCGTCCATAAGTTAAGCTTAGAATAATTATAAAAAAGTTTGAGGATTATTCAATTTAAAAAATTTTACGAGTGTTTAAAGTTTTAATTTTAATTTGAAATCAAAAATACGCGTGTTAAATAACGTTTTAATACTAAATAATTTTCGATTTTTTCGAAACGTAAGATCTTGAGACTTTAACTTAAATAGTTAAATGTTTGAATTTGTTTCAAAATAGAATATATGACAATATTTAAATATAATATATCATAGACTGACAAATCATCACCGTTCAGAATCGTTTTTCGTATAATGATACCTATTATTGCATTCAAATTTAACCTACCCTAGTCCGAGGTCCACACCACTCTCTAATGTACTGCAGACCGATACCCACTTACCCGCTTTTTTTTATTAGCATTTAAAGTTCGATTTTTTACAAAAAACGTAAAATCAACGAAAATGTGCAAATTATTTCGAATTAGAAATTCATGAATATTTTACATTTTAAATCTAACATTTGAAAATTTAATAAAAGATTCTTCATAAGTTTGTTTATTTTTAATAAAACAAAAATCTCTACCGGAAAGTCAAATTAAATTTTTATGAGCGTTTGAAGTTGAAAATTTTTCGAAATTAGATATTCAATTGATTTCAAAAACGAATGACCTTATAGAAACTTGGAATGTATACCATATGTATATTTACTAATTACTATACTTGATAAAATTTCCAAAATATTTTGACTCGTTTCTAGTTGATTACGAACATTTAAAATTTTAAAATTAAAGTCTGAGCGGAGCAATAAATATATTGGTTTTACAATTATGTTTTTTTTTTTTTTTTTGAAGGTCAACATTTTAATTTACCAATAGTTGCCCAGAAAAAAAAAAAATTAAGAAAAAATGGGAATTTTTAGGCAAAATGGGTTTTTGATAAAATCGATGTTGGTTTTGGTGTAACTCTAAAACAAATGATCGAAAACACATCAAATTTTCACTAAAATTTATACAAGCCTTTTCTATACATAAAATTTTTTCAAAATATTTTGATTTGTTATAATAATAAAAATTCAGTCACTTTTTTATAAGCATTTCAATTTAAGATATTAACAAAATGTGTAAAAATGAAAAAATTTGCTATAAATTCATAAAAAATGTAATACAAGATTTCTCATAAGTTTGTCGACCTTTATCAAGAAAAAAAAATGTTTACATGAAAGTCACACTAAGTTTTTATGAGGGTATGAAGATCATATTATTACAACATTGGATATTTATTATTTACTTGCCATTTCATAATAGCAATTAAGCATACCTATCCGTTTTTTCTTCATTTGAATAAGACATAATGTATTTATGTCAGTTGAAGTCACTTGACTGTTTATTTATACAGAAAACAAATTTAAAACTAATAGTTAAATATTATTGTCTGGCAAAATTTTTAAGATGTATGATTCATATTAATACCATGAATTGATACTATTTGAAATTCCCTTTAAGCCTTAAGGTAAGTATAGAAAAAAAATTAATTTCTCAATAATTTATTGAATAAATAAAATTATACATAGTACATACATGTATATTGTACACATAATTAAGTAATTATAAGTTGCATACAAATATTAATATAATAAGTATAAGTATAATATAAATTAATTTTCATTAAAATTATAAAAAAAAAAATTGATTAAATGATAAAAATACAAGTTACCTTATATTGTTTAGCAATCACCATGTTTTGCATTATACAGTTAATTTTAGAACAAGACATATTTATAAATTTAATGAATAGGCAATTCACGACGAGTCAAGTATACCTACATACAATCGTTATTTTTTAAACATCATAATTCAAGTCATTAGGGCCCGATTTTTAACAAAATGTATATTTTTACACCTAAAATAATTCTGATTAAATATTAATCAACATTTCCTAATTTCTAAATTCTATTTCAATAGTTAGTATTATCTTAATGGATATCTAAATAAAATATAACATTGTAATGATAATTATAATACCTATTGGGTGTTGGATACAAGTTCAATATGTTAAAATATTATAAAATTAAGTAAAATAATTTTAACTTAGCTCAGTTATACATAACATATAAATTTATAATTCTCTTTATTAATGACATTTCAATTTTTTCATAGTAAATAAATCTTTAAATACTTTATATATTTTTTTAAATATTTATACTCATTAATATAATATTCACAAATAATATATAATATATTGTTAATGCATAAATATGTTCATATCCTTAAATTAATTGTTTGCATTACAAACCGGGCCCTAGTAAGAAAAAATCCATAATTCATTTTACAAAGAGTTCCGCTTAATGTGATCACATTGGTTCAGATAATTTTGATTCTATTAACCGGTTCATTCCATAAAACATTTTTTTTTATGAGTTTATATCTATATGTATGTTTAAAATTAAATTAAAATAAAGTAAAGAAACTATCTATTTTTGATTGTACTTGAGAATCTGTTAATTTTATTTTCATAATAGCCTGATATTAAAATCTATATTTACTATTTACTATAATATATACATGAATTTTAATTATTCAAAATTAAATAAATAATAATGTATGTACATTGTACCTATAACTTTTAGAACCATTGAAAAGCATCGCTTTTGTCATATTTTTGAATACCTAGCTCCTTTTAACTTTTTCAAAACAGTTCTTGTTTATTTTTAGTGAAAGTTTGAAATACCATTAAAACGATAAGAATGTTCTTAAAAATGATTCAATTATCCGGTACTTGGTGATTCTAATAAAAGGGTAATTTAACATTAGTAACAAAATAACTGGTTTGGGATTTTCAATTTTGATTCCAATAAATGGTTGATTCTATAAACCAGTGATCATATTAAACGAAACTCACTGTATTTTATATTATTAGTAACCACTATAAAATGTTAATATCATTTTAAAGTCCAGGATTAGGAAAAATCTATTCCAAATTTGATGACACAATTTAATCAAAATTTTCGTTAAGCAGTTATGCAAAATATGAGTAATGATAAACATGTGTTCAAGAAATTCAGAACAAATTCTCCATTAACCCCAGACCTAAAACAATAGTAACATTTAAAAGTGGCACTAATAATATATTAACTTAGATATTTAAATTTAATAGCAATAATTAATAACTTAATAATTAATAAATAGGCAACATCATCCATTTACAAAAAAACAATGTTTATTTTGCATATGACTAACTACTAAGTAATACCTTAATATAATTTTAAAAATATATTTAATTTAACATATTTTAAATTGGGTATACAAATATTTAGTGATAATCATAATATACATATCTCATAGGTTTTTTTTTTAAAACATTAATAATTTAATTTACTCTATTTATACATATTATAATTATTTTTATTAAACATAAGTTTTAATGATTCATGTTGTTGCCCCGTATTTAATTTAACTAGGTACATAATATGAAGTATTAAAATTTAGTATACTAGCATTTACAATATTTTTTTATCATTTACAATTTTCTTTACATATTATTTATTGATAGGTTACAGTTTTCCTCAGGAATGTAGTTGGGCAGACTTGATTATTTTACGCTTCTTTGAAATTAACTAGATTATCAACAAAAAAGATAATAAAAACCTAATAACTTCCTCGTAAAATTGAATAATGTTAAAAATAAAAAATATTTATACACACCTATGATTGATTTTGTTATATGTTGGAATATTAAAATCCAATATAGCATTTTAACAGTATTATTTTAGTTTTTACATTGTTCTCAATTTTTCTAAATACAATTGTAGTATAATATGTATATTCTTCAAGTCATATGTCCAAATATATTCTTAGTACATGCTTGTAATAATCTTAGAATTTTAATATGCAATAAACATTCTGGATTAATTGAAGCCAATAGCTGTATAGTTAAAATGCAACTTGATTTTAAAACAAGCTATGTATTATCAATTTATAAATAATATATAATAGATCTATAATATTATCTATCGATATACAATTGAACAAAAATTGTATAGAACTGATAAAACTGAAATTAAAATTTTTTAAATACATTATTATTATTTACTATAATTTTTAAAACTTTTAACAAAATTAGTAAAACGTACCAATAAATTATTCCAAGTTCCTGATAGGTCGTCATGTAGTATTCACAAGCGTAATATCAATTTAAATGAAACTTGGGTTTAAATATATAGTTAAACAAAATACGTCATAAAAAAATTACCTACTTATCTAATTATGTTTCAATATTTAATTATATTATGAAAGTTGGCGTATGACGTGTTTACTCTTTACGTTAGCAATGAAAGTAATAAAATAATTTAATTTTCAATCACAGAAAAGACAACTTAAATATTAAACTTATTAAACTAAAATACTAAATGTCACATGAATTTTATATTTTTTTGTTTATAAGTTATAGGACATAGCAGTATAGCACTGAAAAGTAAACATTTGTATTATCTATTTTTATTAGGGATACCCAACGGTTTGGTTCAACTGGTTTGATGAGAGTTTATCTGTGGTTAAAGCATTATCATTAGTCACGTATAGTGGACGTTTAGGAGGTATTTTCATATTATGATATTGTTTTCATAATAAAAATTTAAAATTATAAGATTTGTTTCATCTGATTTATTATTAATCATATTAATCATAATTTTTGATATTACGGATACAGTGCCATAGTCCACGATAGTCCATAGTTCGTATTCTGTAATTCTGTATTCGTGTAGGTAGTAGGAGGTACAAATTAAACTACAACGATATTAGTAAGTACCTTTGGTCGAACGATAACGATTTATAATTTCAACTACTGGTCTTTGCAAATAATAATTGTGTTCTAATCAATGTCTAACAGCCGTAATAACCTTTGGGACTAACACCTAAAAACCTCAAACCGCCCAACTTTGAGCAGCTATAACTCACGAACGGTTAAATGAAAAATAGTAATTTAAACGTTAGAATTCATAAAAAAAATATCTCTACTATTTTATAACATTTTAAGTATAGGTTGCCATTTGAAAATCAAAAGTTGATAGTGATTTTACTATTCAATATTAAAGAGAAAAAAATAAAAATTTTACATAGTTTTAGAAAAGCATAAAACTAAAAATTTTGAAAAAAAAAAAATTGAAAAAATTGAATACTTTTTGAAATAA
This sequence comes from Schizaphis graminum, assembly GCA_020882235.1. NCBI lineage: Eukaryota > Metazoa > Arthropoda > Insecta > Hemiptera > Aphididae > Schizaphis > Schizaphis graminum. Next base: position 15,147,290 of record CM037036.1, read on the forward strand.
TGAGTGTTCTTCGATAAAAAAAATCACCCTGTATATCGGTTTACAAAAATCAATGATTTTATTTTCTAATGAGACTGCATTCAGGTTTTCATTGTATGTTGTGCAGTGTTTGAATGTTGTTCGGTTTATCAGTTTTTGTAAATGTTGATCACTAGACACCATTTCCATCTTCATACGTTTCCTCATTGACTCCATGGTTTTTCCTAAAAAAATTAATAAAAATGAGACTAACATTTTTTTTTTTTTTATAATATATATATATACCAAAGACTACATTATTTAAAAGTTTAAAAAAGTCTTTCTCAAAGTCATTTGCTGCCTTTTTCCTCATCTCTGTGTTTAGTGCTATGTATGGAGCCAGCCATGGTGATTGATTAAACTGAACTACTCTATGAACCTATAATGTAAATTAATTATGTTACAAATATCTATAAAATTAAATGTATACAAACTTTTTCAACTATAAGTCCATTAGCTATAGCTTGCTGTAGGTTGCGGTAATGAATGACATAATTTTTTTTCGAGTGAAGTGTCGCCATAAGTTTTTTTACTTTTGAGCTAACCGGAATACTGTTCTGTGGTAGGAAAGGGAGGTCGTTATGCTGATCATGGAGTTCTTTAGGATATTTAACGTCAACCTCATATATTCGTCCGATGGGAGATGTTTCGTTTAAATCATTTAGTCCTTCTAATTTAGGTTCTACCCACCATATGGCATATACTGTGACATTGCCCACCCGTACAGATTATTACCTAAAAAATAAAATAATATTTAATAATATTTAATAATATATATATATATATATACTTACAATCTTGATAAATTAACCACGATTTGGGCTTAGTCGGATCATAATCTAGAGTCTTTTCATTATTGGCTTTAGCATACCTCATACTTGCTTGAGTTAAACCACCTCGGATTCCTATGATAAAAATATATATGTTATTATTATTTTTTTTTTATAAATATAATTATTATAATTACCCTTTTCAATCATCAACAGCATATCATACTCAGTGAGTAACTCTAGTTTGACGTTAGTGTATTTAAACATGCAGTCGAAACTAAATCCAGGTGCTGTATAATAAAAGGATGGGTCCAAGCAGTATGTAGTCAGACATAGATCTCGAAAAATCTCAAATACATCAGCCAGCAATAAAACATCTATTTTAAGGTATAGATCTGAATATTCACCAAGTGATTGACAGTTGAAGTGGTTCCATACAGTCTTAACATGATCATAATCTTCTTGTTGTATATGTGACTCTGTTAGTGTACTATAAAAATCACTTTTTTCTGGTAAATTAGTTTCTTCGAGCTTGTTCCAACTATCAGTATATTTGTAAGGGTAAACACCTTTACGAGTAACGAGCTGCATATCTTCGGTAGAAAAGTGTTTTGCTGTCTCTCTGAACTTCTCGAACCCGGGTGATATTAAATTTGATGCTAGTGTTGATAAACTTGAAGCCATAAATCTTAATGTATCGACCAATCGTATTGTGAATGTGTTACTAATGTATTTCGAAAATGAAATAAATTTTTCTTCACTGTTCGGTATAACCGAAATAGTTTTGGAATCGTATCCCAACTCGGTTACGATAAAATGTGCGTCATAATTTGATAAATTATGAAAAAAGCATGGAACAAAGTTAGGTGTTTGAAGTTTGAGGTTGCAGGTATTACACAACGTTTGTCTGAATTTACCCGATAAGTGACAATGATCTGCTACTTTATGATTTTCCATAGAAAAATTACATTTACATAAATTACATGTGTTGCATAAATTGTGTGTATGTTCTTGTTCGGGGGTTAAAATTATAGGTGTGTTGGTTTTTAATAATTTTTCGATGTTTTCGGCTATTTCGACAATACTCTTTACAAAATGTTTAGCTACATTCTGATTATCTTCACTTCCACGGTAAATTACAGGTGAAGTTGGAATGTTGAATTTTTCAAGTAGTTCTACAGGAATGTTGTCATCTGCTTTAACCAAAATACCATAACTCATAGCTTCATGTTTTTGAATTATTGTTGTATTATTCCCACATTTTTTTTCGGATTTTTTTAATATTGCTTCGAAATCTGCATATATAACTATCGGATGTCGTTGAGTTTTTTTCCAAGCGTTAAATTCTAATAATGATCCGGGAGCGGGCATCTGAGGTAGGATAGGTTTGTGTTGCGCTAGTGGTGGGAATTTCAACTCACATAGATGATTCAACTCATTCAACTCAACTCACTTGAATGAGTTGAATCACCAAATCAACTCTCAACTCTTTTAACAATTCTCAATTGATAATTGATATCTGGTTCCCCAATTCTCCCGAGGCCCTAAATCATATTGATAATTAATTCACAAGTCACAGCTACTTAAGCAGTTGAATATTAAATATACTATTATAGTATGATACAGTGTTGGGTAAGTTACTTTTAAAAAGTAATTATATTACTTCACTTGTTACTTAGAGATAAATGTAATAAAGTTACTTTACTAGTTACTCAAAAAAAATTGTAATGAAATTACTTTACTTTTCGAATAGAAAAGTAACTACGTTACTTCTCGTTACAAATTTTTTTTTTTTAATTTCTTAGCAATTAACATTGTGCCAAGCAATAATATAACTAGAAGTACACTACCAACAGTAAAAATGTATAGTTTGAAAAAAGATATACAAAAATAACATGTACAGTTAATATAAGTTATAAGTACATAACAATATTAATAACTTATAACTATTAAAAAATTGTACTAATTAAAATTGTACTTATCAATAGTAATTAATTATTAGGTATATTGTTAAGTATAATTTATATAATTTCATGAACTCACAACATAAACAATAATCCTACCTATTAAATAAATAAACAACTTAATTAAAACCTTTTCTTTATTTAATTATTAAATAGAATAAAATATAATTATTTATTTGTTTTTTAAACCCTTTCTGCATGAAATAATTACCCGCATTATTATAGACATATTTTTAAAATATTTAATTTTTTTTCTACATATTTTTTTAAAATTTTTTTTTTCGCAATTTATACTGCAATAGGTACTAAATAATTCGAAATTGTAACGCATTATATGTTAGAAATTACTTATTAAAAGTAATTTCCATTACATTTTCATTACTTGGAAATAATTATAATGAAATTACGTAACGCGTTACAAATAAAGTAACGCCGTTACAGTAACGCGTTACTTCCGTTACGTTACTACCCAACACTGGTATGATATGGTGAACCACTTAAGAGTTAAGTGTATACGGTTACGGTATACCTACACTCGTTATTTCGAAGTTTCAAATATTGAAACTATCAAGTCTTTTGAAAATATTGCATTACATTATTTGATGTAATTTTAAAAAATTTAAAAAAAAATAAAATTTTTTTTATTAATGTTGTATTGATGTTATGACCAAGGCTGGGCAAGTTAACTATTTTTTTTTAACTCGTTAAGTTAAGTTAATATAGAAAAAAGTAAGTTAAATTTAAAGTTAAAAAGTTACCTCTATTTTTTTTAACTTACAAAAGTTACAAGTTAATTAGAAAATAAAAGTAACTTAACTTAGTTAAAAATTAGTTACTTTTTTTTAATAATAAAATAATTGTTATGTATTTGTTAACATAAATGATCCACAACTATACTAAATATTTTCTGTGAACATGCAATATGTCATAATATTATGATAATTATTTTTATAAATTATTGTCTAATAATTGTTAATTAATATATTTAAAATTTCAGATTTTTTTCATTAAATTAATTTGTACAAAATTGAATTTATTTTTAATCTGTGGTTTAGGAAAAAAATTAACTTACCGTGCCAATAAAATTAATTAACTTGTTAGTTACTGAATAACTTGGAAAAAAATGTAACTCGTTAAGTTAGAAGTTACTTCTAAAAAAAAAGTAACTCGTTAATTAACTTAGTTAAAAGTAACTTAACTTTAACTTATTAACTCGTTAATGCCCAGCCTTGATTATGACATTAAATTATGTAAAAAAAATATTTTCAAAAGACTTGATAATATTACACTATTACAGTGACTTACTAAATAGCTATAATGTACACTAATATAATAACATTACACTATTATAGTCCTACTAAATAATAATGTTATCTAGATAGTAGATATCTTCTTTACAAATTACTATCTTATTGGTTCTACAAATCCAAAAATAGTATAGCATTTTAATAAAATTATCAAATGATAAAACTTGAAAAATATTGGTAAGTTATTTATTTCACTATTGGTTTAGACACATATTTAAAAAGTGATCCAATAAGTTATTTATTTCATTATTAGTTTAGACACATAATATTTAAAAAGTGATCCATTATGAGTAAGAGTGTTGCGTGGGACTATTTTAAGTTGGATAATGAAAAAATAAATGTTCGTTGTGGTTTGTGTCGTGATGTCATGACACATAACAAATTATCAACTTCCAACATGATTAGACATTTGAGATTGAAGCACTCAGATGTCTATGTAGGTAAAAAAAAAAAAAACATAGCAAATGAAAACAATATTGATGACCCTAGAGTTGAAGTAGCTAAAAATCCTCTAGTTTCTAAAACAGTGAGTACATTTACAGCCTGGAATATTATAATATACTTAATAAAAATATATTGTGATTTATTAGTCGACTTCTAATTCTGATCCACATGATGAAACAAGAAATACACCATCAGGAGTTGCCAATAAAGTACAAAATAGTATAGTAAGTTATTTACCAAGACCCATAGGATCTTCACGACGTACACAGCTTGATCAACAGCTTCTAAGAACGATTGTCAAGGAATACTACCCATTCAGCATTGTAGAAGATAAAGAGTTTAGACTATTTATCAAAATGTTGAACCCTGGATATGATTTGCCGTCCAGGAAAACATTGTCAACTTCTTATCTTCCTATCCTTTACAATGAAACGTATGATAAGGTAAAGTCTGATATATTGGCCAATGCAAATTTTGTAAGTATTACGACTGATGGTTGGACGTCTCTGCAAAATGAAAGTTTCATAGCCGTTACAACACATTTTATTAATAAAGATTGTGTACTTCAGTCATACTTACTATCTTGTTTTAAATATTCTGATGCACATACCGCCGATAATTTGAAAAAAGAACTGATAAGAGTAGTACATGAATGGGGTTTGGAAAATAGAGTTGCTGCATGCACAACAGATAATGCTGCCAATATAATTAAGGCAGTTGAACTATGCAATAGGAGACATATACGTTGTTTTGCCCATAGTCTCAACTTGGTTGTGCAAAATGCATTGAAAGAAATACTGCAAGTAAAAGAAAAAGTTGGAGGTATAGTGAGTCATTTTAAAAGGAGTTCGCAGGCCGCAGGAAAGTTAAAATCAATACAAGAACAATTTGGCTATTCTCCTCCACTTGTTCTCATTCAGGATGTAGTGACAAGATGGAATTCCACTTTAGATATGTTTAAACGAGTACTTGAATTAAAAATTCCATTATCCACAGCTTTACTAGAAAGTAATTGTAACGAATACCTTACTAATAATGATTGGAATATTATAAATAAAGCTTGTGAAATCCTGAAGCCGTTTAAAGAAATAACAGAGGAAATAAGTTCAGAAAAATCTGTTACTATTTCAAAAATAGTTGTATTAAGCAGATCATTAATTAAATATTGCAATCAAATTAAACTCCAGGATAACAATGAAATTTCTAATATGGTTAATGTTTTAGTAAATGAAGTAGATAAGAGGTTTGGTGCTATTGAGTTAATTCCATTATATGCAGAGGCTACGATATTGGACCCACGCTTCAAAAGTTATGGATTTTTACATCAACATGCATTTACAGAGGGTAAAAATCTTTAATAAGTAAATCCACAACTGTAAAAATTGTAAATAGTACAAACCAGACAAATACTTTACAAAATGAGAGTAATTCTGATTCAATATGGAATGAATTTGACAAAGAAGTAAAGGCATTGATTCAATCTTCTAATCCGACTTCAGCATTCATTGTAGAATTTGACAAATATCTGCAAGAACCGTTATACCTAGAAATGAAGATGTTTTAGTTTGGTGGAAACAAAATCAATTTGTATATCCAAGGCTTTTCCAAATTGTAAAAAAAAGATTTTGTATTATGGGTACATCGGTTCCATGCGAGAGAATTTTCTCTAAAGCTGGTCAAACAATTACAAAAAAAAGAAGTAAATTATCAAGTGGAAAGTTTGAGAAAATGATCTTTTTAAATTTCAATTTAAAGTAGTACCTATATAACAATTATTATAAAATAACTCATACCTTATTTATGTTTAACAACAAGGTGATTTTTTTAACTAATTAATTATTTAATTGTTTATTATTATTTAAAAAAAAAATATTTTCTAAGTATAATTATTATTATCTTTAACTTTTTATATACAATAAAATATGACTTACCTTTTTGGGTAAAAATGTGTAAATTAAATTGTACTCTTCACTCGATAGTTAAAACTTAAGTCTTAAATAACACATTAACGCAATAGCCAATTCTCAATAAGACAATAACACATATTATTACTTAATTATTTTACCTATTTAAATTTTAAATAACACAAACAAATAACCACGGTTTAAGATATAGGTACCTTACTATTCTATGCTTAAACCGTGCAAACAACAACAAGCCCGTCGGCTATTATCATTTTTCGTACAACGATAACGGTCAAGTCAATGAGGTTAATGATAAATTGATAACTACAAGTTGAGTTTATGAGTTTATAAAATTGCGTTAATTCAGATTCTATCATCTTGTGAGTTGTGGTAGCACTGATTACTGAGTCATGTGAATTGTGAGTTGCTGATTCGGTTCACACTGATTCAACTCACCTTAGTGATTCAACTCTTCAAATCAAACAACTCATGAACTACACACCTCTAGTTCCGCATATCAGCTTGTGTTGTTCTAGTACAGCTGGTCCGCTTAGCGTATTTTTCCGGGGGCGACTGTCGAATGATGTGAAGCACCGTTTGCAAAATATTACATGACCGTCTTGTGATGTTTTTTGTGCACGGACAAGTCGTGAGAAATTAGTGATGTAGGTAAAATGACTGTTTTCCTCGTCAGTAATTAGTAAAAGATCGAAATGATCTGCTTTTTCCTGTTCTACCACCTTCAGCGGAAATACTTCATATTTTGGAAATTTTTGAGGTAATTGAAATTTTTTTTCGAGTCCATAAACATTGGCAGATACGTTAAGATTATTTTTTCAAAAATTTTTACCTCATGCAGTTTTGTCGGGAACGTAATACCGGAAAAATTGTATTTTTCTTCGAGCGACGTATAATTATTTTCTATACGTTGTCTATTTATGCCCGTTACGTGTTATGCTAATATAGCCCACTTGAAACACTGCTGGTCTATGTTTTGTGGGTTAATTACGGCTTTTTTATTTTCGATGAAATTTGGTAACGGAATATATGATGAAGCACCCATAGGTGTATATTTATACACGCCTAATAATAATCCATCAATACACTGTAGGGTAAAACCACTTCCTTTACTAGAATACGCGTCTTGCTCGCTCATTAATTTATGAAACTTTCTTCAACAAGTTCTCGTACTCCAGTTTCGAAAAAAATTGCTCTAGCCGATGTCTTAAATGCACGGTTTTCTGATGAATCATCAATATTCGGAATATTGTATGTAGCTTCTAATTTTAAATTAAATTTAATCGGATGTTTAGAAACGAGTGATTTTAGTAATGCAACTAATTCAGTTTTAATCGAATTGAAAAATACGATATAGTTTTGAATATTTTCGATATTTTTAACGTAATACCAAACGATTTTTCTATTTCCTGAAGACGAAATTTCAGTAAAGCCGGAAGACTGGACAAGAAGTAAGCGTGCTTTTTTAGCTTTGATAGCAGATGTAGTGTTTGTGTGAGAAGTACGTTTTTCGTTAATCGTTGTTGTATAAGGATCTTTAATTAAAAAAAAAAACCTATTAGCCTATCTTCCTACATTAAAATTCAAAAAAAAAACCTTACCTTCAATATCATCGTACAGTCCTAGATTTTCAACGTTCTCCAAAACTTCGCAACAAATTTTATCATCCTCGTCGTTGAAATCTGTATTTGAGTCGATGTCTCGCAACTGATTTGACGGTCCTGCAGCAATATCAGGAACGAAAACCTGAGGAGCAATTTCTAGTAGCGGACGAGTTTCTATACCGCGTAAAATAAATATTAAAAACACGTTCGGAAAATAAATTAATTAATTTAACATCTTCATACACGTGATTTTGTACAAAAACGCCTGATAACGATAGTAATCAGCGTTACGCAACGTACCGTAACATTCCGTACATCTGTTGAAAACGGTAATATTATTGCAACAATGATTTCTCGATTGTAAACAAATATTTTTTACAGTGATATTCATTATGTATGAAGAGGTTAATAAATTAAATGTAAAATAATATGTTTTTACCATGAGCTGTTTTCATATGACGGACTAAATTATCATTCCGATTAAATAATATTCCGCAAACAGTGCAAGAAACTCTATGTTTATCATGTATTTTTTTATGTCTGTTTAAATTATATTTGTTGGAGAAAGAGGAAGGACACTTTTCGCAATTAAACATATTTAATATAGTAAAATTTAATATAATAAAAACCACACTTCAAAAAAAAACACTGAAAATAATAAAACTCAGATTCAAAGATAAATCAGTGAGAAGGTACGTGTGTTAACTAGGGTAAATACGTACTGACCGGTGTCTGACACTTTGCGGGTAGTTTGTAAAAATCGGGATCATATTAACAATAGAGGTGAAAAGGTGGGAGGAATATAGGAAATGAGATGTATGGTATATTTATAACCTCAAACCACCCAACTTTGAGCAACTATAACTCGCGAACGGTTAAATGAAAAATAATAATTTAAACGTTAGAATTTATAAAAAAAATATCCTAACTGATTTATAACATTTTAAGTATAGGTTGCCATTTGAAAATCAAAAGTTGATAGTGATTTCACTATTAAATATTAAAGTGAAAAAAATAAAAATTTTACATAGTTTTAGAAAAGCATAAAACTAAAAATTTTGAAAAAAATAAATTGGAAAAAGTTAATTTTATTTGAAATAATGAGTGTTCTTCGATAAAAAAATCACCCTTTACTTGTATACCTAATTAATTTGAACTTGTTATTACTAACAATTATTATTATTAAGCAATTGATGTGAAATTGAATTGTAAGTGTAACTGAGTGCACGTATAAGAAGAATTGTAAAGATTTCTGTCTTGCAGACATAAACCTTTTTTTTTGTGGGGAGGGGTTATGGGCTACGAGATATCTACTGTGTTAGATTTTTATAAATTAGCCATTAATTAGTGGTTATAAATTATTATTTATAAAAAATAGAAAGAAAACAATTCATTTAGACATACTGAGTTTTAATTAATTAATTAAATGTATATAACAATTTTAGACATGTGTCGTTAGTGACGACTTCTATATTATCACTTATCTTGTATATAATATAACGCTTAGATCATATACAATGGATGGAGCTACTTTGATAATTTCCCGTGTCCAACATAACCCCCCACTTAATTTGTAGTTTTGAGGAACAAACTACTTGTGCGCATGTGCATAGGAACAAGCCAATCAGGACAATGGCGCCAAATAATAATAGTTTAAAATAAAATGTATACAATAATATTATATATTTTAATTATTTGATTGTTATTTTAATTCGTATAAATCAACGTCTGATGGCAATTTTACAGATTTTAATTATTAATTTTAGAATATTATGCTTTTCACTAAAGTTAAGGTTATTTAAACCTTATAAAATACAAATGCAAAAATCATAAACTACATTAATATCATGACTAAATAGATAGGATCTATTTAGTCATGATTAATATGATAATTAATAATAAATTATAAAATCTACAGTCATTATATTATATTGTCAATAGTTTTGTCGACCATTGTATTATTTATGTAGGTTTGTAATTACATAAAATAAAAATAGTAAGTATAATTAAAATAATATTGTGTAATGAGTATTATGAATACCTAGGTATTATTGATTTCTAAATAAAATTAATTTTGTAAATTTTCGACGTATGCTTCTCCCCGAAATTGATAATGTATGCATTTTGGCAAAATGGTGTAATCTTATCTTGATGTAATGGTGAATTATTAATTGAATTAATTGTGATCGGTGATTATCAAAAACATCTTGATTTAATATATGATTTCTCATTGTGTCCGAATTAAATATTGACGTTTCTAAACAAACTTCGTTCAGTGATTTAATGCAAAACATTTGAGTAATATTTTTTTTTGTTAGAAGCATGTCATGATGCATTCGAATTACATATTTTGTTGTGAGACATATTTTTTGTACATCTACAGATGTATTTATCAGTTTACCCTTATTTTTAATTTTTAATAATGTTGATGCAGTAATCATGTTTTCCGTCGTCAATTCTTTATAACAAGTTTCACAGATGTTTTTTTGTTTTCTTATTTTATAGACTATAAACCCAGTGGTGTATTTAACAACGTCATTAACATATTCATCTAATTGAGGTGTGTGATAATCATAATCATGTTCAAACTCTTTAAAATATTGTGATTCATCATCATCATTATAATGACAGAGTGCATCAGCATTGTTTCGTTTATATGCACTTACAAATAGTATGGTTGAGTTATCCAACAGAGTATAGTTTCCATATGCAGAACCACTAATTTCATGTCGGATAAGTAATCGTTTGTATGCTGATCGAAATTGTATTGCATTAGGATTATTGTTGAACCCACCACGACTTCGCATTGCACTGAAAAATACCTCTATATGGTCCTGACTAATTTTATAAGATAGCAGGTAAAACATTCCATAGGATTTTACTACATAAAATAATTTTAAAAGATTAGTAAGACATATAATAAGGCCTAAAAATCCAGTCTTGCGTGTGCTTTTTAATATTTGAATACCTTGCTGTTGATTATTGATATCATAATATTTAAGGCCTTCAATATATTCTTTAAAATTATCCAAAAAATCTTTAATATAATTAATCTTTTCGTCGTTAATTGGGCAATAATAATCTCCTTTTCCCAGTTTGTTTCGGCAATTAGTTAAATCAAATACATTGTTTAACACTTCACAAAATTCTGCAGTTGCTTTTGCTCCTGATAATAGTTTTAACTCTTCGCAGAATAATAAGCTACAGGATACACTTTTACTTAAAGTTTGTGCCGCCAAACGTACATTCATTTTATTTTCATGATATTGTATATGACTTTTTTTTAATTTATTGGCTGCATGCAAACCTTTACTATCTTGTAGCTCTTGCAATTTAACAATATGGTTCTATCTAATTATTTCCCCTTTATCATTTAAAAAAACTTGTTTCTCACCTAAAGTGTTGCGAACTAGTTTTAGCATATGGGCTGCGTCCCAAAAGAGATAAATTGGATTTGTTTGTTCTGGTGTTGCTGGATTGTTAAACCATGGCTTAAATGATGAAGAGAAGTAATCAAAGTTTGCGCCCAATGAAGTACACATTGATAAATTACTTGGGGCTTCATCAAATGTAATTGAATGACATACTGCTCCTGTTTCTTTCATCAATTCAAAACACTTAGTTAAAAGATTAGCTCTTTCACTTCCACAAAAACTATGGATAAGAAAATATCCAAGTGGAACTTTCCAATGGCCATTCATACAAATAGCCAAGAAAACTAGAGCATTTGTTGCCTCTTGGGAATTATTTTGATCATCTACTGTGGGTAGCATAGTACCCAAGTCCACTTTTCCATAGAATTTACCATTTAAATAAGAAATTTGTTTTTTTATAGCCATTTCGTCTATGCAAATATTGCATACCACTGGTTGAGACGATTGGCTTACACGTGACTGTATTGCTTCAAAAGCTTCTTTAGTAAACCCAGGTTCTCCATTGACAACTGAATACCACGATTTTAGTGTTGTCGGATGAGGCAGTAAATTTTTGAATGTTTTCCTTACAAACATGTATGCTTTAGCAGTTTAGCATAATAAAATTGCAAAGTAAGAGCAAAGCCTCGCATAGCTGGTGAATACTTGGCATTTCGGGATTTTAATTCTCTATTCAATATATCTTTAATTGCCTCAGAAGTATTATTCTATATAAAAAAAATGCAGGTTATATTATACAATTTGGATGTAAACATGAAAACAAACAACAAAAAAGAAATTCACAAACAATTACATTTAAAAATCTCAACATTTATTTTATTAAATATATAAAACTATATCAAAACACATTTTAAAATAAACATATTATTAATATTAATTAACTAATTACTACTATTAACACATAATTTACTGACTTTATGAGATGTACAATTACATTTAAAAATCTCAACATTTATTTTATTAAGTATATAAAACTATATCAAAACACATTTTAAAATGAACATATTATTAATATTAAGTAACTAATTACTACTATTAACACATAATTTACCGACTTTATGAGGTAATAGGTCTTTAAGAGAATGCTACCCGTGGGTTTGCTGTCTTTGTCTTACAAATGTACAATATAGCAAATTTTCGTTCACTAGTGTGCTGTTGGTTTCAATATTGAAACTAATTGACCCATTATTAAACACTTGGGTGAGAACATTGCTAAAGTATAAGACGAGGATAATATGTATATAGGTAGTGGCCTCTTAATGTAAAAAGATTCATTAGTACAAAATATACAACAAAAATAGTTGAACATATCGATAGTCTAGTGCACAGGTGTGGTATTAATTGACAACAATGCAATTGATTGGATAAAATATTAAACATGCACTTATACAATTTGAATATTATATGAAAAACTAAATGGAGAATTTTAATATTTATAGAATACTTAACTCATGTTTTCAAAAAATTTCACTACACCTGTGCACTATACCAACGTTTCCCAAAGTGTGTTCCGCGGAACCTTTGGGTTCCGCCAGATTTATGTGATTATTGAGGAAATTATTTTATATTATACTTAGATTATTTATATTATTAAAAATTATTTTTTTAAATAATTATTTAAAGAAGGGGGTTCTGCAAAACACAAATTATTTCTCAAGGGTGCCATGGTCGTAAAAGTTTGGGAACCGCTGCACTAGACCGTTGTTTGTCAATATTTTGTTTTAATACATTTAAATTCACAATACATGCACATCGCACATATAATAAACACAATTTTTTACCAAAATTGTGTCATGGGCTGCTTCACTGATCAAATTTTGTTTTTTCAAATGTTGAAACAAAGAAGATAAAGTTGATAATTTTTTTTGAAGCCGTTTCACTCGCTGTTGTAGAGTTTTTATTTTTCTTCTTTGTTTCAATATTTTAAGTTTTGCCCGTTTAGGTGTACTCAAATCAGGAGTTGCTATGTCACCAATATAACAAAGCCACTTGGAACGTTTTGGAGTTTCTTAAATAAATAATTTAAATAAATATAATATATAAAACAAAACATATTCCATATTAATAACAGTAATTCAAAAAATTAATTGGTACCTAGAATGTTCTCAACAGACACGTTCATAGCCATCTCTGAAGTAGACTGTTCACATTCAACAGCTAAAATAAAACAATTTTATTTTAATCTATTATTAAATAAATTGGAATTATTCTTACTCTGACGAGACACGTTCATAGATATCTCTGAAGAAGACTGTTCACATTCAACAGCTAAAATAAAACAATTTTATTTTAATCTATTATTAAATAAATTGGAATTATTCTTACTCTGATGAGACACGTTCATAGATATCTCTGAAGAAGACTGTTCACATTCAACAGCTAAAATAAAACAATTTTATTTTAATCTATTATTAAATAAATTTGAATCATACTTACAATGATGAGACACGTTCATAGACATCTCTGAAGTAGACTGCTCACATTCAACTGTTAAAATAAAACAATTTTATTTTAATCTATTATAATAGAAATTTGAATCATTCCTAACTCATCTTACCAAAATTGAATTTAGAAATTTTTTTAAATTTTGTTGGAAGTGCATTTTTTTTAGTAACTTTTTTGATCTAGTGTTTTTGTATGAATTTTCATCAAAATGTAGTGAACATAACTTATTATGTGGTAAAAACTCTTTTTCGGTATATCCACAACATGTAAGCCAAATTTTCCGAAGTTCTATGTCCGTTGGAAAACTAAAAATTAAAATGAAGTAAATAAATAATAGTAATAGTAATAGCTAATTAGCTATTGCAAAGCCCAATGCAAAAACCATATTATATTGTGTATTATTTATATAATCTAATTTATCTATTGTTTTATTATGTTTAATTATTTACATTTCAATAACTTACTTGTGTAATATTAAGCCTGGTACTTTAAATGCTGAGGACTGACAAAAAAAACAACATCGCCGATGCATGATTAAGTATTGATATTTGAATTCGTGAATATTTAAAGTGCGTAACTACTAACTCAAAGACCGAACTAACGAAGTACTCGAACTTTAAGTTTTAACAAATAAAAAAGTAAAATTTTAAATTTGAGACTCATCTTTATTTCTTATCAATGGACATTGATATGACTATGATCCGGTACGACGCAGGCGCATAAACTTGTTATTCCCTGAAATTAAATGGGTGGTGGGGGTTATATTGGACACAGCTCGGTATACGAGAAATACACACATAGCTCCATCCATTGTATATGATCTAAGATATAACGTAACAATTTGGGAGTGATAACGTCACAGTGATACCACAACATCTCCTTTTTTTATATATATATATATAATACAAAAATCAAAATATTACATATTACACAAAATAGAAACCAATAACACTGCTCCTTACAAAATAATAAAAAAAAAATCTTAAAATTAGATAAAAAATTACAAAAGTAATAACAAAAAATATTAACACAAACGATACCTAGTGTATTAATCTACAAATAAAGTTAACAAATTAATAGTTTATTTAGACATATTTTAAATGTATAAATGTTAGAAAATTATGATAATGGTAGCATAATAGTATTATAATAATGGTAGCTTTACTCAAATTTACTAGGTGGCTTAACTACTCAACCACTTTTAGTTATAGTATGTCCAATGTTCTGAAATGCCATTAGTTCATCATTAATACTATTATTTCCTGTATCTAAAGAATCATTATTTCTTTCAATTTCATTGTTGTTCTTTTGAGTGTTTACTTCATCGTTTACAAAATTACTATCTTGGAATCTTAAATCATCATAGCTTATCCTTTCTTCACTACACTTATTACTCTGATTATTGTCTTCAGATATATCATACATAAAATTAACTCTAGGTTTTAAAAATTGACTATTTCTCCTGACTAGTTCACTTTTATTGTTCACTTTGACTAAATATGACCTAGGTTGCTTCAGTTTTTTCACTATTACTGCTTCAACCCATTCCTTACTAAATTTATCTTGACACCAGATCTTTTGATTTTCACTAAAATTGCTTACTAATTTAAATCCTCTATCGTACCATTGGTTTTGTTGTTCTTATATTTAATGTTATTTTTCCCAGGATATACTATTTTGGGTCTGAAATTTTTACTCTCAATCCAAACCAGTTTAGTTCTAAGTTCCCTGCTTTGCAACATCTGAGCTGGAGAATAACCTACTCCTGCTATTGGTGTGTTTCTATAATACAATAAATACAGTTCAATGTCTGTTTTTGTGAAGCTAGATTTTTTAAGCATTGATTTGACTATGTCAACTCCTTTTTCCGCCAAACCATTTTCTTTAGGAAAATTTGGACTAGATGTGATTACTTCAAATGACCAACTATCTGCAAAATCTCTAAACTTTGCACTATTAAACGGATTATTATCGCTCACTGTTTGCTCAGGTACTTCAAATTTACTAAAAATTGTTTTTAACTCTTTGATTACACTCTCTGCTGTTTTATCTCTCATATAACAAACTTCCAACCACCGTGAATAATAATCATAAACAATTAGATATATTTTCCCTTGATTCTCAGCAATGTACATGGCTACTTTCGTAAATGGTGTATCAGGTATGGTGTATCTCATGGCTTAGCATAGGTTCCTTAATCTTACTTTTGCTGTATTTCTGACAGACGTTACAGGCACTTATGTAATTTTCAATGTAAGACTTCATTCCAGGCCAGTAATAAAAATTTCTGGCTTTCATGTATGTCTTAGTTGACCCTATTTGTGTTTCGTACAACAATTGAATGACTGTTTTTCTCAGTTTTCTAGGGACAATGGCTCTAGATCCAAAATACACTATACCAATTAATATGTATCCCAAAATTTGAGAATCCCAATAAATGATTGTTATAAATCAAATAATTCCAATAAATGTCAGTTCCAAGTATTGTAATTCCAGAAATTGTCTGTTCCGATCAATATATTCCAATCAAAACTAAACCTAATACATTATTTTCAAATAACTGTTTTTCCGAATATTGTTCCGAATATTATTCCGAATATTGTTGGTTCCATAAATTAACATTCCAGTATAATACGACATACCACTATACCATTGTTAACCAATATTTCTGACCTATTTCGAAAATAGTGAATTAATTCTTGACTCTCCTTATCCTTATTAAAAACTACCCAACCTTGATGAAAATGAATTAAAACTCTACTTAGAACTTCATCTTTCTCTACTTCACTTCTGAGCTCTTTTAACTTTTCCTCTGTCACTCTTATTTCATATTCTTTAACAGTGTGAACCATATCATTAATCTCACTGTCTTCCTTAACTCTTTCATTCAATATGTTCCTACTTAACAAATCAGCGATGTACATGTATTTGCCTGGAAGATATTTTAGATTGAAAGTATATGGAATTAATTTTAGCTTTCAGTGTACACAATAGTGTCATTTTTACCATAGATGTAATTATGAAATTTTTTACAGGATTCGGTTACCGCTAGAAATTCTTTCTCTATTTGAGCCCACGATTTTTCAGTATCAGATAATGAGCGAGAGAAATAGGACAATGGTTTTTTATTTTGCATTAAACAACACCCTATTGCATCTTGAGACACATCACACTGTATTTCCAGCTGCAATTTAGGATAATACATGTGCAAAATCGTAACTTGCGCAATAAGTTCTTTAATATCATTGAATGACTTATCATGAGTCCAGTTCCAGCTCCAAAAACATCTTTCTTCAGCATTTCCCTTAGTGGTCCAGAGATTTCTGCCAAATTAGGAATAAACTCCCTTATATAATTTATTATACCCATGATAATTTGCAATTCTTTTTTATTATTTGGCTTTTTTAAATCTAGTATTGATTTGATTCTCTCTTTATCCGGCTTAATAACTTCCTCATCGAACAAAACTGCAATTTTTCAACGTTAAATTTTATATTTAATGACCCTGCTCGTTCCATAACTTTTTTTAATATTTTGTCATGCTGCTCCTTAGTCTGTGCACACACAAGTACATCATCAAAATATAATACAACTCCATTAATATCACCAAAATATTTATACATTGATTTCTGAAATAACTCAGGAGCCGATGACACTCCAAATGGAAATCTTTTAAACCTATATAATATACCATATGGTGTACTGAAATTAAAAATTTTGCTCGATTCCTTATCCAATATCATATGATAGAACCCACTTTTGACATCCAAGACACTAAAGTATTTTTTATTTGTTAATTCAATCTAAATTTCTTCCAAAAATGGTATTTGATAAACTTCTCTTATTATATACTTATTCAGCTCACTTGGGTCTAAACATATTCGTAGACTTTTATCTTTCTTTTCTACAATAACCATATTACTCACCCACTCACAAGGTTCATTAACTTCTTCAATAATGCTTAAACTAACTAATTCATTTAAAGTCTCCTTTAATTTATTTTTAATTGCATGTGGTAATCTCCTAGCTGGACATATTTTTGACTTAGCCTCATTATTTAATTTTATAGAAATTTCATCTGGGAAAGAACCCATTCCAGTAAAAATATCTATACTATTATTAACAAAATTTTCTTTCTCTTTATCATTTAAAATTTTTATTTTATTTATGTGACTCTGACAATTTAATTTTGCATTATTTACATATCCCAATCTCTTACAATCAATTAAACCTAAAATTGGTTTAGTCTCATTTTCTACTACTATGAAATGTGTATCTATTTTGATTTTATCATTTCTAAGTGCAACATTGATTTTACCCAAAGGTTTAACTACAAATCCTCCAAAACGCTTCGATTTTTAAATTACATGCTACTGGTTTTAGATTTAATTTTTTACACATACTTACTGGCAAAACATTTACCTCAGCCCCCGAGTCTATTTTGATATTTAATTCACAATTATTTAATAACACTTTTTCAGACCAGTCGTTTCCATTCTTTTCTAATAAACTCAGTATCACAACTTTGTTTATATCTACTTCACAGTTTATATTGTAAACCTGGTTATTTTTCCCATTATTACTACTACTAGCATTGCTATTATAATTAGACTTACCATTACTAAAATTACTGCTATTAAATTTACAACAATTAGCAAAATGATTTAATTTACTACATTTATTACATTTCTTACCGTAACCATAGCATTCATTTATGCTATGATTTGACCCGCACCTTTTACAATTTGTAATTTGTTTGACATTCGTTTGATTTGATTGACCCTGTGTTTCCTGTTGATGAAATCTTTTCTTGAACTGCTTTTTAAATTTTTGATCACCTTTCCCCATGATATTGACTTCTTTTGACTCTTCTTGGAGTATCTGCCGGTTGATCTCAGCTTCCTCCAAAGCCTGACACTGCTTCACTAATTTATCAAGTTCCAAATTGTCTCTCAGAAGTCTGGCTTGCAACTCCTTGTTACGCAATCCGATTTTTATTTGAGTGCGCAGTATTTTTTTTTCCAAAGAATCAAAAGAGCACGATGCTACAAGAGCTTTCAAGTCAGTGTAGAAAACATCAAAACTTTCATTTTCAAACTGTTTTCTCGAGAAAAAACGAAAATGTTCCATAACCTCATTTTTTTTAGGTATGCAATAATCTTCAAAAGCTTTTAACACTTCATCAGCCGTTAACGGTTTAATCTTGAAAGTATTATAAAGCCTTAGAGCCTCAGGCCCCACCAAATTTAATACACAAGCAATATTTATATTTTCTTTTTTTGTGTCGGTCTCGGTTGCCGTGAAATATATGCTTACTTCTTGTTTGAATCGATTAAAGTTTTCTTCCAGGTTGCCTTCCAACTTAAGATGCTCTGGTTTATTGTAAATGTGGGCCATTTTAACTTTATTTATCCGCAATTATCCACTTAATCACTAACTTGTTTTCTAAAGATAATTTAACGACTGCGCCATGTTTTAGATTTTCACAAACTAGCCATTAATTAGTGGTTATAAATTATTATTTATAAAAAAATAGAAAGAAAACAATTCATTTAGACATATTGAGTTTTAATTAATTAATTAAATGTATATAACAATTTTAGACATGTGTCGTTAGTGACGACTTCTATATTATCACTTATCTTGTATATAATATAACGTAACAATTTGGGAGTGATAACGTCACAGTGATACCACAACATCTACAAGATCAAGGTTAGTGGGTCTAGGACATTTCGCCGCCACCGTTTCGCCGCCGGACGTTTCGCCGCCGGACATTTCGCCACCACCGATTCGCCGCCACTGTTTCACTCGCTCGCTCGGACAATTAAAAAACGAAAATATCCCTCGATTTGCTATGCAACGCTACCTCAAGTACACAACACGGTAAATAAAATACATTTTTGTTGCACCGATTCACCCGGCGGGGTCACTCGCTCGCTGCGCTCGCTCGGACAATTAAAAACGAAAATATCCCTCGATTTGCTATGCAACGCCACCTCAAGTACACAACACGGTAAATAAAATACATTTTTGTTGCACCGATTCACCCGGCGGGGTCACTCGCTCGCTGCGCTCGCTCGGACAATTAAAAACGAAAATATCCCTCGATTTGCTATGCAACGCCACCTCAAGTACACAACACGGAAATAAAATGCATTTTTGTTGCACTGAGTCACCCGGCGGGGTCACTCACTCGCTGCGCTCGCTCGGACAATTAAAAACGAAAATATCCCTCGATTTGTTATGAATCGGTGGCGGCGAAACAGTGGCGGCAAATCGGTGGCGGCGAAACAGTGGTGGCGAAATGTCCGGTGGCGAAACGGTGGCGGCGAAAAGTCCGGCGGCGAAGTGTCCGGCGGCGAAATGTCCGGGTCCGAAGGTTAGGTTAGTATGACCATGCCTCGTGTCGAGGGAGTTGCACATGCTACTATGACCATGACACGTGTCGGGATAGTAAGCCACCAATTAATGTATATTGCAATAATAACGCATCTACGAGTAAGGTCACCTTGACTTTGGAAGTGCATCTTTGTATTGCACATTATCTAGCCACGCCTATGTTCGCAACAACAACTACAAGGATACCTGGTTTCACCCAGAAGGCTACGGAACGATGTAAACAAGAGTCGCACCACATATATAAGGGAGCTCAAAAACCAACAACGGCAGGTGTACCACAGCCACCAACACCTGAGCACCTTCACGACACTCAGCCACTTCTTAAATTAATTACATGTATTTTATTTTATACGTAATAAATCGTTAAAAAGTTGTAACTTTCATTTCAAATATCATCTTTAAGTCAAGTATTAATATTGGCACGCAACAATATTATTTATTATTATTACATTACTATAGCAGTTTGTGATGTATGAACCAAGTTAAAATGATTCAATTTTAATAAACTTTTAATTGTTTTATTAGTGGTACTTGGATGTAATTAACAACTCTTATTCATGATAATATTTTATTTATATTTATAATTGATATTGAAGTAACTTCATAAAAGAACCACAACAATTGTTAACTAAAATAACATTACACACCACTTTCTTTTATTAATTAACTATACTTTAAACTTTTAATATACACATTTTCATAAAACGTCAACCTGACATAGTTTATTTATAACATTATGTTCTATTGAAATTGAATTAAATAAAACTTATCACATTTCTATAATTTATTTATACATATATACTATATTTATATAGGTACAAATGAGGATTGTAATATAACGTACCTAATACATTTTTTTTTAATGACTTATAGCATATTTATTTAAAATTAAAACTTTATTTTTCGCATATAAAATTTGTGAAATTTTTCGTTTAAATGTTTCATATCTACTACACGATTATTATACCGCTCGTACATATTAAAAGTATAAGAATATGTGGACTTGATATAATTTCTTAAATTAAAAAATTGTACATACTACACAATATGAACATAATAATAACATTAATTTTTAACATTGACTATAGAAAATAAATATGAAGTCCTATACGACTATCTATGTCTATGTACTCGAATAATCGGATTTATTAGTTATATTGTTTAATTTAAACATTTGACATTTATTTTTATATTATAGTAAGCAGTGGCGCAACTAGGGTGGGGTTAAGGGGTTGTAACCCCCCCCCCCCCCCCCCCCGAAATTTTCCCGAGGTTTAGTGTTATGTTTTTTAGCTGCCGTAGTTAAAAACACATAAAAAGGAGTAAAATAAAAGAGGCAGTCCACGACAATTAATCTGCTAGTGCTCATCAACAATATTACTCTATATTACCATTGTTCTGTGATATTACTCTATGCACCTGACCCGGCCGGCTGGTGACAGGGTACGGTCAATGTTATACATAATTTGTTTCACTGAAAATGGTCACACTGTAAAAGGAGGCATTGTTAGCGTCAATATATTTTATCGATACGGGGCGGCGCCTTTATGATAATCTATGTAATACACCCATTCATCACGTCAGATAAAATCGAACTTGATAACAATATTATGATTTCGATTAAAACTGAGTACACCGTGTAGTCAGTACGAAAATTAAAACTATTTTATATTTATTGTTTATTGTTTAGTTGAAGGTAAATTATCACAATATTACTTATAATCAAAATAATTTATACAAATGGCAAAACGAAAAATAAATGATTTTTTCTTTACAAAAACTCCAAAAATCATCAAAGAAACTACCAGTAATATTGTTACATCACCATTCAAAGAAGATGAGTGTGTAGTAGAAAATAGTTCTGTTTCAATGATTGTAAGTAATGTTTAAATTAAAAAAAAAATTTAATATATAATTTCTCTTATAGTCTTATCAGCTTATGACTTTAAAATAATTATGAATAGTCCAGCATGTAGGCATGCAGCCAATAATATTTTTCAAAGTAGATGATAAATATATTACATTTTTTTTAAAATTATGATTGCTTGAATTTTAAAGTACCCTAATATTTGCTAATTATTATTTATTGCTTTGCTTCAAACTAGCCAAGCACTTGTGATGTTGTTAATGCAGTTGAAAAAAATATAGAAAATGACATATCATTTTATGTTGGAAAGAAAGTGTGTATAGTATAATAATGAGTTTTTTGTTTATTGCTTGTTAGTACTTATTAAGCTTTTGGTGCTTTTTATTTTAGTTGTCTGAAGATGAAAAAGTTACAGCATTGGCAAAGCTTAAGCATCCCACTGCAGACTATATTTTTCCTAAAACTGGAAAAAAAATCTGAAATGTCAAATTGCATGGTTTTTTCAATTTAAATGGCTTCATTATTCATTTGAGCAAAATGGTGTGTACTGTAAAACTTGTGTATTTTTCAGTCCGAATGATGGTGTAGGTAAAGGAGGACATCAGAATCCAGGAAAATTAGTATTAGAAAAATTTGACAACTGGAAGAAGGCGTTAGGTGATAAAGGATTCTTCAAACTTCATTCAGAAAGTGATTATCATAAAACATGTTAATATCGTCATGATCATTTTTTGGCAGTCAAATCGAAAAATGTTAATTCAATAAATATTCAAATTCACACTATGCTTAAAAAAGAAATTGAAGCAAACCGGTTAAAGGTTATTTCAATAGTAAAAACAGTTATATTTTGTGGAAGGCAAGGTATAGCCTTAAGAGGGCATAGGGACAGTGAAATGTTATTAAATGCTAATGAGAATATTAATGAGCCTGAATGTAAGGATGGAGATTATAGACAGTTACTTCGGTTTCGAATAGATGCTGGAGATGAATATTTAAGGAGTCATTTAACTTCTTGCGCAAAAAATGCAACATATCTGAGCTGGAAAATACAAAATGAGATATCTTTTGCTTGTAATAATCTTATTTTACAAAATCTTGTATGTGCTGTAAACAAAGCCAAAAGGGTTTTCTGTATTGGCTGATGAGACCAGTGACATCTCCAATAAAGAACAGCTCACCATTTATGTGCGTTATGTTAATTGAGAACAAAAAAAAATTAGAGAAGATTTTTTACAATTTGTGGAAGTTACTGATGTAAGTGGCAAAGCATTAGCACAAACTATACTTCAAAATCTTGAGATTATGGGACTCGAACTGAATTACTTAATTGGACAAGGGTACGATAGAGCGGCGGCTATGTCCGGGAAATTTAATGGAACACAAAAACATATCAATGATAAATATCCTATGGCTTTATATATCCACTGTGGAGCACATTGTTTAAACTTGGCTATTTCATTTAGTTGTAATGTAACTGATATTCGAAACTGTATGGGCACAATGCAAGCTATATGTAACTTTTTTGGCTATCGTAAAAGACAAAATGTACTCAATCAATTCAGAATAAACTACATGAATCAAAATTGAAAAAACTAAAAAAGTTTTGCCCTACAAGGTGGGTTGAGCGACATGACGCTGTACTTGTGTTTCATGAACTTCAACCAGCAGTTGTGGATGCACTTAATGAAATATCTACTTGGAAAGATAATGAGACTTCTGCTTTAGCTAACCAACTTAGTTCCTCCATCCATCAATTAAGGTTTCAAGTAGCCTTATTGATATTAGTAAAAGTATTTTCAATAAGTGTTCCTTTTAGCAAATTTCTTCAAACTGAAAACTTAGATTTAGAATCTGCTCTAAAATTTGCTAATATGACTCAATCAACTATAAAACAAATCCGTGATAACGCAAATGCTGAGTTTGAAAAAATATTTAAAGAAGTAGAGGATGTCTGTAGTAGTTTTGATATAACTGTTAGTGTTCTAAGAACAACAAGTCGACAAAAAAATAGGAGTTATGTTATGAATAATAATCCAATAGAATATTATAGAATCTCAACATTCATCCCATTTCTTGATAATTTTCTTGAACAACTCCACGGAAGATTTCTTGAACATAGGGCCAAACTAAAAAGTTTCAACTGTTTATTACGTAAGACCAGCAAACAAATATCTGAAGAAACGTTTGAGGACTTCAAAATTCTGTTCAATTTTTATACTGATATATTAAGTGACAGCATCAATTTGACTAGCTTAGAAATGGGTTATGGTGAACTTAAACTGTGGTATAACAGTTGTGCATTCAAATCACCAAATTTGTCGTCAACAATAACAGAACTATTTTTCCATTGTAATCCTGATTTTTTTCCTTTAATCTCAAAGTTATTGCAAATATTAATTACGCTGCCAGTCACAACAGCTACTGGAGAGAGGTCTTTTTCATCCTTGTGTCGACTTAAAAATTATCTCAGAAATACTATTGGTCAAAAGAGACTAAATGGATTGGCAGTCCTCAATATACACCAAGATATTAATGTTGATCCATCAATGGTTATTGATGAAATGGCTAAAACTTCAAAACGGAGACTCAATCTTAATTTATAAGTGTTTTTTATTCATAATATGACTATTTCTATACTTATGACTTTATTATTTTATTTCTTGTTATGAATGATGATTGAGAAATATTAAGTATACATTATATTTATAAATAATATATTAACATTATTTATGTAATAAATTATATAATTAACCGTACAGGATTTTATCTTATGTATATATTATATTGTACTAATGTAACCCCCCCACCAAAAAAAAAAAAAAAAATGTTTTCTAGTTGCGCCACTGATAGCAAGTATTAGGTAGTTAATTGCACGTAAAAATTCACCAGTCGGTAATGTTTGTTACGTGGTGATATACCCGTAGAAAATTATTGTCAATTATACGTACTTAAATATTTTCACATTATTTTTTTTACTATAATTCATATTTTTATCACTGACCGGCGTCAGCGGTTGTCTACAAGATTCTTGCGTTTAACATTACTCAATTATGAAGAGGTAATTAGAATATTTTTTTTATAGATTGAGGATAGTCAAATATTTTGATTATTATTTAAAATATAATACCATATTATTATTATACACATTAATACATTACACCAAATGGTTTTATTAACCCCCGTTAGTGGTTATTTAAAATATCGGGCATTTATAATTTTTCAAATTACTCATTGTAAGTGATTTAGATTATTTCGTGTACTTTCATATCTTCATTGTCCAAGAAGTCAAGCTATCATTTAATGTTTTTTAAAACAATTATCTATTGTTTGTTGAATGTTCTCTCTCTCTCTCTGCAGTATTCAATCTAATGATTGGTTTGCAGCAATTTCCATGCTTCTCTATCCACTAGCTTTTATCTTCAATTCTTGGTATGAGTTACATCCTTGATCTTCCATTATCTGACTTATGTATTGCAAACTTGGTCTTCCCTATCGTTTTTTCCGTCGATTACACCTTCTATGATTAGTAATAGCAGCCAATCATGTCTTAAAATATGACCTATTAATTCGTTTTGCCTTTTCTGTATACTCTTCCACATTGATTTCCTCTTCGATACCTTTTCTAAAACATCTTCATTAGTGATTCTATCAGTCCAAATTATCTTTTGCATCCTCCTGTAACACCACATTTCGAATGCCTCTATTTTTCTAATTTCTTCTTTTGCAATAGTCCATGTTTCACATCCTTATAACATAATGCTCCAGATGTACGTTTTTAGCAGATTCTTCCTGATATTGAGGTCAATGCTTTTTGAAGTAAAAATATTTCTTTTCTTATTAAATGCCACTTTAGCTTGGCATATTCTTTTTATAATTTCTTTTTTGCATCTCCCATCTGAGCTTATAGTGCTGCCTAAATACAAGAAGTCTTCTACTTGTTCAATATTTTCACCATCCTTTAATTTTATACATGTTCTTATGCTGTTGTATCTACTACATACGAGTACTTTCGTTTTCTTTGTGTTTATTTTCATATGTAAATCTTTTTCCATCACTGTTCCAATGTTTCTAAAAGTGTTTTTAGATCTTTTTCGTTCTCCGCTATTATTGCAATATCGTCTGCGAATCTCAACATGTCTATTCTGTAACCGTTTACCTTTATTCCTAGTTGTATTCTCTGACGCGGACCCAGGAGAACGACATTTGAATTCAAATGTTATTCTCCCGCCGTGTCGGCCCATACCAACCACCGGACCACGGTAGGGCAACACCAGCGCCCGGCCGACAACGGCATAGGAGGCTAGGAGCGCTGGAACGGTAACGAAACCGGTACCGAATGGCCGGCAGTCAGTCAGTCTTTTGCTACACCGCGTATCGCGCATCGCACCCGTCCGTACCTATTTCTTTTTTGTTTTTTTTTATATTGTTATATGAAAACCACGATCGGTTTCACCTTTTACATTTTTGTTATTGCATCACGTGCGCGACTTACATTGTTTTTTTCTCGTAGACTTTTTTTATTAAGCCAAAATAAAGCTACGCACCTCGCCGGTGCCAAGCCATTTGGCTATATTGTGTAACCGCACTCACTTGCGCGACTTTTTTTTTTTTTTTTTTTTTTATTTATCAATAAAAATTTTTACAATTTACAATAAACAATTTGATAAATCACAAAAAATTGATTATCTATCTCTTTTAAGCATAGCTTGAGTTAGAGATAGAGAGTGTAACCATGCTATTCTAAAAAATAAAAATAATATATACAATTATATAAATAAATAAAATGTGTACAGTTTAGTTAGTTATTTAAAAAAAAAAAAAAACAATTTTAAAATAAAAATATAGAAGAATCAAAAATTACAGCAGAAAATAAAAGACTTGTTCTTAACATATCAAAAACGTAGAATTAGGATCCACAATAAAGTAATACCAAAAATAACAGAATATTATTCTGACATTATCAAGTTTAATTACTTTAATATAACTATCTATTAATATATGCATAAAACAAAAAATAATTAAACTAACTCTAAGAATAAATACTTATAAACACATTGTTTAACACTACTTTGATGCTGATGGATGTTTTTTTTATACTCATATGGCATTAAGTTGAAGTACGTAGGCCCCAAGTAGTCCACAAATGATTGACCGAAAGATTTTTTGGGATATTTAACGGGAATATTATAAACCATATTTTCTCTTTTATTTTCAGAATAAGTGTTATTTTTCCCCTTTATTAATTGTTTGAAAATAAACATGATTGCTATTTTTTTGTAGAGGAATTTAACTGGTAGAACACCCAAAACCCTATAGTTTCGACTAGTCGACCCTTCAAGAGCATACTTATTCAAACATATTCTAACTATTTTATTTTGATTTACTTGTAGCTGTTTTAAAATACCATCACCTAGTCCACCCCATATTAATAACCCATACTGATAAATCGACTGATATAAAGCAAAATATACTATACGAATTGTTTGTGTAGGTATTAAATTCTTAAGCTTTATAAATTTGTAAGTTATTGTACGTAACTTTCCTAATAAGTTATGTATATGTAAATTCCATTTTAAATGTTTATCAAAAACAATACCTAAATATCTGATTCTAGAAACTTCATTTATTATACTACATGTATGTATGTTGCAAAGTTCTGTATTAAGGCATCTATGTATGGTTATTGAGTTACAATTAGTATCAGTTGAGGTCCTATTAATAGAAAAGGACATAAACATAGTTTTATCTTCATTTAATGTAAGATTTCTATTACAAAGACATTTATAAACTTTATTCAAACCAAAAGTAGCTTTATCATGAACTCTATTCCACGATTTGTCCGAGAAAAGTAGACATGTATCATCTGCGTAAGTAACGACCAAACCATCGATATTAATATCACAGATGGAGTTAATATATAATATAAACAAAATAGGCCCCAACACACTGCCTTGTGGAACTCCGTAATTAATAGAACTTTCATGACCAACAACATTATTTATTTTTACCATTTGTTTTCTATTAATTAAGTAACTCTTAAACCAATTTAGACTAACATTTTTTATTCCAAAACTAGGTAGTAACTGTAATAGAATTTTATAATTAACTGTATCAAATGCCTTTGCCAAGTCCAAAAAAATCGCTATTACTTTGTTGCCACTATCTAATTCTTTATATAAAAACTGAGTTGTACTATAAAGAGCGTCCTCTGTACCAATACCAGGCCTAAATCCATACTGATTTTTAGATAATAGTTTGTTATTTTCCAAAAATGTAATTAACCTTACTTTAATTATTTTTTCTAGGATTTTGGAAAAATTTATTAGCAGGGATATTGGCCTATAATTGTTAACATTCTTACTATCTCCACCTTTTAAAAGAGGTTTAATAACTGCTACCTTTAAATTATCTGGAAAAACACTTTGCTTTATACTGAGGTTATAAATATAAACAAGCGGATCAATTATTAATTCTACTTTTATTGTTCTTTTTTTTTTTTGTTTTGTCTATCTTTATTTTATTAAGTCAAAAATAAAGAGACTACATAACTACCAATTTTGTGTTGTTCTTACCCCGGACCACCCACAACATCAAATCGACGACACGCGGTCAGTTCGAATCCCGACGCCCGTGTCAATTTGGCTCCCCGTACAGGAATCACCGGTAAGTGAAAACATACTTACCATACTACTATTTTCGTTTTTTTTAAGCATCAATTAGGTTAAGTGGCGCGAAAACCACGCCGCAAAAACGTGGTTTGCTGCGGGTGTGAGGGAAAAACTCGTTGCTGGGGAAAACCTGGTGTTGGGAAAAACCCGGAGCGTCGTAATAAACATTTACGTAACAGCACGATAACACCGGTCGCCCACACCGACCGCGACGCGCGTGCCCCACGGATAACCACCTGAGACGCGCACCAACCGAAGCGAGCGCGCCCCGCGGAGAGTAAACCGAGACACACACGGGCCCGTCTACGACACCAGATAGCGCAGTAGACGTACCACCACTGTCCCAACCATCCGCATCACCGCTGCACGGCGTGACCGGTTTCCACACACACACACACACACGCGGCTCGGGTAGGAGTAGGGAACGGCGCATCGTAGTATCTGGGTCACGCACCTCTCTCGCACCACCACTACCCCGTCAATATATATAGACGCGCGGCTAATAACAACAACACACACATTCACAGACGTACTCACCACACACAATACACAGTGAACCTACCTCGCGTGAAAATGTCCGGAAAATCCATCAACCAATTAACTATTCCAGAGTTAAGGTACGAATGTGAACGACGCGGACTGCACGCAGGGGGAACTAAATCTGACCTGGAAGTACGACTTGCTCAATACCTAGAAAACAACGGCATCGCATCAACGAACGTTAGGTTCACACCACAGGAGAGAGGCACCACTGGGACTGGGGGACACACCCCGGAACCGACAGAGAATACCCCAACGGGTAGCTGGGTGGACCAACATACCACTCAGACCAACGAACACCCGGCCGCCGTGGTAGGAAACAGCAGATATTCCCCATCACTACTCGACTTACCTAATGCGACCAAAGCCAGTAATAGCGCGTTCGTACGTACAGGACATCATGGTCCGAACACGTCACCGGACATGGAGCAACGGCTGGCCACACTCGATGCGAGCATGAACCGCTTTTGCGAGGACCAACGTCGCATTGCGGAAAGCATGCGCCGCATCGAGTTGGGGATAACAGTACCGATTGCGAACCCGTCGGTGACCGCGCGGACCCAGACGGGTAGGAACTCAAACCAAACACAGCACGAGGACTCACCACCCGTCCGTATGCCAACGCCACAACTACACAGCACAAGGAGGGGGGATGGTAACGAGACACGACGCACAGCGAACGACACCGCGGACTACGGTGTGAGATATTCCGCGATAGGCGAGACGACTACCGGATACGACACACACCGAAACCGAACAATCAGATTCGCATACACTCCTCCTACATACCACCACACCGACACAACCACACAACTTCAGGAACAATCCACGTAGATACCGTACGAAGATATGCGCACAGCGAGGTCGTCGCTACCCGAATACAGTGGGCAGATGCTCGAGGACCCCGTACGGTATATCAACAACACCGAAGCGATACTACAACAGACTAACATACATAGGGCGGGCTGGACGAAAACCGTAGAACCACAGCTAAAAGGGACAGCCATGACTTGGTGGAACTCCAACTATTGGACCTGTCCTGGGACGAATTTCGCGTTGAATTTTTAGAAAAATTCGACTACGCGGAAATTCAATTACAGCTGCGAGCGGATATAGTTTCGTCCCGGCAATCACACACACAAACACTTGTAACGGTCAAAATTCGATCGGTAATTTATTATATAATATTAAGCGATAGCGCTCTCCGTCCCGCGGACACACCCGATGCTGCCACCTGAAGTAATTAAAATATTATAATCGGCGTACACACACACTATCTCCGCTACCTAGTACCCGTGGTGAGAGTAATCGGCCAGTATTGCATTGTAATCATAAACCTATATAAGTAAAACGAGTATCGGCAAGTTAAAATAATTACCGAGCATAAAATATTAAAATTTCGCGTGAGATGTGCGATACGTCCGACGCATGTGTTAGTGTTCTTTTGTCTTTTTGCCGAACAACAATATGCCCGAGTAATAACACCACCTCACCGAGGACGTCCTGGTGACGTGCCTCGAACCGCATACGAAATTGGGTAACAAATTGATTTTATTTATTATAATACACCTTGGCCGGTACTCGTTTTTATCATTATTATTATTATTGGTGTTCTTAGGGGTATAACACTCATGATGTGTTTTTATGAATATACATATATACTTATTATTATTATTCACGCCGGTAACCGCTCGTCGGAGCCGTGCTATACTGTATAGTGGTTTAAAATTTAAATTATATTATTATTATTGTATGTTTTTTTTTTGTTTCTCATTTAGGTGGCCTTTTCTTTTAAGACCAAGTTTTTATGCCACATGGCTTTTCTTGGCCATAACTTTATTATTATTATCATATTTCTTATTTTAAATAAAACATAAATTTACAATTATCTCACCCCCAAATCTGATGTCAATTATTATTTTTAACAAAATTCCTTATCACTTATACAAAAATCCCGTATGCTCCGATTTTCGAATCTCGGCTACGGGTTGGCGACCTTAAAGTTAAGTTCCGTCAACATACGCTCCGCGCCGAACCTGGGTAGGCTATCGTGTGAGACGTTATACACTGACGGAATTCGTACTGCAAAAGAACCAACTAGCCCGACGGATCACCACCGGCCTAACGCAACTGCAGCTAGTAGGGATAGTCGCCGAACTAACGCGCGACGAATATCGAACGCATATACGTTTGCAACGGCCGGCGACCTTCGGCGATCTACGGCGGATCGCCGGAGTCCTAGACCCGTCAAACAACGAAAATACACACAAACCAAAATCGGAACCCACCAAACCATGGAGGAGGGGCAGCGCACAACACCTAGGAAGCCTCACAGACCAAGCAACCGTGACAGAGAGGGGGGGGGAAAGACAACCTCCCGACCCGTGTAGGTACTGTGGAGGGGGTCACTGGAACAGCGACTGCCCTAACAACCCACCAGCTTCGGGAAACGACGAATGAGACGGCGGAACTTAGTCCAACACGCCGTCTCATCGACAACAATTGCACAACCACAACATCAACCACTGAATAGCTGCAATAACAGCGGGAATATTGTCAACAAACGCTCGCATAACACACAGGCACAACAGCCCAATCAGCGAACGTTTTCAAAAATATCACCCGCAACACATAAGACAATTCCCGATAGTGATAAGTCACCAATAACACACACACTGACCACTACATCGGAAATTCAACCTGTATTCGTGGATCAAGTTCGTGACATAGCGGCAGGCGAGTCGGAACATTTGGTAATGGCGGTTCAACCCGCCACCAACAACACCGGCCATACAGCCGGAAATCACTCGTCCAGCTACCACGAACCAACCACGTCTACTAGCGCGACGCGAACATGCCCCGACAAAATTCCAACACCAGCTGTCGAACTCGAATTTAGGTCAGGCTTCGTAACCGCACTATTAGATTCATATGCACAAAAAGGACTACCCACATTAGTACGCATGGCGGACGGTCACACCGTCCAAACACTAGGTATATACACGTTCGTAACCAGAATAGGTCACCTAGACGTAGCATTCACAGCAGCCGCACTGGAAAACTTGTTTTGTGACATATTACTGGGACACGACTTTCTTGTGGAAAACGAAGTGTCTTGGGACTACACTACGTGCACAATACACCTAGGTTCAAAAAGGAGAACAACCGCATGCTGGAAAGGCCGTGTAAACAACAAAAAACCACCAACAGACCTCACTCAGTTAGAAATTAACGGCGACACACACACACGCGCTGAGGCTCGCCGATGTACTTAATATGTATCCGGAAGTGTTTAGCGAAAAGGTAGGCCGCACTAAACTGATCGAACACGACATACTCCTTAAGAACAAAACACCAATAGCACTTAAACCGTACCCATACCCACACACTAAACAAACAATAATCGACGACATGGTTAGGGACATGGAAGAACAGGGGCTAGTAGAACCTAGTACATCACCATGGGCCGCCCCAGTTGTCCTAGCTAAGAAAAAAGACGGATCAGCCCGTCTATGCATCGATTATAGACGACTTAACGATGTGACCGAATCGGACGCGTACCCCATGCCCGACCTTAACAAACTCATCCGACAAATAAGGGGGGCACGCATATTCAGCGTGCTAGATTTGCGATCGGGATATTGGCAGGTACCACTAAACCAAAATGCAAGGAAATACACGGCATTTCGGACGCGCCGCGGCCTATACCACTTTCGAGTACTTCCATTCGGGTTAAAAAATAGTCCGATGACCTTCGTTAGGTTGATGAACGAGGTTTTGAGGGGGTACATAGACGATTTTGTACAGGTGTACTTGGACGACATCGTAATATTTTAAATGAATACCGACGATCACCGGCACCACCTCGACAAAATCTTGGAACGACTAAAAAGGTATGGGTTAACTTGCAACACTGGGAAATGTAGGATCGGATCGACCGAAATTTCATTCCTAGGACACTTAGTAAATTCCGAAGGTATCGAAAAACAACCGGAAATACTGGAGGGCATCAAAAATTTCCCCACACCCACTAAAGTTAGGGACCTACGGAAATTCCTGGTCGTCTGCAATTGGTACAGCCAGTTTGTGGACAACTACGCGGACACCATAGCACCCCTAACAGATAGATTCAAACTGGGACAGAAATGGACGTGGACGGAGGTCGAACAGGACGCATTCGCGAAAATAAAAACCGACTCACCGAAACTTTCCGCACCAGATTACGGACAACCTTTTTGCCTCCAAACCGACGCAAGCGAAATAGGAGCCGGTGCCGTACTTTTCCAAAGGTGTGACAGCCCGGAGGAAAAACGGATCATCGCCTACGCGAGCAAAAAGTTCAGTGAGACACAAAAAAAGGTACGCCGCGGTCGAGCGCGAGTGCCTCGCCATAATCTGGGCGACGGAAAAGTTTAGACCATATCTAGAGGACCGACGCTTTGAGTTACTCACCGACAACGCGGCACTAACGTGGCTACACCGCGCGAAAGACACAAACTCCAAACTTACACGGTGGTCACTACAATTATCAAACTTAGACTTTCACACGACACACATACCCGGAGTACATAACGAAGCTCCGGACATGCTGTCGCGGCACCCCGCCCCGGGAACACCGTTGGACGAGGAACTCCTCGAAGAACGGTTAGTAGGGACTCCTACCACAACACACACGGCAGCCATCGACACAGCGGCCGACAACTTATTCGCCACGGCAGCGGCTGTCGACACAACACACGAACTCCCCCTCACAAACACCACTCTCGTGGAATGGCAAACAACAGACGCACAAATACGGTCCATCATCGAAAACGGGGCATCGGAAAATAACCAACGTGATACACACAACACCGTCGGAAAAATAACGGGTAGCGCGTACACGTTCACCGACGGCTTATTGCGAGTAAAGGTAGGAACCGATGTACCAGTGGTGATCCCGAAACAAAATGCGCTGAACGTGATCTGGAGACACCACGATCACGCACTAGAAGACCATCCGGGATGGAAGGAAACGTATAGGGCTATGCGACAACGGTACTTCTGGAAAGGTATGAAAAACGACGTCAGGTTATACGTTAGATCATGTCACGTGTGCGCGTGCACAAAACCGCTAAACACGTCGCCGGACGACCCGACGACATCCAGAGTACCGCGGGAACCATGGAAGGTCATCAGTATAGACCTAATGGGCCCATACCCACGTACGTGTAGGGGGAAACAATATATACTAGTAGCAACCGACCTATACAGCAGGTGGACCGAGGCGTACCCACTCGGAACAGCAACCACAAAATCCATAACGGACACGTTAGAAATAGAGTTTTTCGCACGCTACGGATACCCGCGCGTGTGTCTCAGTGACAACGGCCCACAATTTGTATCGAACGACATGCGCACCGCAATAGAACGATGGGGGGGCCGAGGGGTGGACAACGCCGGTATACCACCCACGGGCCAACCCAGTCGAACGCCGTAACCAAGAACTAAAAAAATGCCTGCGCGCACTTTTGATCGACTGTAAGCACAACACATGGGACACGAAACTCGCCCCTATCTTGTTTGCAATCAGGAACAGGCGTAATGACCGGACAGGCTACCCACCCTCGGTGCTTGTCGTCGGCAAAGAGGCAAAGCGACCGGGAGACTGGGCAGAGACACGGATAACATACGCACCGATTGACCGGCCGGACAGAGATAGAGAAATTCGCGAACAAAACATCGCATCAAAAACACAAACACCATTAACACCAACAAACACCAAATACACAACGGGTGACATGGTATACTATAAAGCCATCACCTGTCGAAGACACATCAGGGGTTCCATGCCGGCTTTGCGCCGAAATGGTGGGGACCGGTAAGGCTGGAAAAACAGGTTGGAAAAGGAGTTTTCCTCACCAACCAACAACCGCCGTGGAAAATACACGTATCTTGCTTAAAATGAGCAACCTGCCGGACCAAACAACAAACCACATAAACATACACACACACACACACATACACACACTCACACACAACACTGGCGCGCGAAAAATAATAACTAAGATGACACGACCGTGTTTCAGTACTAACTTCCAACATGGCACGCCCTGAAGACCAGAACAACGAGACCACCAACAGCAGCGACCCGATCCAGCAGGTGGCAGAACTACTGGAGCGCAGCAGGCGCATCCTGCAGTCGACGGGGGCAGATCCCGCAAGAACGGCCGTTAGGGTGAGGCGCATGCCACTGAACCAACTACGACGGGACCCAGCACTATGGTCAGCATACATTCGTGGTTGGGAAGATCGCACAGCCGACGTCCACCGAAGCTTAAGGGCATCGCAACCATCGCCCACGCGCTCACCACGAGCAATTCAATCAAACCCGGGAAGCATGGCTACGGCGCAAGATCGTGCATGGGTGACGGCCCAAAGAACAGCACCACGGAGAACAACACCAACAACGTCAGTGGCCAACATCGTCGCCGCGCTACAAACGACGTCATCAGCAGTAGCGACCACCAGTTCCACAACGCCGCTACACACTCCCTCGACCGCAACACCGACACGGCCAACGGCAAGCTAAAAATCAAACAGCCGTCGGGAGAGAAATAAGGCACGGCTCAGGGAGTACATGGCGGCGAAAAAGGCAAAGTTGAGCCAGCAACACCGGCTGAACGTCAAGTTGGACGCCCCACGTCCTGAGCCGGCCAAAACTCCGCCAGCACCCAGGGAGTCTATGGAAGTGGATGGACCGCCGCCAATAGTTTCTGCCACTACTGGAGAAGCGACCACCACAACCGACCCTAGCACGACTGACACCGTTCCGGACGAGATGGAAATCTCACCGGAAGAGAAAAGAGACGTGCTACGGGAAAGGACTCCAGGGCGCTTGGAACGAGACCCAGATCCAGACGCAATCTGGTGGACCTCACCGGAGGCCTCCCCGACGCGCGATAAGTAAACAGCCACGATCAGCGCCACGCACCGCCTTAACAGGCCGGAAAACGTGGCCGGGATCCGGGACGAGCGAATGCCGCTACTCCAGCCGCGCCCATACCGTGACTGGTGGTTTGGGGGGGGGAGTATGACGCGGACCCAGGAGAACGACATTTGAATTCAAATGTTATTCTCCCCCCGCGTCGGCCCATACCAACCACCGGACCACGGTAGGGCAACACCAGCGCCCGGCCGACAACGGCATAGGAGCGCTGGAACGGTAACGAAAACCGGTACCGAACGGCCGGCGGTCAGTCAGTCTTTTGCCACACCGCGTATCGCGCATCGCACCCGTCCGCACCTATTTCTTTTTTGTTTTTTTATATTGTTATATGAAAAACACGATCGGTTTCACCTTTTACATTTTTGTTATTGCATCACGTGCGCGACTTATATTGTTTTTTTCTAGTAGACTTTTTTTATTAAGCCAAAATAAAGCTACGCACCTCGCCGGTGCCAAGCCATTTGGCTATATTGTGTAACCGCACTCACGTGCGCGACTTTTATTGTTCTTTTTTTTTTTGTTGTCTATCTTTATTTTTATTAACAAGTTTAGAAATAATCAAAACCATATCATAGCGTGCTACACCTTCAGGTATATCATGCATGAAATCACATACAATATTATCTGTGACATGAAAATTTAGAATTCTGTGAAAAATACATGGTTCATTTATACCAGTAAGTGAAACATTGTTTACTGCAAGGTCTGATTCATAATTTAGTACATTTCTAATAGTAAGTTCAGACTCATGGCATTTGTTTTGGGCGTCATCTTTATACATTCGGCAAATTCGACAATAATAATTTGCTGAAAAACTACTAACAAACCCCATAATTGAATTTAAACCTATATTGTCGCCTAAAACCAAACCTAACACAAAATAAACAGTTGTGTCATTTGAATCTATATTAATTGTAATACCATTTTCTTGAAGATCTATTAATTCTGTAATGAGAGATGAAAATATTTGGCTATTAGAAAACTCTTTTCCCCTGTCATCTGAATGGAATAAATATGCTGTAAATATGTTATCAAGCAATGAGAGATACTCTGGGGGAAGTCCAGCTATTGTATAATAAATACACCCCATCTTATGTATACCAGAGTGGGATCCTAAAGGGTTTCCCATCTCTGCATCATCATAATAGAGAAAAATTGAAATTATAGTTTTACCTTTTAAATTTAGTTTCATTTTTTGCCATGTCGAACCATTCAAAAATGATGACAAAATGTCAGTATTATTTGACGCATAATTTATGTGTTTAATTATAGTATGATAAACTCCAGGAAGTTGTAAAAAGTATTTTAAATTTAGCTTCATTGAAAGAAGATGACCTTGTACTGGTACCATAGTAATTGTATCAACATTATTAACTGTTTTTTTTCTTTAACATGGCCGACAGCGACAGTTTCAGGTTTGAAAAATAAATTATTTTTCAATAAAAATTTGGTTCGAAGAAATTCAGTTTTAACGTCAACAAAAGCATTTTCTAATAAATAAAACATTTCACCAATTTCAGAACTTAAGGAAGTATTAAATTTTTTTATGATAGGCATAACCATATTTTGTATATCTGATACAATGCCACTAGAAAATATGTCATAACACCTTCAATTATACCTTGTAATAATGAACTTGTAACATTAGGTTTCATTAAAAGTTTAGCAATAAAATTTAAAACACATTTTTCAACTTTGGTTTTATAAACATTTGTCTGTTCATCACTAAAATTATAAGTTGGGGAACTATTTACAAGTTCATTTAGCAAAATAGATTCTTCAAATATCTCATAATTATTTTGTGTGACACAATGTTGATTAATACTAGATGTTTTAGTTATATCATTAAAAGGAACGTTAATATTTATGTTAAGGTGTGTACTAGATTCTAATGAATATAAATTCTGATTATTAACTTGATCAGTTACAGAATGATGTCTAAGTAAATGTTGTCGAAATTTCTTTAACCCTATAAGTTCACGAGAACAAGAATTTTGTTTACACTGAAAAATAGAATGTTTATTTAAATTGTGAAAAATTTTCAAATGCCATATAACTTGTGCAATACTTTTGTGTTGAGAACAACATAAAAAACAAATATATTTTAACATGATTAAGATTAACTTTTTAAATAACAACTCGTTTTTAATAATTTATCATTATTAGTAATATAAACTTAATTAAATTTGTCATCAATAGATGACAGAACAGCTGTCAGTAAATCATGGCTGGTTTTTAAATTATACAAATAGCGTTGAAAGAACATCCACGATTCATAGCATTCACGTGGATAGGCGCAATTAAAAGTAAAATATGATTTAAAGCACACATCAAGTGCTTTTAGAGGACAATTAAAATACCACAAATGGTTATCTACATGAACATAACACTGATCAATAGAAAATATATCTTTACCAACAACTAGAATATATGGTTGAATATGATTCCCATATTGACTATATTTATTTCTTCTTTCTAAAATTTCTGTCTCCAGTTGAGTTATGTTCTATTTAAAAAAAAAATACATAAATTGTATGGATAAGTATATATATAATTGTGGTGGCGGAGGTGACAATGATGCTACTTATGCTTCAGGTAGTGATGCTGCTGCCTGCTACTGATGCTTCAGATGGCGGTGGTGGTGCTGCTGCTGCCGCTGTTTCAGGTGGTGGTGGTGGTGTGCTACCGGAACTCTGTCGTGATCCAATGCCACATGCAGCGCCCAATTCTGTTGCCGTCGCTCATAAGCGGTGGTGAAATGTGCAGTTCTGCATAAAAATTGCCACATGGTTATAAGCCCCGACGAATATTCATTGCTTGAATTTTGTATTCTATTTAAATTCATTAATACGCCAGATCTTTGATTTCTTGTTGGCCGCAAATTATTAGAAAGTTGAGTCATAGTAATGTGACTGCTTTTGCTTAGTTGACAAAGGTGATCTAAAATAAATTTTAAAGATTAACCTGTTAAATACCCTATAAATTTTCATAGAACTATTATAGTAATATGCTTACCTAAAAATATCCACAAGTTTGGATGAATTACGTTGAACTTGATTCGTAATTGGTTGTGGAAACTTTCCACGCAATTATTTGTTCGCCTTGGTAGACCATTTACAGATAAAATATCAACTCCGACTTGTCTAAGCCAAAAGCTAAAAAAAAGTTTTAAATAATAAGTAACAGTAATGATAATGAAAATAAATAAATACCAATGTGGCAATGTATGTAATAAAATAATTTTTCTTAAAGCTCTTAGAAATAATACAAATTTAAACATTTTTTTAATGTATGCTTACTTTTGATAATAATCAAAAAGACCAACCATTGGCACGTTATGGTTAATTGCATATGTCCTCACCAAATCAAATGCTCTTTGAATATCAATTGGTGGCAATAATGGTAGGCAAATAACATCCTCAATGCTTTTGAAGCAAATTCATTTGCATTGGTCAAGTTCAAATATCCTTATTTTTTTTCATATTTTTCCAGACTGCCTTTAAAGAAATGAGGTATGTAAAAATAGTATTAATTATTTTTTATAGTTAATAATTCTATTAATCAACCTACTTGGTTATGGTGAAACCAACAACCTACTATGCGTGCATTTGGAAAAAAAAAGGACAGCGTGTCTCTGAGTGCCATCTCATAATCCGTGATTATGATCGACGGATTCAAATTAGTTATAAAATTTGTTTTTAAAAAATTGAAAATGCTGTTGTATAAGTTTTCTCGATTTGCATTCGATTAAACTATATACAATTGGTATGGACTAGATAGAAAATAAATAAGTACATCAAATATTAAATTTTAATAATGTTAAATAATAATAAAACTAATCCGTATTATTTAGTCAAATTTCTAATTATTTTTTATTTTGCAGTTATCTAGTGTATTTTGGTAATAAAATATCAAGCTATAAGATACTAAAAGCTATAATATACTAAAATAACATACATGGTTCTCAATCATGCAATGGATACTCAGCATTTGCCTTCCCATGTTTTGAGGAACTACTTTGAATGTTGCATCGACATGTATTTCTTGAACATTTTTATCCAAGACTAATTGTATTAAATTTTATGCATCCAAAAATTATAGCTCCCCGGCCATCGACGTCTCGAACACAACTCTTAAACATAGTCTCACCACAACAAATATACTGGTTTAAATTGTTCGTTGTAAAATGACTGGCCAAGTCGGACAATGAAGTTAGCAGTGGTGGCACTGTGGCAGTGACGATCTCCTCGCTAATCGCATTACACTTTCTGCCTTAGAATAAGGATAAAGTCCAGTCGCTTCAGGATTTCTATAAAAAAAAAATTAGTTGTTTTAAAATAAGCTTTCAGTATTTTAAATATTTGTATGTGTATTATTTCTTTTGACACTGCAAAATTGTATTCATATACATACTCAATACACTTTTCTTAGAGTTTATCATTGAATTTAAATATATTTTTATTTTAATACTTATATTAATTTAAAATTGTATTTTTATATTTTATAAAGAACAAGGCATATTATAGTAATTAGTATTAACTTATTTTTGAAAATACCTATATAAAAATAAATAATGATTATTTTAGAAGTATAATATTATAAATTTAATAATTATTATTTACCTCCTAGCTTCATCGTCGTAAATCATTTTGAACAAAATGTTTTCCGAACAGGCTCTTCTTTTTAGTGTATCCCTGAACATTTTTATTACTGTTTCATGTCCATTTTTACGTAAATGTCCATTATGCGGTTTTATTTGAACAATTGTTCCATCGGGTAATTGTTTTACTGATCCTTTACAGTAATAGCCACCCTGCCTTGCACATCTGTAGTATCTGTAATAATATTATATTAGTTCCACATTTTTATGTTCAGTAAAACCTTATTAATCCGGACAGTCGTTTATAATACGTACCTAAATTACGTTAGTTAATGGCGTTTATGCCATAGATTTAAAATAAACTACTACTATATGTATGTATATGGTTATAATATAATTATGCACTATTTTTTAGGTTTAATATTGTTATTTGTATTAATATTAGATTATATATAATTAATATTAAATCCAAAAAGAAGAATTGTGTAGGAATGTACAACTTTCTTGTACATAAATCATTAACAGTTGAGAACAAGGTATAGTATTTAAAAGTAGCAGATTAAATTTGGTGTTTAAATAATTAAATATAATATGATTCATCATAGTTTTGTATAGGTATTAATATATTATATATAATTAAATTTTTTTTTTTTTAATCGCTAATATCTATTTGTAATTTTAATTTATCCCAAATAAAAAAGTAGGATAAAAAAGCCGGTTCTAGGGACACACCATGCACACCATGCACACTATTGCACACCATGCACACCCTGCTCACCCCTGCACACCATGC
Source organism: Schizaphis graminum (assembly GCA_020882235.1). Lineage (NCBI taxonomy): Eukaryota > Metazoa > Arthropoda > Insecta > Hemiptera > Aphididae > Schizaphis > Schizaphis graminum. The sequence goes on from CM037036.1 coordinate 15,189,053, forward strand.
ACACCCTGCTCACTCCGGCGCACCATGCACACCTCAGCCCACGCACCCGGCGCACCCCCGCACACCATCATAGCACACCATAGCCGCGTACCCCGGTGCACACCATTTCCATTTATACTCGTTAATAAAAATTAATTTATCATACGGCGCACCATGCACACCATGGCACACCATGGCACACCACAGCACACCATTGCTCACCATGCACACCATGGCACACCACAGCACACCATTTTAATTTATACAAATTATTTTATTTTAATAAGTTCTCATATCATATTATGAAAACCAATAGAAAAAATTTGCATAAATTATTTTAACCTGTTTTGTTATATCAAAAATGCGTATAAATAATTTTAACCATACGTATTAAGCATTGAGATAGATAAGAATATACTGGAGCGCGGACTATGATGTAAAAACGGGCCGACGTATTTTTCGTTATCCCCACTCCTGTATGGCAAAAAATTGAACTTCCATACCAATAACATTGAAAGACTACACATTTTAACTTGACATAACTCTGGGATAAATGGTCGTATTACGTTAACTTTGGTATCAAAATTTTTGTTTTCATGTGCACTTCAAACTTATATTTACAAAAAATAAAAATAAAAACTCTGAAAAACATTTTTATAAATAACAAACTAATATAGTGTAACATTTTTAATATTGTCAGGTAGATACTTATAACTTGTACAGGTAATTTCTACAAAACCATTTTTATATGGAAATGAACTCTAAGTCTCAATTACTTTATATAATTTATATAATTAATAAAATGTAATTAGTAAATACACAAAAATAAACAAAAATAGTGAATACTATGTATGAGATAAGCATATTAGATTTTCTAATAATAGTCTAATATTTCTAATAGTTTTTTTTACAAATATTTGAAGAAAATTTTATGGTGAACCTTGTACCAAATTTTCAAAACTTAGTTATAAAAGGAAAAATTTTTACGATTTTTCAACCACTAAATTACTTGCAATTTTGACATATTTCGTATAAATTCGTACTTATAAAAAAAAATTGTGACGATTTCGGATTTCTTTTATCACTTTAAGAACAACTTTTAATAAACCTTTTATTAAATTTTCAAGATTTTCTGGCAGGCCAAAAAATTTTTATCGTTATTTTAAAAAAAATACTAAAAAAAATTAAAAATTTAAATTGTCTATAATTAGCTCAAAAAAGTCAAAATACTTTGAAAATTTAATTGTGTATAGAAAACGTTAATATAAACATTTGGTGAAAATTTCAAGTATTTACAGTGATTAGTTTTTGAATTAAAACCATATAAAAAAATCGATTTGGTCGAAAATAGGTTTTGCGTAAAAATTCCAGTTTTTTTGTCATTTTTTTTTGTTTTTCTCAATTTTTTTGAAAACTGTTGGAAAATGTTTACTTTTCACCTTTATTATGCACCAAGGATATCCACTTTGCCATCGGAAACCATCCCCAAAGTTTGAAATTGAAGCATTATTTCGAATAGTTATGCTGTACACAAACACAAAAAAACAAAAAAAAAAAAAACACACATCATTGTAAAATCAATACATTCATCACTTCGTTCAGAATCTAAAAGTGTTAGATACATAATTAAATTGATATAAAGGTACATTATAAAATTTAAAAAAATGTAGTTAGTTGGTACGGGCCTTTTTCCTGTAGCCGGGGCTTTTTTTTCCAAGATTCATTATAAATAATATAAATTATAATATGGTATCGCGTGACGAGTATTATACTATTTATACTACAGTAGGCAATTTTGTTATTAATAAAAATGTTGTTCAGCGTTTTTATTTTTATTTTTTGTAAATATAAGTTTGAAGTACACATGAAAACAAAAATTTTGATACCATAGTTAACGTAATACGACCATTTATCCCAGAGTTATGTCAAGTTAAAATGTGTAGTCTTTCAATGTTATTGGTATGGAAGTTCAATTTCTTGCCATACAGGAGTGGGGGTAACGAAAAATACGTCGGCCCGTTTTTCGCAACGTACGAGCATGGGCGAGTCCGCGCTCCAGTATATTCTTATCTATCTCAATGGTATTAAGTTATCTTATCATATTATGATAACTGATATAGTGATAAATAATTTGCATGATGTATATTTTTACCCCTTCTCAGAAATGAGTAAAAAACCAAATATTTCGACGAGGGGATGAGAATGAAATAAAATCAGTATGTGTTGTGCTCTTCTGTTGTAAACAGTTTATTCTACATTTTCATATTTTACCGAAAAGTTAAAATAATATGGCCGGTCCTACTGTTAAATTATTTAAGTATATCGCGCCACCGACTCCGAGAAGACTTATAGATGAAAGTGTTTTCATTCTCGACTTCAATACACGCAAGTTTATTACAACTGGACTTGATCCGGCTGACAATTTCAATACAATTATTCAAATAGTGACGTCTTCGCGTTACGTGAAATTAACGCCAGAATTTTTAAAAAAGGTGTTTTCGTTGATGGGATATGTATTTTCAATCATACTAGACCCTGATTTCAAAAGAATAATTTTTTTGGATACTGAATATTACAAGTTATCGACTATGAAGTACCGTGAAGACAATATGTTGGTAATCGAATCAAAAATTGAAAAAGAGTGCCGCATACTATTAAATCGTACCGATCTATTATCACTGCAGAATATTGAATATTCCATATTTGAAACGATTGAACGAAAAAATAAATTTGTTTTACCGTCGATACTTCATCAGTTTGATCAAATATCTACATATATGAAAAAATAACCGAACAGCCTACAATAGTCGAAGACATAAGTTTAAAAATTTCCAACTTTCAAGATGGGTTAATCAAAGCCTCGATTCTCGATGTCGAACAAAGTTTTATAAGCCAGTTAAAACTACTAGCCAGCGAGCAGCTTGCAGTGGACGTTGTTAATAAAATGGAAAAAGATGTGGTAAGAAAACTAAGATATATTTTTTTTTTTAATTTTCGTTATTGATATAAATTATTATTTTAGTCATGTGTAGAAGAATATTCAGAATTGACAACATTCGACTTATCGCCGCCGAATTTTATTTCTCATCAACCTGAAGATTTATCACAAGTCCAGGTAATTTATTTTATTTGGAAAAAAATTTTTTTCAGTTTATTATAATATTTATTTCATTATAGGCACAAGATCAGAATGACAGGCCAATGCTTTTCAATCAATTTAATACTCAGCCTAATATGATTCAAACAACATTCGCAGAGTTTCCAGCTATACCGTGTAAAGTTAAACGTAAACTATTTTAATAATGATTGTGTGTTATATTTGAAAAAAATAAAAACAAAAAAAAAATTATATTTAAAAAAAAATTGTTTTTTTATTTAAGAAAAATATATATAGAGTTTTTAATATTTACATATAGTTAGAATCATAAATATTAACAAATTAATTAATCAAAAAAAAAAAAATATATATATATATACATATGTAATTTACAATTTTCTAACATCACCACTAAATGGGTTATAAGTTATAATCTGATCATGTAATATTAAACAATAAGCCGATGTCTTTTCTGGAATGGCCTCATCAGTTTCAAATTCTATGCGAAGGTCAACTGAAGACGATTTCACGTTATCATTCTGACGTGATAGATCAACAACAGCGATTGCGACATGAGCTTGATAAATATGTTTTGATAATAGTGGCTCACAATAGTCTCTTTCGTAATAAGATATTTGAAAATCTGTATAAGCCTTATAGAATATGGACGTCATATTGTTTTTAAAGTCTGCACGCAAATCTTCATATGGGTACACTTCAGAATTCAAATATACCTTAAGATTTTTCATTCGACAGTGATCAAATTTGCCTGCATCGACTTTTATATTATTTTTTCGGTCTGTTTGAAATCCGATCAATACAAATTTTGGTTTTTCGAGTAAATTGGTAGACTTTACCGTCCATGAATGCGAAGTGTTTCTGGGAAGCACTGGATATTCACATAAATCCTAGGTTCTGAATGCGCATGATAAAGTTTTACGGGAATCTAATACTTTTATCAGTTTTAACTTTTCTGAATCGCTAACTTTGATAATAGGCATCCTCCAATACACCTTAGTCAGCTAACAGTAATTTTTTTTTTCTCTACGTTATTATCAGCATTAGCACCCACAAAATGTATTACATCAAGATCGATAGATGACCGATTTAAAATCAACTGTTGATTACAATTAAGTAATATTTTTTTGTAATCTTCACAAAAACCGAAAAAATGTTTTAAAGGAATACACCCAGTAAATAAATTGTTGGTCATAAATTTTGCATTATTATCATCCTTAACCAATGACACGTCCCAAGCCGCATTCTCTAGTGCATGCAAATCGTTAGGAGTATACGAGCAGTAGCCTTTCAAACAAGACGATATGCCGGGTGATTTTAATTTCTGAATTTCTATACCGTTTATCTCGTATCGCATTTCAGAGAATAAAAATGCCAATCCATTATTTGAAAAACGTACCTCGCCAACAGCATCGGTAGGCTTATTTATTTTTCCCTCAATGTATATAAAACTCTCACACGGTAAAGTGTAAGAATCCATATTTTAAATATTTATCCTAATTTCATCGTTATTTGACAAGGACGTTATTGAATACGTAGTAAATGATTGATATTTAATTTGTGTTATTTTACAATCATCGACATAGCCGGCTGTCACATCTAAATATGCGTCATCCATAATTATACTTGTAAAGAACGGAGAAAGTCTGAATTATTTTTCTTTAACTTTATTCCGGTTTTTTTCGGTTTAGATATAGATGTTAACTTCTTAACAGCAGGTACTGTACTAACGGTTTTTTTATTGAATCTCTATTTATATTTACATTAAATTTGAGTGCCATATCAGTTGGTTATTTGTAAACGAATAGTAATTGGCTCGTCGCATAGATTTATCAGACAGTCGTTTTGATCTTTTAACACAATATTAACTTTACTTATAGATGTCGTGTTAAGACCATAAAAAACTGGATGTCTAGGCACCTCGACGATTTTATAGCCCGCAGCGACAGTTGGATAAAGCTCGTGTATAGCTTAGGTTATCAAGTTGCACTCTACTTTTATACAGTTTATTTTCATTATGTTTTTACAGTATTTTCAGATTCATGAGTGGCATTAGTAGTGTATACGACATTTCTAAAACCCAACAATGGTGCTATACTATTGACGCGGTCCCGCGCAACGGCCGTTTGAATTCAAACGGCATTTGCGCGGATAACCGCGCGCGTACCTCTATCTCAACCACGAGTTGACGACGGACGACACCGACGCGTGACGAACCGCGTCGGAACGTCGGACCCGACGCGACCGCGAACCGGCCCTAGGCTAATGAGTTAGCTTTTAACCGTCACACCGCACGTGATACCGTGACATCCACGTATTGCCGTACCGTACCGACCTTGCATTTAACAGTATATCGTTTCGTCATCACCGACAGTGTTTCTGTTACTTTTTTTTATTACGTCTAATAAACATTTAAAGTTCGAATTTTGACAGAATAGAAAATACGTAAAAATTAAGAAAATGTGCAAATTATTTTGTTAGAAATTCATAACAATTTTTCTTTTTTTTAAGATTTAAAAATTTAGTACAAGATTCTTCGTAAGATCGTCTAGTACTATACTTGATACAATTTTCAAAACATTTTCACCCTTTTTGATCTGTTTACGAACATTTTCAATTTTTTTTTCTATAATTGTTGATAAATTATTAATTAAATTTGTTGGGTCAAAAAATGTGAAAATTTAATTCAAAGCCCCTACAGATTAGGTTACAGAAGTTTTGTTAAATAGCAGTTGAAAAATATTAAAAATCAATGGGCACACGTTTTTTTATATAACTATTTTATGTTTGAATTTTGAAAAAAATTGTCAAATTTTAAATTATTTTGTAGTTAAAAATATTTATTATAAATTATAATATATCGTAGGCTGACTCTCCGTCTTCGCTAAGATTCATTTTTCTTATACAATATTTATCACTGAATTCAAATTTAACACAATTCAGTAGGTATGTAGTGACTCACTTGTAACCTACTGTAAAGTAGAGCGACACCCACGCCTACCTTTTTTTTACTTATACAGTTATACTCTTATATTCATTTAAATTTAAAAAAAATTGTCTTGAATATCAATACGCTAATTTTATAGAACAATAGTCTATAATTGAAAAAAAAAATTGTTTAACCCTTTATAGGTCTCTGGTAGCTATATTTACCAAGCAGGTAAAATCAGTTTTTTAATTTTCTACTGATGAGTTTTTGGTGTATTATCTTACCACCTGACGGGGCAATACAGTTCTCCTACACATTGATAAGAAACTACTGGTGGCAATTTAAAATTTTCAATTATACCAACTGTCTTTTTTCAGAAAATTGAAATCAGAGAATTTAGTATTATGTAAGCATACTCACTGCACATATTATATATAAATCACGGTTTAAGATTTCTATCTTAAACCGTGATATAAATCTAGATTTATTTTTATATTGTAATTTGTAAACAAGTTATTTTCTGGCTATTTTAGATAATTTTGAAGATAATAATATTATCTAAGTGACTAGGTCAGTGTCCGGTACGGATTACGATTTGTAGATTAAAGAATAAAATTATAAAATTATAAGTATTATTATAATACATTAGTATATTATGCGATGTACAAAAAAGTAAAAAAATAATAATATATACATTTTCAAAATTAACACACGTAAAATTAAATACCTAACTAATTAACCAATAAGTCAAGACTTTATAGTTTATAGTCCCGTCTTTACCCTACGGGCACGCGGGGCATGTGCCCATGGCCCCCAACCAAAGTACCTAATCATATTAAATAGCTTTTTATGATTTTATTCAACTTGTGTAGGCCTACTAAAAGGGGCCCTTAAGCTCCGGGTGCCCATGGACCTCTGCAAAGCTTAAGAAGGCTCTGGTTAACTTATACCATTTGTTATACATTAGCTCACTCTTACAAAGTATAATCAAATGTTGCAAACGTTATTTGTTTCATTATATAAAAATAATCAGATCAATAAAATACACGATCAAAAATTATATCTAGCAGTAAAAGAGAGTGCTAATCTTTATTAGCATTAAGTCACTATAGTTAAGATATAAATTGGGTAGTAGAACGCATACGACAAGCGTGTCGTAATTGCAGTTAGACGTTAGACCGCGATCTACGGTGGAGCGCATACGACTTAGCAATTAGCATAGCTTTAAATTGACATTATGGACCACAATTACGCAGCTAATGACCCGGAAGTCGAAATTGACGGTAGGTAATAAATATTTTTTAATGAGAATCTTTTTTTTAGTGATTGTGAAATGTAGTTTTGTAAGTACATAATTTTAATTATTTAACAACTAACGCTCGGATTTAAATGCCCTAAAAATATCAAAAAATGCCTTTGGGGGTGGTTTCCGATGGCAAATTGGATATCCTTGGTGCATATAGAGGTGAAAAGTAAACATTCTCCAACAGTTTTCAAAAAAATCGAGAATAACAAAAAAAAAATGACAGGAAAACGGGAAATTTTACGCAAAACCAGTTTTCGACAAAATCAAATTTTTTATTTTGCTATAATTCAAAAACCAATCGATGTAAACACTTGAAATTTTCATTAAATGTTTATATTAGCGTTCTCCAAACACAGTTAAATTTTCAAAAAATTTTTAATTTTTTTGAGTTATTTATAGACAATTGAAATTTTTAATTTTTTTTTAGTATTTTTTTTTAAAATTAACGATAAAATCCGAAATCGTTTGTCACAATTTTTTTTATAAGTGTATAAAGTTCGAATTTATATGAAATATGTCAAAATTGCGAAAATTTGCAAGTAATTTATACTAAAATTTTTAGCATTTTATATTGCGTTTTTAAGGTTTTTTAGTGCATTAAATTCACAGCCCTATTAATTATTATTTATTATTATATTCTAATTTTACCTATTATGAAATATAATATATCAACTACCATTATTAATTTTTCAGATCACGAAGAAAATTTAAACATTTTACAGCATGAAGCTATATCGACTTATTCAACGTTGCCTGGTGTTCAACTTAAATCTTTAGTTTATGTAGATAATTTAGGCTATAGATATTACAAAAATAATAGCAGGAAAAATAAAATGTAAGTGCAGCAATATGTCAGAAATAAAGATTTTATTATCTGTTTATATTTTTAAATATTTAGTTATTTGGTATGTGAAAACCAAAAAAATAGAGCTGAATTTTGTCCAACTACAGCAATTATATGTGCGGACATGCATGAGAATTGGATAAGGACAAATCTAAACCATAACCATAATCCACCAGTAGTTGATATTCCAATGGTCCATTTAAGAAGAAGTATCGGAATGGCAGGAATAAGTTCTGGAAGAATGTCAAACTCGATAAGAAATATTTATAATAATGAAATAATTACGTAAGATTTAGTTGGAATATGTAACTTTTTTTATAGAAAATATAGTCATATTTTTAAATGTTATAGAAACCCAGATGGAGCAAGAAATTATACATTTCTCCAATCTCAGGTTAGTGTAAAAAGAATGCGTCAAAGTCGTCGTCCACCAAACCCAGACACTATTGAAGAGTTGGCAGTTATTTTAAATAATACGGCATATGCATCAACCCTGCAGCATCCACCTTCAAGGTAGGATAGGATTAATTATTATCTTTTTAAAGAAAATATTTTAAAATTGCATTAAATCAATTTTATGTATTAAGGTTTTATCAAAATCTATTTGAAGCTGAGGGAGAAACTGTTGGGATAGTATTTTTTAATCTTGATGCCATTGAAAAGTATAAAAATGAGCTTCAATCTGTTAAAATTGCAGGAATTGATGGAACCTTTAAAACGGTACCAAAACGTCCTCCTCAGTTTAATAAAGGTTGCCTACTGACCTTTCATGTACTTTTTAAAAATGTAGTAAGTTAATGTATTTAACTAAGTTGTTTTGTTCTTTTAATGCATAGTTTAAGTTAATTATTTTAATATTTTTGTTTAGACTTTTCCAATGGTGTATGCTCTGACATCGAAAATGACACAAGCAACATATGAATCGTTCTTCCAAATTGTTTATAGTGTTTTGCCATTGAATTATGCTCAACTGACTATAATTACAGATTATGAAAGAGCCTTAATGAATGCTGTGAGAAACATTTTTAACGAAAGCAATCTGCAAGGATGCTGGTTTCACTACTGTCAAGTAAGAAAACGCTAATAAATTCCAAAATTATCAAGTTCTTATGCCTTCTGATTTTATAATAAATTTATTATTGTATTTTTATTTTAAATATATTTTATGTATGTATTTTTTTTTATAATATACAGGCTGTTATTCGATACTGCCGGAGAACTTTAAATAGTGTTTTTCACTTATTTCAGAATAGTCCAGAGGCTCATCGAGTATTGAGAATGGTAATTTAATAATTATCTAGATAGGTACTCGTTTTAGACTTTATTATTTGTATTATTTTTAAGGTATTGGCTTTACCACATCTCCCAGCAGAAATACAGCCCGAGTGTCAATTTACTATGCTTGAAGGGTTTAATGCTATAGTTGAATATGCCAATGGTATCGAAGAGGTATCAGAACGATTGCAAGTTTTTTTAATTGAATATATTCAAAATTTTTGGTTTAATCAAATTGGTGCAGCATGTATAACTGTTTTTGGGTAAGAAATCTTCTTCACTCTATAAATCGTCACCTACATTATATTTATGTGAACAAACGGTATATTGTTTTTTATATTATATTTTTTAGGTCAGATATTCGAACTAATAATTATCTAGAATCTTTTCATTCAACGTTACTATCACAACTTGGAAGGCACCCCAATATCTGGGATTATATGCGTAAACATAACATAGTCTTTAATATTTATATTTGAATTATATTTGACTGTTAATATTATAATATTTTGTGAATTTTATTAATGATGGGAAAAAATGGTAAGTGTTATAACTTAGTAGGCTAACCAGTTAGGTATTTGTATTAATTTAAAATTTGTTCAGTTTTAAATATTTGAGTTTGTAAGTTATATTAATTTGTTTATATCTATTATGTTATGTGAATTATTTTATGGGGAAAAAAAGGTGAGTGATATAACTAATAATTATGCTAACCAGATAGCTGTATTTATTGTATTTTATTTGATTAGCAAGACTGTTGACTATTGAAAACCAATATTACGTGGAAATGGACCAAGCTCGGAGAAATTTAACAATAAGAAATCATACAACACGGGTCCGACGAGCTGAAGCTTCTTTTAAAATAAGAAACTATATTCAGCTATTAATTCAAGAACAAGATATTTTGATGTTTCTAAGAAGAGCAGGTCATACTATGGACGGTTATAATGAAGGACAACTGGGTCCTCGACCATTGGTATGTTGTTTATTTTTAATATAATTCAATAATAATTGTATTTTATATATTTTATTGCTTATTGTCTCATATTATTTTTAATTATTTTTTTTTTTTTTAAGGAGCTATAATTCAGTCAAATGCATTCAGTTCTGTCTTTTAATTTTTATTTGTACGTAATATTATTTTTAAGCTATATGTAATTGATTTAGTAAGACAGACAAAAGTAGTGTATGCATGACTCCTTGTATTTTTTGAAATTATAACCTAATTGTTTTATTTTATATGTTATTAGTGACTAAAAAATTAATTGAATTTTTTTATGTATTTGTCATTGACTTGTGTTGATTTACATGTACAAAACATCAGTATTTTAAAATTGTATTGAAATACATATACTAATATATTCATTCAGAAAGTACAAATACAAATAGGTATACTTATTTAAATACTTTTTTCATTTTACATTTTTACTTAATACCTATCAAGGGTGGGCATTAACTTGTTAAAAAGTTAAAGTTAAGTTAAAAAGTTAGGTAGGTAGATAATTATTTTTTATACATTTAACTTAACTAATTAGTTATTTTTATTAACTTATTCAGTTAATTTTTTTATTGTTTTAACTTAGCTTTTTATATTAAATTATCATTGTTGTACAGTTAAGTAATTACAAATTTAAAATAGTGTAATTTACCTAATGTTAATTTTAACTAAGTATAATTAGAATTGTTTATATCTCTGTCTTAAATTTATACTGAAAAATGAAAATAAATATAACTTGTTATTTATTAATTTTGTATTATGGTTTATATTGTCTATATTATGACCTATAATATATTACTCTGAGTGCTGATTTGCCATTTTTAATTCAGATTTTAATTTTCCATGGTTGGTCACATTGGTGTAGTCTGTTCTTATTGGTTGTAGGAGAACTGTACCCATCTCACCACCTGATGCAATGGGTAATTTAACGCTATACGAATGGTTAGCCTGTACGTGAATGTTGTTATCGTTATTCGTTATCGGTAAATATCAAAGTGGTGGTAAATTATTATACCACTGCCCTATAAAGGCCGTTTTTCTTTATCACTTTATAAAATGCAAAGTATTAATTTTAGATAAATTTCGTATACACAAGTTAGAATCAGTGATACCATATCTATCGTTTGGAAACATAAAAATTTTAAGTGGTAAACTATTATACCACTGACTATTTAGAACATAGGTTAAAACATGTTTTTGGTAAACTATATTACCACTTCAAATTTTGGTTATTTTAAGTTCAATAAATGAAAAAAAAAATTTTTTATTACAAATCATTTCTCTATAGACACGTGGGTGCCCATATACCAATTTTTAGATCTATTGGGTTATTAGCGCCTTATGCCCTATAAAGGGTTAAATCGTACGTTTTCTAGCTGATTTATGACAATTTTATCATATACTGTAGTTCCGTTTTGCGTAAAACGCGGTAGTAATCGGAATACGAATTATAACATTGAAAAATAAAATAATATTATTTATTGACAAAAATTATTATTTTCGTATCAACGTCTTTGACTATTTATAACCCGTGCGCGGCTGCGATAAATAACCAGTTTTGACCTATGGTGCGGTACGGCTGCTTATGCAAGCGGGGTGGTGGAAGAAGTACTATTTCAGAACGCTGCCGCTATAATCGCTTTAGCAGCACATGACGACGGCAAATTCGTAATTTTTTTGCCAAAAACATGCTTTCGTACTTCCAATAGTACTCAGGCCTCGTTGGTCGTAGAAACATAATTTTGGTATCAAAATAATCACGAGAAGTTGTACTAAATATTCTTGGAACAGATTTTCGATATCTAAATTTGCCGATTTTATATAATTTTTTAAAAAAATTACAAACTTCAAACACAAATAAAATTGGTTAGAAAAAATATTTTAAAATTCTGTTCCAAGAATATTTAGTACAACTTCTCGTGATTATTTTGATACCAAAATCATGTTTCTACGATCAACGAGGCCTGAGAACTATTGGAAGTACGAAAGCATGTGTTATGCTAGCTCCACACTCTCGCCGAGGTCGCCTCGTCGAGACTCTAGTCGAGTTAACGCGAGGCGAGGCAGTGCACGAATGTACACTCTACACTCTCATGTAGTCTAGCCAGCCTTTAGCTGTCTTGTGCTTCACTTAGTTGTTTCTAGCGTTCGTACAAAATGGACATGGTTGAACTAACAGCTGCGGCTGCATTTTGTGCATACAGTTATTATAATTTTCTTAATTTAAGCCACTCAAAAAAAATTAAACAACCCAAAAAGAGGAGATGGTGGACAACAACAATACACAGAAACAGAACAAAGTAAGTTAGATTGATATTAAGTTTACGTTAAGAATAAAAATGGTGGAGAGAATTATATTTTGTACTACACTTTATTTTCTCACATTTTTTTTTCAGGCAAAGCATGGAAAATGTATTGGTAGAATTATTATATGAACCTTCGGGCGAGTTTGAAAATTTTACTCGAATGTCATTATCAGATTTTGAGTATTTACTCACCAAAATTTCACCTATTATTTCAAAACAAGATACTCAACTAAGAGAATCAATCCCAGCTAAAACAAGACTAGCAATTACGCTACGATTCTTAGCCACAGGTGATAGTTATAAAAGCCTACACTTTTTGTTTAAAGTATCTAGCCAAATAATATCAAAGATTGTACCAGAAGTGTGTGCAGCAATTAACCAAGTTCTTAAAAATGAAGTGAAGGTAAAAATATTATAATTATTTATTTAATAAATAGCATTTTTCATAATAAAATTATATTTTAAATGCTGCAAAAGAAAATAACATTATTTTTATGTGAACAACCTGTTCATTATATAAAATAAAAATTTAACAATAAAAACATAAATATTAACTTTTTAAATATTTATATGAAAACATTTTTAAAAAAATATTAAAAATTAAAATAAATTAGTTACTTTGTACTAGAATAACTAGGAACATAATTATATAAGCATTATAAGCTATATAGTAAATACTACATTATCATCACTGGTTATTACTTTCTTCATAATTACCTACAGCAGTGTAATAAGCTGTATCCACTATATTTCGAACATGGGAGTTAGAGACTGTCGATTGGTTTGAAGTATTTGAATTTGAATTTGGATACGTAGAATATGGTGTTAAAGGTTGTTCCGGAATATATATTGAAAGTGGTCGACATGGCGAATCAGAATAAGAAGTTACAGTAGATGATGAGTCATTTGCAGTATTTATTCCTGTAGAGAATGCCCCAGAAAACGTAGGCTGTCGTAAAGATAACAAAGGATTATTAATCCGATGATTGCGTTGAACAAACATTCCATCAATCTCGTACATGAAAAGTTCTCGTTCATTTTCCGGTAACTTACGTATTTTGTTTGCAAGTATTCTTCCAAATAAATCATACTCATCCTCTTCATGTTTTTTATTTAAAACACTTTCTAAGGTATTAAAAGCTCTCTTCATTTGTCTCTCAGCCTCTTCAACTTCATGAGGATTTCCTCGCCGGCGAGATGTTTGACGTTGTATCTGGATGTTTTCTTGTGTTGGTTGACTAGTTAAATTGTCAGGTGAATTTAATTCATTGCCGTTGTCATTATCATTTTCTAATGTTTCCTGGTCAATTATTTGTGAAATATTCCCCTAAAATATTGAAAAAATTACTTAAGAATTGATTTAATTGATTGATTCTCCAGTGTGCATGAGCCTATGAAACACAAGGTGAAAATATAACGAATGTACATATCTAAATTGTATATTCATTTATTGGCAATAATTTTATAATTTTCAGAGTAAAAAGAAGATAGAAGAAGATGAATAATAAAAATACGAATTTATATAATAACTTATTATTAATAAGTAATAACATAATAAATAAGCAAACAAAATTTTCAATATTAAAAATAATTTTAAAAGCATTTAAAAAAATAAATTGTTACGAGTGCTTATTTAAATTGTATTTTTCTTATTTTTTTAGAGCATTTAAATCCGTTTATTAATAATTACATATAATATAATATAATACAGACAATATAATACCTAAAAAAATAATTAGTAGTAATAATTAGTAATTTTTTAAAAATAACAAAAATCGAAAATTATTTATTAGTAAAACGTAATTTTACACGCGTATTTTTGATTTCAAATTAAAATTAAAACTTTAAACACTCGTAAAATTTTTTAAATTGAATAATCCTCAAACTTTTTTATAATTATTCTAAGCTTAACTTATGGACAGCATAGTATTAAATTTTCAATTCTTAGCTTTTGATAGTAAATTAATATTTATAAATTTTTAACTAGCAAATAGTGAAAAATATTCATGATTTTGACGAATTTTTGTCAATATTTGAACTTCAAATGCTAATAAAAAAAAATTGTGCCTATGTATTTTTATAATTTTTGAATGAGAGTTAGAACAAGTTATGTGGACCCTTCAATTAAATTTTCAAGTAATTTGTCCCAGCTAAATTTTTTTTATCAACATTTATAAAAAAAAAAATGAAAATTTCAATTGTCTATAAATAGCTCAAAAAAAGTCAAAATATTTTGAAAATCAAATCATGTAAAGAAAATGGCAATCTAAATAACTGGTAAAATTTTCAAGTGTTTACGACTTATACTGTTTGAATAACAACAAATATCAAAAATCGTTTGAGGCTAAACCGTTATTTAACGCGGTTTTGTAAAAATTTAAATTTCAAACACTCATAAAAATTTTTTGTCTGAATCCGGTCGAGTTTTTTTTACAGATAATTGAAAAAAAATTTATGGAGAACCTTGTACCAAATTTTCAAAACTTAGTTATAAAAGAAAAAAATTTTACGATTTTTCAACCACAAAATTACTTGCAAATTTTCGCAATTTTGACGTATTTCGTATAAATTCGAACTTTAAGCACTTATAAAAAAAAATTGTGACTAACGATTTCGGATTTTTTTTTATCACTTTAAGAACAACTTATAAGAAACCTTGTATTAAATTTTCAAGATTTTCTAGCCGGCCAAAAAAATTTTATCGTTATTTTAAAAAAAATTACTAAAAAAAATTAAAAATTTCAATTGTCTATAAATAGCTCAAAAAAAGTCAAAATTCTTTGAAAATTTAACTGTGTATGGAGAACGCTAATATAAACATTTTGTGAAAATTTCAAGTATTTACATCGATTAGTTTTTGAATTACAACCATATAAAAAAATCGATTTGGTCGAAAACTGTTTTTGCGTAAAAATTCCCGTTTTTCTATCATTTTTTTTATGTTTTTCTCGATTTTTTTGAAAACTGTTGGAAAATGTTTACTTTTCACCTCTATAATACACGAAGGATATCCACTTTGCCATCGGAAACCACCCCCAAAGTTTGAAATTGAAGCATTATTTCGACTAGTTATGCTGTACACAGACACAAAAACAAAAAAAAACACACATCATTGTAAAATCAATACATTCATCACTCCGTTCAGAATCTAAAATATTAATTAATTATTTTTATTTTTATTTCAGCTTCCATCAACTTCAAGTGATTGGTTAGAAATAGAAAAAGGGTTTGGCGTAGGGCTGGGCCGATATGCAAACCGATATCGATTATCGGCCGATATTGGCAATATCGGTTTTATCGGCAACGGTTTTTTTTTAAAACCGATATTTGAACCGATATGAAAAAAAAAAACAATTTATCATTATTTATTTATAATCTTATATTATCTGCTCTGCGCGTGGTAATAACCACGGCTATTGATACTATTAATAGTATCTACACAGAATAATTATTCTGTGGTATCTATAGCCGAGGTTATAATTGTAATCACTAAACGTAATACGTATTTGCAATCATATTGATATTTTATCTTTTTTTTTTCCAATAACCACCAGCAAATATGCGTGGTTGATAAGCTTGTTTAATATCATATTATTATCATATTGTTTTCACTATTCAATTTTCGTGTTAACTGTGTGAAGTGATGTATTAAAACTTCGACCAAATAATAAACTATTAAGTTAAAAGTAAAAACCAAAATGACTTCTGTAGTATGGAAATTTTTTACGAAGTGCCCTGATGATGTATCTAAAGCACAATGTTCTATTTGCAATAAGAAAATATCTAGAGGTGGACGTAATTCTCGGACTTTTACACCTCAAAACTTAAAGTCGCATCTTATGATTGAGCATAAAAATGAGTTCATTAAAGTTACAGCTAATAAGAAGAAAAGAAAAGTGCTACCTAAAAGTGATCCAGAAACTGGTTCAGAGGTATGTATGATAACAATTTAAAATAATGTATACATTGTAAACTTCTTTAACATTTTAAAATTTAAATTATTTTCATTCGGTTGTACCCATCCACTCTCACTCCTAAATAGTTGTGGTCGACCACCCCAGTCATAAACTTAAGTTGTACTTGAGCTATTTAAATTAATCATTAATTCAGTGAATAATTATTAATTAATTATTATTTAATAATTTAATATATTTTAATTAGTTTATTAGTAATAAATAATAATGATTAATTACTGGATAGTAGTTATAGATACATAATATAATGGTTCTGAATGAAACTTGGTACTTTGTTAATTTTATATGTAATAAATAATAATAGGTAGTTAATTTCTAATTACTTTTGTAGGAAGAACTAGATTTAACTGTTGTACAAACATCTAAAGTATGTCAAGAAGTATCCAAGCCAACTTCTTTGCAAAACAAAATTCAACAATCAAAAGTATATCAGCCCACAATAAGTTCCATGTTTGAAAGCAAAGCTCCATTAGCATATAATAGCTCAAGAGCCTTACATATTACTGATTTGATTGCCAAAATGATAGCTAAAGACCAGTTGCCTTTTTATCAGGTTGAAAAACAAGGTGATATCTTAGTTTGGTTTACTCTTAGTTTTACTTTACTATGATTAAAGTTGTAAAGTTTAAACCATGGTATGCAATTACATTTTTTCCAATAATTTAAATTTAAATTTTAGGTTTCAAAAACTTAGTTAAGTTCTTAGAACCTCGCTACACCATACCTGATCGGACCACATTTTCAAGAAATATTATTCCTAAATTATATTCAAAGGTATCTCAGAAAATGTGTGATGTCATTAAAAATATGGAGTTTGCATCATTTACAACTGATCTATGGTCTTCAAACAATAATACAGATTATCTGTCATTAACTTGCCATTTTATAGTCAACTCAAATAACAATTTTATCAGAGAGAATATATTATTAGAAGTCATTCCTTTTAAACCCATGTATCACCTGGGTGAAGATATTTATACATTTACTATTGAAACATTGGAAAAGTGGGGAATTAAAGAAAAACAAATCCATGTTTTTTTACGAGACAACGCTCCAAATATGGTGAAGGCTTTTAGTAACAGAGAATTCTTTAGTTTTGGTTGTTTTTCTCATTCACTTCAACTGGTAAAATATTTTGAATTTTCTATTTTTTTATATAGTATACATTAGAATCTAATGATTAGATATTTAGATGTATTTAGAGGAAAAAATTGGGAAGGGACTACCGACAAATGTTATAAAAAAAATACCTGAGCACTAATATATTGTATTTATTCTTTTTTTGAAAAATATTAATTCAATAAAATGATATATAATTTATTAATTATTTATGATATTATTATTTTAATTTTCAGGTAATAACTGATGTGTTATGGAAGCAAAAAGATCATGAAGAATTATTAAAAAAAGTTAGACAAATAGTTGGCCATTTTAAGCATAGTATTTCAGCTAACAAATTACTCAATAGTTATCAAAAACAAGAAAAACTACCTGAACGAAAATTTATTCAAGATGTAACCACCCGCTGGAATAGTACTTATCTTATGATCACTAGGTTTCTAGAGCAAAAAAAATCTGTCATTGGTTTAGCTCCTTACATACATCTGAAAGTAAGTTTGACTAGCGAAGAATGGGTTTTATTAGATGAAATATCTAAAGTTCTTGAAATATTCTATTTGGTAACTTTGACGTTATCTAAAGAAACCTCATCATTGTCTGAAGTCATACCAGTTTTAAGAAGCGTCAGTACATATTTGGAAAAAGAAGTCAGCAAATCTAACAAAAGTGGAATTGCTAAAAAACTACTGTCTAGAATGAATGAACGGTTTAGTGAATATGAACAAAATAAATTGCTTTTACTCAGTACAATTTTAGATCCTAGATTTAAAGATAGAGTATTTTCAGGAGAATATGAAAAATGTCAAGCACAAAATGAACTTAAATTGGAACTTGATGTAATTTACAAAAATTTTACTGATACCTCTACAGTATCTCCTGAAACTGAGCTAGAGGTTGTAACAATTAATCAACATACATTAAATAAGTCCATATTTAGTCACATATTGCCTGATCACAGAGAACCTATGCAGTGCAATTCAGTTGAAGCGGAAATTGAAAAATATTTAAATGAAGATTTGATTGATGAGAAAGAAAACATATATAAGTATTGGTCTAAATCAAAATTAGTAGGATTAAAAAAACTAGCAGCTAAATACCATTCAAGCCCATCAACCTCGGTGGATTCAGAACGTGCTTTTAGTACGGCAGGGTTTATTTGTTCTAAATCTAGAAATGCTTTAAATCCTACTAAAATAAGGAATTTAATATTTCTTTCAAAAAATTTTAAGTACATAGATTAAATATTTGATTGTATTAAAAATTAAACACTTTAATTGTTATAAAAAGACTTAAACAAGGAATGTTTAAAGACTGAAAAAGGGAAAATTATTATTTTTTAAATATTATGTGATTTGTTTTTTATTATAATTTTTATTTGTTTATTAAAAAGTTAAAATTATACTTATAGACTATAGTTATAAACTTATAAATATATAACTTAAATTAATAAGTTATAATTTATTATCAACTAACAAGAAAGAAAAGTGTTCATTTTAATTACCTATTTTAAATTTTTAACTTTGTTATTTAATATTTATTATTTATGTACAACTGTGTTAACTATTTGTATTAAACATTAATTGTATAATATAATTAAATAATTAATTATTATTTAATATTTAATATTAATATATAATAAATAATAATATTGTTTATTACAGTATTACTAGTTACTACTTATCGGTAAGTATTATCGGTTATCGGTAAGTATTATCGGGTATTTTATAATATCGGTTCATGCTTTTGGATAAAAATTCAAAGTTTTGAATACATCGGTTATCGGATTTAAATCTGCATAACATATCGGTTTATCGGTTATCTGTTAAAAGTGATATCGGCCCATCCCTAGTTTGGCGTAAAGTATCCACATTGTATCGGAGCAATCGATGGAAAACACATAGTTTTGCAATGCCCAGTTAAGACTGGTTCAGAACACTACAATTATAAAAACTCTTTTAGTATTGTTTTAATGGGATTAGTTAGTAGTGACTATCGTTTTATATTCGCTGATATAGGGAGCCAAGGTAGAATTAGTGACGGTGGTGTGTTCAAAAATTCTTTGTTGTGGAAAAAAATTTGCTCTAACAGCCTTAACATTCCAGCTCCTTCTCCCCTTCCTGGCTCAAATGTTGATTTACCATATGTTTTCCTAGGAGATGGAGCATTTGCTCTCCATACTAACTTGATGAAACCATTTCCCGGACACCATGAGATTGGCTCTCCAAAACGCATTTTTAATCAAAAATTATCAAGCTCCCGTGTTGTGGTTGAAAATGTATTTGGAATAATGGCTGCTAAATTCCGAATTTTCAAAAAACCTATTTCAATTGAGTTAGAAAAAGTGTCTACCATAACATTGACATGTGTGCTATTGCATAATTTTTTAAGGAGAAGTGAAACGTCTGCATCAGTATATACTCCCCCCGGTACAATAGACGTTTGTGATAATACTGGAGTGATAATTCAACCGGGTTCCTGGAGAAGAGAAATCGGCGAAAATTGTGCTATTAGGCCTATCAATCAAATACCACGAAGATCGCCAGAAAATGCAATACAAATAAGAGAAGAATTTACAACATATTTTTATAATAATAAATAAATAAATAATAATACCTTTCCATAAATAAACATAAACTAGTAATTATGAAGTTATTATATTGTATTATAATATTTTATTATTTTATTATTATACATATTATCCCTAAAATAGACTGCATATTTTAATTAATATTTGTTAAGACAACAAAATATATTTACAACATTATGGAATACAATTCTACATGAATTAAATATTTTAATGCTATTTACATTTCATTCATGTTATATATAGAACCTAGGTTAGATAGTGGCATCGGTCATTTCGACCCATAAAGTATTAATAAACAGTGTTATTCTGTGTACACTGTGTACGATATAAAATTAGAACAAAACACAAATAAACTACTCTATTATGAAAATGTATTGAAGTCAACGAGAATATAAGTTGTTCAAATTATATATTATTCAGAATATAAAAAAATTGACGGTCGAAAAGATCGAAGCTACTGATGACGGGTTATATTTACCTCTTCAGTATTTAATGTCACGTTGCAATCGTTTACTTTTCCAAGAAAACTTTCCATTTGATCATATAAAAACCATATTGGTCGATAAATATCATTCTGTCCGGCTCCTGATTTAATGGACGCTTTTTTCTTTCTCAAAAGGCCCCGAAATGTAGCCATAATTGAATTTTTTTTGTTTTTTAAATCGTCTACAGGTATATTCAAAACCTTGCTAATTCGGCACCAAGCATCATTCATTTTTGTTTTATCTTTGTGGTTACGATGCTTTGGATTCCATAAAATATCTTCCGATTGGTATAACTCCACAAATTGTATCAAAATTTCGTTCGTCCAGTCAGCCATTTTTTGCACAAAACGTTTTGATTGCTTTTTGTTTCGTTACTGAGAACTCGCGAGCTCAGGCGAGAGTAAAGTTGGTACGTCTCGCCTCGTGTCTCGTGTTCTTTGACTCGCGACCAAAATACCGACTTGGAGTGGAGCGCGCACAAGGCAAGACGAGACGAGACGAGACGAGACGAGTGATACGACTACACACTCGTGCTCGCGCTGCCTCGCTTCGCCTCGGCGAGAGTGTGGAGCTAGCATTACGGTCGATTTTTTTCTACTGTGACGGCCTCTTAATGAGTAAAATAATTCAAAACATAAAACAATAGGAATGTCACCAAAGCAAGCTGATGCTAATCCTACATCAGTGAAAATAATGCAACGTAAAATAATTAAACGAAAAAATAAATTTAACGTTGGTGATAATGTTCGTATAAGCACATATAAATCTGTTTTTACAAAAGGTTATTTGCCGAGCTGGTCTACAGAAATATTCAAAATTGTTAAAATTAACGAAACGTTACCTACTACTTACTAGCTACAAGATTATAGTGGAAAACCGATTGCTGGTTGCTTTTATTCAGAAGAAATATTAAAAACAAATTATCCAAATGACTTTTTAGTTGAAAAAATTATACGTAAGAAGGGTGATCAAATTTTTGTTAAATGGCTCGGGTTCGATAATACACACAATAGCTGGATAAATAAAAGTGACATTAGAAAATAGTGTCAGTCGAGCTACAGTCATGAACGTGTTTGGTAGTTCTCAGTCTGGTGAAACAAATAAAATTATTTCAAATCTCGAACAGTCTATCAATTCGTTTTCGTCTAAATTAGATAAAATCCAGTATTTACTCGAGGAAAATCATAAATCGATAGCTGAGTATATGACAAGAGGTGAAGTATCATTAAAATCAATCAAAGAAAGTACAGAAGCGACGAAAATCATAATACCGGCTATACTCAGTCGTCTTAATACTATTGAAACGTATTATAAAGATAAGCCATTATGTCTTCGGCCATCTTTGACATGCAATGTGTTCTTGGCGTAAATAATAAATATATGATTAAAGAAATGTCTATTGTAGACATAGAAACATATGCAACTCAACACTGGATTTTTAAAAATCCACATTTGAAACAGGACAATAAAAATCAATAAAAATCGAAAAACTAATAAATGGTTGGAACGTAATTTCCATCAATTAACTATCGAACACGGAGGTGTCAAGTATGATGAAGTCGGGAGAATATTAAATTCTTTAAAATTTAAATGTATTTACGTCAAAGGTGAGCAGAAAAAGCAACTTCTTATAGACTTCATACCACACGTTTCAATCGTTAACATTGAAGACATAGGATGCCCTCGATTGGATCAAAATATATGCGATGATGAATCTTTACCGTGCTGTATTTTCCATATGGAATTTAATACTAAACAATGTACATTTTATAAAGTATTTGCTTTAAAAAAATGGTTTATAAACAACTCATGAAATTTAATTGTATACAATATAATATATTATTATATGTAATAAACGAATATTATATTTTATCAATGTTTTTTTTTTTATTATTTTTATTTTTATTTTTTTTCAAATATAACACAAATACAATCATTTATAAGCGTAATTCGTAAATATATATACAAACATAAGTATTTTTTTAATATCAATAAAACATATATAATTATTCACAAATATATAATAAACATGTAATTATTTTACAAAAATTTATAATACATATTCAATTAAATAATAAACATGAAATTATTTTACAAAAATTTATAATACATATTAAATTAAATAATAAACATGCAATTATTTTACAAACATTAATAATACATATTTAAATTAAATAATGAACCTGCAATTATTTTACAAAAATATATAATACATATTAAAATTAAATAATAAACATGCAATTACAAAAAATATATATATATTATATATATATATATATTTAATTCAAATCATAAAACTATTTCATTTTTGTTCTAAAATGACCATGTGCCAAAGTATGTATTCGATCGTTTAACACAACTCTTTTTTCGTCAAATCTGTTCAAAGCCAGCTTTCTAGACCTTATTGTTTTTAATTCATGGTTATATGATCGAATAGATACATTTTCTCTGTAGGGGTCGTGATCACCCTCTTCAGTAGAAAATAGACACACTTTATGGTCTTCAAAAGACATATGATTTTTAACCACATGTCCTAGAACCCCTTTAGCCTTGATTATTTCATTTCCATCTATAATATAAGCGTACGACTTTGCCTTCAATGCGCAGAACTCACTAATTAGATGCCCATCGGTTTCATCGGAGAATAGCCCAGGGACCTTTTTCCGTGCAGAAGTATAGCACGGATGGTCGTGAGGTAGACTCGATGTATCCATACACTCTAATAGACCCGGTTTGTTCTTAAGATCCTCATAGAAATCTTCAGTCGAAATATCATATATTAGAGAGTCTATAAAAATAAAAATAATTAAATGTGAAATTTTTTAATAAATATCACCTGTGTCCGTGTACATTAATTCTATATCATTAAAATGCCTTTTCATAGTATTGTAATGATAATCGTACATGAGCGTCTTACTAGTCTCCAATACAGCAAAGCCTATGTATATCACAAAAAATTAATTAATTTTATTATAGAGCGAAATCGATATTAAATTGTTTCCATTCCTATGTAAATGGGTTTACAAAAATTAATAATTTTATTATGTAATGTGACCGCCATTAAATAATCGCCATATGAATGGCAGTCTTTATAAACCAACTTTTTGAAAAGATTTTTTAACCTCCGTGGGCATGAAGATAATTCCATTTTTATTCGCTTACGCATTGACTCCATTGTTTTACCTATAATAATATTTAGTTATGATATTTAATCATATATTAATAAATTAATTCCTACCAACAATGGAATTATTCATAAGCTTATAGAAGTCCTTTTCAAATTCGTTGGTTGCTCGTTTCCTCATTTCAGTAGGTATTTAATTCAATATATTTTGTAAGCCATGGTGATTGATGAAATTCGATTACCCTATGAACCTAAAATAATTCCAAAAAAAAAAAATTAAAATCATGGAAACATAAAATAAATAATTTAAAAATAAATTTAACCTTTTCTACAGTCAACTCGTTGGCGATAGCTTGCTTCAAGTTCTTATAGTGAATTATATACTTTTTTTTATGATCCAACGTCGCCCTCAATTTATATTCGACGGAACCTGTCGGAATCAAGTTTTCCGGAAGAAACGGCAAATCATTATGCTTGTCGTGGAGGTCCTCTGGATAAGCTATATCAACTTTGTATACTCGCCCTATATCCGAAGTATCAGTAAGCTCATCAAGTCCTTCCAACGACGGTTCAACCCATTTAAACCCACCATAGGGCATATATTGGCTCATAGCCCATCCGTACAAATTATTAAAATATTTTTATTTTTTTTTTTTATGAAAATATAACTAATACCTGATGTATGGCATATATTAACTAATTTCGTATTTTTCGTAATTTCGTATCTAAAGAAAAAATATATTATTTATGATTTATAATTAATTATTTATATTACCATCTTGATAAACAATCCACGATCTAGGTTTTGAAGAATCGAATTCAAGCATTTTTTTATTGTTGGCTTTAACGTATCTTTTGCTAGCTTGAACCAATCCTCCACGAATGCCTATAACAATAAAAAAATCAATATCAAAACTTTTAAACTTTAAGCTTTTATGCTTTTAAACTTACCTTTCTCAAACATTAGTAACATTTCATAGTCACTTAAGAGCTCTAATTTCATTCCAGTGTATTTCAACATACAATCAAAACTAAATCCTGGAGCAGTATAATAATATACAGGATCTAAATTATATGTCGAAATACAAATGTCACGAAAATTTTCAAAAACATCAGATAGCAACAGCACGTCAATTAAAAGGTATAAATCACTATATTCGCCCAAAGTCTTACAGTTAAAGTGATTCCATACCTTTTTAGCTTGAGCGTTATCATCATCGTTTATATGAGACTCTGTCAATGAACTATAAAATAACTCTTTCGACGGAAGCTGGGTGTCATTCAGCTTATCCCAACAATCTGTATATTCGTAAGGTTATACCCCCTTACGAGTAACTAGCCGCATTGCCGATACGTCGAAATGTTTCGAAGTTTCGCGGAATTTAGCTAAATCAGGTGTGATCAAATTTTCAGCTAAACTCGCTAGACTTGACGCCATGAAACGAATAGAATCGATGAACCTAATAGTAAAGTCGTTCGTTATATACTTAGAATATGAAATAAACTTTTCCTCACTATTAGGTATCACAGTGATCGTTTTCGTATCATATCCCAGCTCTTTCACGATGAAATGTGAATCATAACTTGTCATGTTATGAAAAAAGCATGGGACAAAACTAGGCATCTGCAGCTTTAAGTTACATGTATTACACAGTGTTTGACGATATTTACCTGACAAATGACAGTGGTCAGCAGTCTTATGGTTTTGTACCGTAAACACTGTGCTACACAGATTGCAATGGGTGGCACCGTCGTGCATTCGTCGATCATCCTCAGTCATTTTGATCGAAACATTGGTCTTCATAAGCTTTGCAATATTCAAAGAAATTTTAACCAATGTTTGAATAAAATGTTTGGCGACCGACGAATGTGATTCAGACCCACGATATATTATTGGCGACTGTGGAATATCAAAGCGCTCGAGCAACTCTACCGGAACGTCATTCGAAGTTACTATCGAAATCCCATAACTCATTGGCTCATGCGAGTGAATCGCATAAGTGTTTTCACCCTTCTTTTCATGGCACTTTGGTAGTATAGCTTCGAAATCGGCGTAAAACACAAACGGATGACGTTGAGTATTACGCCACCCTTCAAACCCCAACATAGTATTTTCTTTAGGCATTTCCGGTAAAATTGGTTTGTGTGGGCCGCAAATCAATTTGTGTTGATCGAGCGCTTCTTGTCCACTTAATTTCGTTTTTCGTGGGGCCAAATCGAAACCTGTAAAGCACCTTTTGCAGCACAACACTCTGTGGGCATGAGCTGTCCGTTGGGCGCTCACAAGTCTTGAAAAATTAGAGATGAAACAATAATGTAAATTTTCATTATCGCTCATCAATAATATATCAAAGTGGTTGCATTTTTCTTCATCACACACTTTCAACGGTACCACTTTATCTACGGGGTGTTTCGAATGTTCTTTTGCATACTTAATCAAACCATAGACATTCACCGAAACGTCGGGGTTATTTTTTTCGAAAATCTTAACATCGCCTAACGGAGTTGGAAAATCTAACCCAGAAAAATTGTATCGATATTCTTCCGATAAAAAATGATCCCCGACATATTTTGAAGTACCCGTTGAAACATGCTTTGCCAATATTGCCCACTTGAACGATAAACGATCATTATTAATAGGATTAATAACAGCTCGCTTGTTCAAAATAAATGGCGACAACGGAGTGTATGATGAAGATTTTTTTAAACTATGGCGATCTAACAAAAAAAAAAAAACATTTTGTTTTTTAGAATTTAATTTAATTTACTATTATTTTTATTTAATATCTTACCCTAAAGGAGAGTATTCACACACCCATAGAAGCAACCAATCGATACACGACAAAGAAAATCCCGATCCTTTACCTAAGTAACTTTCTTCCTCAAAAAGAAGTCGATCGAAACTTTCTTCGATTAATGTATCGATGTCAGTATCTAAAATAACCTCTCGGGCCGACGTCTTAAATACCCTTTTTTCATGCGAATATTCTACATGAGGTTTATGATAAGTTGCTTCTAATTTTAAATGGAATTTTATCGGGTGTTTTTTAACACAATCGGATAGTATTTCGATCAATTATTTTTTTGATGAATTTAAAAAGGCATTATAAGAAAAAATTTTGTCAATATTTTTTTTAAAATAACACTGCTATTCCACCGAACATTGATTGAATTTTTGTAAATCCCCTTGATACAATGTTGGTCATTCTACTTTTTTTTTTTTTTTAAAACCTACATAAAAATTTTTTTTTTTTAAATAATATCCTATGATTTTTTTAAGCAATAATACAAAAAATCTTACCTTTCTCAGCTGTATCCAAGACATTTGCCAACATTTGATCATTTCCATCATCATCGCCCCACAAATCGCTCGAATTGTCCGATAACTTGATTTTTTTGGGGTTATTACAGGCTTCCCGATTTTCAAGTCTATTTTTCACGCCTAATTATAAAAATTAATTAATTAATTAATCGGATTTTTATAATATTTAAAAATGTCTACCTTGATTTGAGGGACCTGCTTGTTCATTCGGAACAAAAATTCGATCTGCAATCTGAATATAATCATGCGGATTTGATGGAACAACGTTATCTTCTAGAAAAATAAAAATAATGAACAAACTAAAAATAACACATAAAAAAAAAAAAAAATACGTACGTGAGGGAATTAAATCATCATTGGCTTCAACGAACAAATCTTCATTTCCATCGTTGAACCAAAAATCGTCTGTCTGTTCTTTTTCAACTTCGGGGTGGGCAGAGTGATTTTTTCTCGGTTGTGTACAAACACCTTATAAAATATTTAAAATAATCATAGAAAAATAAAATAAAAATAAAAAATATTATTGCATAAGTTATTTAAAAATTGTCATAATAAATACCGTGAATTTGCTTCATATGACGCGACAAGTGCGTTTTTTAGGTAAAGGTAGCCGAACACTTTTCGCAATTGAAAATAATACCTTCATGTTTTTTCATATGTCTAGTTAAAGAATATTTACGCGAAAACGTAGACGAACAATTTATACACTTAAACATTTTTTTTTTTTTTTTTAATACTACACAAACACTAGAAAAAAAAATTATTATGAAAAAAAAAATATTTAAACTGTTAAAGAGCTGACGAGAGAACGTTGTTGTCAAAGACAAGTGTAGAATCGACTGAATAATCTATGGATGGTGTGTCCATTTTATAAACAGGTAGCAATGAAATCATCTCCCTTTTTTCAATTGGCGATTCTTACCACAAAAGAGTACGTCCAAACAATATAGCCAAATTCGATACAATACAACCTGTTTCAGCCAATGGGGGTGGGCTACATATGATATTCTTTCTTTTAGATTATGTGTACAAGAAAAAGAAAATTATTAAGTGTACAAAATATTTTTTTTATTTACTTATGTTTTTAAATATTTTTTTTTAACATTAGATTATACAACGCTTCATCGTAACCGTCGTTAAACCAGATTTCAACGTCTGATTCTTTAGACCGTAATTTCCTACGATTACGCGGGAGGGCTAATATACTTGGAGAAATTTCCCCCTCTGACTCGATATTCAGCCCCGGAGCCGTGATTGAAATGTTGTATTGTTGTGACGGTCCAAACATATCCGGCGACAGAAAATCTATTTGCAAAATGCTCTGTTCTGGTGTCGAGCTGTGTTCGCAACCAGGTTGAGAAAAAAGTTCTGCCAAATCAGGTGACAGAATAACTGGTAAAGAATCATCATCATGTAGTCCTATTACATATTGTGGTTCTATGAAAATATTAGACAGCGGGGAGAAAATCCCATATCGCTGCGTGTTATACCCGCTATCCCCGGAATGAGTCTGAAATAATTATAATATATTTTATTTTGTTATGAAAAAAAAAATATACATATAAACTTATTATCTTTGTACACACCTCAAAATTAAACATGTTAAACATTTCGCCTTGTTGATTATCATGCTGTACCTCATATGCATAATCTGGTACAGGGGAGATTTCCATGTTCGGGGGAAAAATCGGTGAAGAGAATGAATTATCATTAGACATCTGAAATAAAATAATGTTTTAAACATGAAATTAAAAATAAAACAGAATTAAATACTTACGTTTGATCGGTGAATATTTCTCACTTTAAATATTACGAAAATTGAAATAATAATGTCTCGCCGACCTTATAACAGTACTGTGGTAAAAATCAGAATTATAAAACAAGGTACGAATGCTTCTTCACCTTTTTTCACAAAGTGCACAAAAAATGTATCCCCGACAACATGCACCCCGTTGTCATGAACCCATACGTCTGCATTGTTAAAAACCGATTCTTTTAAAATAACGAAGGACCACTTTTATAGCGTGGAAAAATGTTTACGGCGCCTTACACCAACACTCCTGAATTATCGATATGCGAATCTTTTAAAAATACCTACCGAAGAACCACTTTGATTGCGTGGTAAAATGTTTACGGCGCCTTTCACCAAGACTCCTGAATAATCGATATGTGAATCTTTTAAAAACACCTACCGAAGAACTGCTTTGATTGCGTTGTAAAATGATCATGGCGCCTAAATTATCGAAATGTGAATTTTTTTAAATAAAGATTCCTTTCAATATGTAATATGTTTTATAGATGAGTGACTTCAAAATGATAATTGAAAATGGTCAGACATCGTCTGTATATAACCGAATATTATAATTGTATCTTTATGAAAAGAATGACTGAGGGTCGATTTCATAAATATTGCTGAAATTTGATCACCGACGCCATGTACCCAATGATCTGTTTTATCGAAAGGTAAATCTTTTTAATAACAAGTCTTTTCGTTACGATAATGATTATAAAATCTACCTTTATGGTGGGAATGACCTAGGAGAGATTTTTTAATCATTTGAAAAGATAATACATTACATTTATTTCACTTAAAATATTTTATAAATGACAATAGCAAATTGAAAATCGGCTGGTGAAAAATGTTTTTTCTTACCCTGCAAAGACGATACAAAATTTTAACGTGTAGTAAAATTAAATATAATTCTGAGCAAATATTTTACTTATCCATCATAAAAATTATTTATCACTATATCAGTTATCATAATATGATAAGATAACTTAATACGTATGGTTAAAATTATTTATACGCATTTTTGATATAACAAAACAGGTTAAAATTATTTATGCAAATTTTTTCTATTGGTTTTCATAATATGATATGAGAACTTATTAAAATAAAATAATTTGTATAAATTAAAATGGTGTGCTGTGGTGTGCATGGTGAGCAATGGTGTGCTGTGGTGTGCCATGGTGCTGTGGTGTGCCATGGTGTGCATGGTGAGCAATGGTGTGCTGTGGTGTGCCATGGTGTGCATGGTGTGCAATGGTGTGCAATGGTGTGCCGTATGATGAAATAACTTATTAAAATAAATTAATTTTTCGTTAACGAATAGGTGTGTATGGTGTGCAATGGTGTGCCATGATGTGCATGGTGCGCCATATGATAAATTAATTTTTATTAACGAGTATAAATGGAAATGGTGTGCACCGGGGTACGCGGCTATGGTGTGCTATGATGGTGTGCGGGGGTGCGCCGGGTGCGTGGGCTGAGGTGTGCATGGTGCGCCGGGGTGAGCAGGGTGTACATGGTGTGCAGGGGTGTGCATGGTGTGTCCCTAGAACCGGTTTTTTTATCCTACTTAAAAAGTAATTTATATTTAAAAAAGCGGGTAAGTGAGTATCGCTCTGCTATACATTAGGGGGTGGGGTGAACCTCGGACTATGGACACTATGGTAGGTTAAATTTGAATGCAATGATAGGTATCATTGTATACGAAAAACGATTCTGAACGGAGATGATTTGTCAGTCTAGGATATATTATATTTAAATATTGTTATATATTCTATTTTGAAACAAATTCAAACATATAAGTAAAAGTTTTAAGGTCTTACGTTTAGAATTTTTTAAAAATAACAAAAATCGAAAATTATTTATTGGTAAAACGTTATTTTACACGTGTATTTTTGATTTCAAATTAAAATTAAAACTTTAAACACTCGTAAAATTTTTTAAATTGAACAATCCTCAAACTTTTTTATAATTATTCTAAGCTTAACTTATGGACAGCATAGTATTAAATTTTCAATTCTTAACTTTTGATAGTAAAATATTTATAAATTTTTAACTACCAAATAGTGAAAAATATTCATGATTTTGACGAATTTTTGTCAATATTTGAACTTCAAATGCTAATAAAAAAAAATTGTGCCTATGTATTTTTATAATTTTTGAATGAGAGTTATAACAAGTTATGTGGACCCTTCAATTAAATTTTCAAGTAATTTATCCCAGCTAAATTTTTTTTATCAACATTTATAAAAAAAAATTGAAAATTTCAATTGTCTATAAATAGCTCAAAAAAAGTCAAAATATTTTGAAAATCAAATCACGTAAAGAAAATGCCAATATAAATAACTGGTAAAATTTTCAAGTGTTTACGACTTATACAGTTTGAATTACAACAAATATCAAAAATCGTTTGAGGCTAAACCGTTATTT
This sequence comes from Schizaphis graminum, assembly GCA_020882235.1. Classification (NCBI taxonomy): domain Eukaryota; kingdom Metazoa; phylum Arthropoda; class Insecta; order Hemiptera; family Aphididae; genus Schizaphis; species Schizaphis graminum. Next base: position 15,220,634 of record CM037036.1, read on the forward strand.
AACGCGGTTTTGTAAAAATTTAAATTTCAAACACTCATAAAAAATTTTTGTCTGAATCCGGTCGAGTTTTTTTTACAGATAATTGAAGAAAAATTTACGGAGAACCTTGTACCAAATTTTCAAAACTTAGTTATAAAAGAAAAAATTTTACGATTTTTCAACCACAAAACTACTCGCAAATTTTCGCAATTTTGACATATTTTGTATAAATTCGAACTTTAAGCACTTATAACAAAAAATTGTGACTAACGATTTCGGATTTTTTTTTATCACTTTAAGAACAACTTATGAGAAACCTTGCATTAAATTTTCAAGATTTTCTGGCCGGCCAAAAAATTTTTATCGTTATTTAAAAGAAAAGTATTTAGAAAAATTAAAAATTTCAATTGTCTATAAATAGCTCAAAAAAAGTCTAAATTCTTTGAAAATTTAACTGTGTATGGAGAACGCTAATATAAATATTTGGTGAAAATTTCAAGTATTTACATCTATTAGTTTTTGAGTTATAGCAAAATAAAAAATTCGATTTGGTCGAAAACTGGTTTTGCGTAAAAATTCCCGTTTTTCTATCATTTTTTTTTTTGTTTTTCTCGATTTTTTTGAAAACTGTTGGAAAATGTTTACTTTTCACCTCTATAATGCACCAAGGATATCCACTGCCATCGGAAACCACCCCCAAAGTTTAAAATTGAAGCATTATTTCGACTAGTTATGCTGTACACAGACACAAAAAAAAAACACGTCATTGTAAAATCAATATATTCATCACTCCGTTCAGAATCTAAAATTTTCTTAAATTTATAATTTACGATTTTTGGTTATTTTGTTTAATTCGGACAACCTATATAAACGCCAACAATTCCGAATTGATGAGATTTCTGGTCCAAGTATACTATAACTATGGTATTCAGGGGCGGACTGGGAGATTATCGGCCCAGGGGGAAATACAGCTTAGCGGCCCTAAATATTTTACTATATTATTACTATTTCAGTTGTGATTTTATAAATAATATAAATGTTTTATTACTATAATTTAAACTAAATGTAAATTTAACTTGTAGAACTATTTAAAAAAAATATAAATACCAGAAATACCTTTATAAAATACAATTTCCTTTATTTATCTTATGAATACAATATTTTTTATTTGTTTTTACAATTGAATGTGTTTTGATGTTTAACTTAACATTTTTTTCATTAATGGTGAGCTTTGTTTCACATGTTCTAAAATATCATCAAATGATACTTCCTCCAATAACTCTTTCTCAACACTCATCATCATAAATGATTCTAATTTTTCCTGGCTTAGTGATGAACGTAATCTATTTTTTATAATTTTTAACTTACTAAAATACCGTTCACAGTTAACCTGTGTAAACGACAATGTTAATAAATATTCATAAGCTAAAAATAAATTGGTAAAAGCCACTGAATGCATGTTATATTTGTACAGCAACTTATAACAACAAACTAAACAACCAGAACAGTTTGTATTTTTACAACTTGCAACTGCTGTAAAATTAAAAAAAAAAACTTATATCAATTTATTGATTCATATATTATGTCTTTAGAATACTTTGCTTACCAGGTTTATTGTTAGAATTTCTACCAACCATATTTTCGTCATCATTCAGGACAATATTGTCAATGTATGTTTCGTCATCACTCATATCCTCAACATCAAGTTCGTTTGATTCATTTTCATTGAAATAAATATTCGTTGTTCTTTCACAAATATTTCCAACTAAACCTTTGAATATTTTGGAAAAAGCAATAAGTTCTTCAACTAATTTTTTGTGATCAATACTTGCTAATTCTGCTAATTTTTGTAAGCCAAGTTTAGGAATTAGTTGTTTGAAATCTTCTTGAAAACAACTAGGGTGTAAAAACTGTGCATCAGCTATTAATTCTTTATTGTTGGAAAACCTTTCATTCAAGCTCATATTTAATTGATCAATTATATTCTGAAATGTTTGTACTCTATACTGGTCAAGGCAGGTTGAAAAGGTGAAATCTTGGTTATTTTCATCAAAATATGTTTTTTTTCTTCTTATACGATGTTCTGGAAATGTCTCTTCTATGACTATGTCATCTGAAATATTTAAGTTTGAAAGTTTGTCGTTCATATTTGTAGTAAACAGTTCAGCATTTTTTACAACATTATGAAATGAAATAGTTTTTATATCATTTTTGGTTCTTTCAACCATTTTCCATGCTGATACAAAATCAAGATGTTTTGTCTGTAAGTAGTCAGATGTAGGTCTGATAAAATAAAATATATCTAAGAAAATATGTGCTGTTAATATAGTTTTAAATTCAATTAAATTTTTTAATAAGGAACTTGCCTCCGAGGAGGTAATATGTTGTAATGCACTTATAATAGTTGGAAATAAACAATCGTTACCTTTGAAAACCCATTCTAAAGCTTTATGTCTTGCCCACCATCTAGTATTTGTTTCGGCTACTTTTTGCAATTTTCTTAGTTTATGTGGACCAATATTAGTGTTATTATAACTTTCACGAGTCCAAATATTCATCCGTTTGTAAGAACTACCAAAAAAAGTAGCCAAACGATTTAAAAGACCAAAAAGATTTTTAGAGGCAATATTTTTACAAACATCTATTACACATAAATTTAAAATGTGGCTATAACACCAAATGTATATGGAGTTTTTATTCTGAGATTTAATGAAAGACTGTAATCCATTAAATTGGCCACTCATATTACTTGCGCCGTCAAATGATTCCCCTACTATATTTTTAAATTCTAGTCCATGTTCTAAAAAACAACAATTTAGTAACTGATATAAATCTTTACCAGTAGAACTTTTAACTTGAACAATTGCGAAGAGCCTTTCTTTTATTTCACCATTTGCACAATAGCGGACACATATTGAGGCTTGATCAATGACGCCAATGTCTTGCGTACTATCTACTTGTATACTAAATTTTTGTTGGCCAATTTCATTTTTTATTTTGTTTCTTAAAGATAGTAAAATTCCTTGAATCACCTTGTCAACAGTAGTTTTAGAAAGAAATGTTACCAACGATCCTCGACCTTTTGAGTTTAATTTATTATCCTGTTCAAGTTTAACTTTCCTTAATTTACTCTTTTTTATAGATTGCTGTAAATGTTCATTTAATATTGAATCTCGTTGAGCTGCAAATTTTATCATTTCAAGAAAATTACCTTTATTTGATGCTATATCATTAAAATTAGCTAATGTTTCGTTAGATGTTGGTCCTCTGTAGGGTAAATTTTGACGTCCAATGAACTTGACTATATCAAAAACTTGTTTTAGTATGTGGATATTATTTTCTACCTCTTTTTTTCTTGCAATTACAAGATTTCGGTTGATTGAATATTCAATTGACATTTCATTTGATGCTCGAAAATAGTGTTCAACTGCATTAGAATGAATATGAGAGTTTTCATGACGTTCAATAGCCGAGTAAACATGTTTGAAATTGGTACAACCTTCAGAAGAAGAAAAATTACTACTTGCTTTATTCAGTCCAAATGCAATACAAATAGAACAAAACATAGCATCTATGCCATTAGAATTTTTTAAAATTGATAACCACTTTCTGTGAATTTGTTTACCAAAAACAGATCTATAATATACTTTATTGAAATCAATAACAACACTTTTTAATACTGTTGGTTGAATTGTATTTTTCTTTACAAAATCTATTTTATTGGAAATCGATGAGCTGATAGGTAATTTAAAGTTAGTAACATTAGTTTCAATAACTGAATCTTGATCGAAAGACCCATCTATTACACCAGAGTTCGCATCAGTAGGTAAGCCATTTACATCATCATCAGGAATATCAAAAACATTGTCATTACCATCATTGCAATCAAGTTCTCTCTAGAAAAGTTTTTTCCTAATTATTATTACTATTTACTGACAACTGACATTTATAATAATATAAACAATTTTAATATAAGAAATATTTTATAATAAGAAATCAATAAAAAATAAGCTGATGCACAAGTGAGATACAGTAATGGTGACTCATATTATTGAATAAATTGTAATTTGTAACCAACATTTTTTAATTCTACCACAACACCTGAAACTATTCCAATTGCTTGAACTAAGTGTCTTATACCTATATCATTGATTCATTCATATGCAAATCACACAACAAACATAATAAGTTAAGTTATTTTACTTTCTAAATTAAAGTAATCAACTATTAAAATACTTATTACCTAATTACTCTTAATTAAAATAATTTTATTTATAAATAAGAAATGAAAAATGAACTCAGCAAAATGTATTAACAAAATATATAAATAAATATATATATAATAATATTTTATATGTTAAATGTATTTATTATAAATTTTATAATTTTAAATGTATTTATTATAAATTTTATAATTTTAAAAATAATAATTATATTATAATATAATAGTCTGATTTAAAGTCAAAATTAAACGTTATAATTGAAAAAAAGTATAACATATATAAAATAAGTATGCATTTATTTAGTCAAACAGAGAAAATATAAAACCGATTGCATGAACTTTGAACATCCATCTACTCTTTAATAATTATATTTATTATCAATAGACAGTACATTTTCCTTTAGCTTTACTGTACATAAAAGCTTTAAAATTTATTATTTATAAAATAAATCATAAAACGATAAACTGCTGTAGTTATGACTTAAAATATTAAATATAGTCCAAAATATTCCAAAACATGTTTTTAGTGAATAAAAATCGGCAGCACACAAAAGAAGTTGTGTGTTCAAAAATTTAATCGACTATATTTATTATGTCACTAATTTCAACAATTAAGGTTGATACTAAGATTCTGGTTACAAACATATATAACTAACCTTTTCTATTACAGCAATGGAATTTGTAGCATTAGATTGGCTAACATTGCTAAAACAAATTTTTGTCTGCTTCGGATCTGAAGCTGCAGACTTTAATTCTGACGCTCGTTTTAAACGTTTTTTTTCTGCGCCACCTTTTACTTTATTAGAGCTGTTCATATTAAATTTGTATATTTTATACGAAAAACTTTAACAAACTATACACAATAGTACAAATGTATAATACACTGAAATAGTCAGACTATTATAGTCACCAATTACAATTTACAATATCGAAAACGTAAATGTCTTGTGTTCAACCCGCGTCCCGTACTGCCACAGTCCACAGTCGCTCAGTCGCAGATAGTGTTTAAAGTATAAAAATAAACATTTTCTGGGAAATAAGAATTGGATATTCAGACACGTTTATCTAATGATAAAAATAACCCATATAAAATACAACCAACAATATTATGTTAGTTTCATCGATAACAAAAATAATAAATGATTTTTAATTACATAAATTTTACATATTACATAAAATATAGCAATAGAGTAAACGAGTAAAGAATAGATCCGCAATTATTTATTAAGTCTAAATACAAACCAGTTGGAAATTGATCGCATGTCAATGACCAATAGAAAATATTATTAATTATTATTTATTAGTTGATTACTTGACTAAATATATTAAAAGTTTATTGTTGGACGACCAGCCCATATTTCACAATTTTGACCGGCCCAGGGGGATATATCCCCCTAGCCCCCCTGGCCAGTCCGCCACTGAATTGGTATTACTATATTATGCTTCAATATACTTTTGAAATTTTGACTACCTACATATATACTCCATACTAATAAAACCATATTTATTACTCTATACAATTCTACATTATTTGTTACTTAACTTTATTATTACTTACATACCTATACTTTAATAAACAATATAGTTATTTACTTTTTGGATCTTAAAATTTAAATATTAATAAAAGAAAATTAACTCAATACGCAATTATAAATTATATTTTCAGAAATATTATGTACATTAAATATACTAGAATGGACTTACATAAAATTTATCGCTAAAGTAGTGATCGTCATAATATTAATATAATTAAAATTTTGTTTTAACGGAATTTAATATTATTTTTTAATTATTACTTAAGTATAAAATAATAATATTAAGTAAAATATTTTGTTGAGATAAGTCATGCAAATACCTTACAACATAAAGATATAAATCAAGCATGTCAAATACGCAACCCGTTACCCATGGTCCGTATGCAATACTATGTCTACTAAATGTCTAACATTTTAGATTCTGAACGGAGTGATGAGTGCATTGATTTTACAATGATATGTGTGTGTTTTTTTTTTGTGTGTCTGACGACAATATTTGGAGCAGTAATATTGCTTCGATTTTTGACTTCAGCCCATCTTTGAAAAGGAAATTGAATCTAGTTGGTACTTTTATTAATTATTATTAGAGTTAAATTATGTGAAATGTATGTAAAAATTTGTTTGGTAATTTATCGGTATAATATGTACTATAATAATTACGGTAAAAACGCTGAAGATGGTAAATTTCTATGAAAAATAAATTTACGCTAGTTCCTTAGGTTTTAAGTTATTTTAATTAATATTATTCATGATTTTAATGAATAAAATTATTATTCTTTACTACAATTATTCAGAATAAAAAAATATTCTTTATTCATAAGTAAATCAGTTATTCGTGCTTTTATTTTTTTAGTCATTAATTTGATTTTTTTTTTGCCCAACATTGCTTTAACCTATAGATGACTAAATAAATTAAATGCAATTGCATATACCCACTGATGTAGTCACGTTACACATTTTTTTACTCCCAAATTGTCGTAGTCGTAAATGAATCCTTTATGTTCCATAACTACCTAATTTAAAAATATATTGACTGATGTTATAATTTATAATAACATTACTACAGTAGGTACCCAAGTGTAGTAGTCAGTGGCGGCTCGTGGGTGCTGGCATTGATTATAGAATAGACAGATAGCCAGTGTTGTGCACAGATAACTTTAAAATTATCTAGATAAGATAACAGATAATGCGTTGAAAATTTATCTAGATGAGATAAATAGATAACACTTTAAATATTTATCTAGATAATAGATAAAAGATAACCACATTTATCTAGATAAAAAAACAGATAATTAATATTTTTTATTGTAAATAGTAATAATGTTTTGGTTGGGCATTTTTCTTCTTCTTCCCATGATAGGATTTCTGCGTCATAAGTGTATTTTATAATGAAGAAAAAACTGAGAAAATAGTCAAAACTATTATCTTGCACCTAATCTGCTTTTTTAAACATACAAACATACATTTTTTAATCTTAATTAAATGTATTGGGCCAATGTTCGTACTCAGGTACACCACTGTCTATAGTCTGTTATTTTCATAATATTTAATATTATTATTATGACGAAATGCAGTGAATATTCGGGATTTAAAAATTTAAATTTCTAAATCATTTAATGAATAATTATCTAGATAATTTTTTTAAGATAACCTATTTTTTTATCTAGATAAGATAAAAAGATACTTAAAATATGTTTTATCTAGATAAGATAAAAAGATAATTATATTTTATCTAGATAATGCACAACACTGCAGATAGCCCATACAATGTTAATATTTGGTGACTATACGTAGGATGCAGCCACTATGGAGCGCTATATAACTGTCACAAGAAATCGCCTCACGTTTTAATAATATATAATATTATAATTTAAAAATAATTAATTTATGGAGTTATTTTATGAATAAAATCCATGCACCTGTTTTTTGTAGATAAAAAATGTTCGATGACTTAGTTGTAGGCCGCAGTAGAAAAAAGAAATGAAAATAATATTATAATAATATGAAATAATAATATATAATTATATCACGGACGACGCTACCAGTCGTCAAAAACGCGTATATAAGACCGCAGTTCAATTGTACACGCATGTACAATGACACGATTGTCATACCGCCGTGAAGTTGGAAAATTTATAAAACTGTATTCTTATAGCATCACTGGTATCGAATGTAACAAACAAAATATTTATATTATATTATATTTGCTTTTATTTTTAAATTATTATAAACATAATTATCAATTATGTTTACAGTAGGTATTTTAAACCTGTATGATTTGAATTCCACAAAAATTACAACTTTTAAATAAATAAATAAATAATGATTAATATGATGAGAATATGAGATGGAGAGTAGGTCACTAGTCACCATAATGGATGTGATTTGAATGCAATGACGGGTATCATTATATACGAAAAACGATTCTGAACGGAGATGATTTGTCAGTCAATGATAATTAGTTGGATATATAATATTATTACCTACATTTAAATTGTAATACGTATATTGTTATTTTACGAGATTTCGTAAAAAATTAAATTTCATACGCTCATAAAATGTTTTCTATACCTACTGACGCTGGAATAAGTAATAGGTACTAGCTGTTGAAAATTCGTAAATATATTTCGTCTAATAATTGTTGAATATAAAGTATAATTTAAGGTCATTAATGTATATAGTAATCGAACAGAAACAAATAATGAAATAAGATAAACTATAATTATAGGATATTAATATTTAACTAATACTTTCATATACTTATTTCCCATATACATATTATACACTTACAATAATTTTTACGAGTACTATTATCGAAGTATAAATGTATAATACTATACTTACTAAACCACCAAAATTGTCAAAATGTACGAAATATGTAAACAAAAAACAAACAATTTACAAATAATGTTAAAATATGTATTTATATGACGAAATATGTAAAACATGTAAAATAAAATATGTTTTATTTTATTGCAAATCACGTGAAATGAATTTATCATTTGCAATACTTAGTTTATCATGTTTTACTTTTTTTAGTAAAAATATGTTTTACAACCAAAATCTCAGCCCTAATAATGACCTAATCTATGATCGAAGTCTATACTATACAAAAAAAAACGAGTTTCCGGTTTTTTTTAAATTCACCTTTACATTTTTAGTATGGTGTAAATATTACGAACATTTTAATGATTAACAATATATATAATTCATTGTGGTTTAGTTATATATATATATATAAATCTACATATACTTTTAATTTATCTAGAACGCACAGTGATCAAACTTCTTCAAGTTCACAAATTTCATCAGTCCCACCTGTTAATGTAGTTTAAAATCCTGCTCTAACTGAAAATTGTATACCTATTTTCCAAGCTGCAAAAGTCTCTTATTCATTATCTCAATATAATGTTACCTTACCCAACCATTAGCTTAGTCTATGGAATATGACATCAATTCTGATGTTGATACACACAAGCTAGAAATAAGTATTTCACCTATCAAAAATCATGTTGAACATACTATAGTGGGACGACGGATTTTAGATTTAGCTTATATATGTCGACAAATTAACAAAAAGATAATCACGACCCATACGGTTGTTCATTTAAAGACATGTTTTGTGTCAATGAAAAAAAAATGGTTTAAAATCATCTTTTACATTTAAATATAATTTTTGTCTGAAAACATATACACTTGACTCAGAAAGTTCAGAAGCGAATATGGCGGATATTACTGCAGTAGCTAGTATAATGAATGTTGGCGGAGGATTTAGTCAGCTTCAAACTATGACCGCTTCTTTGGAAATACCGCCCTTAAGTCAGTTTGTGTATACTAAGTCACATATCTAGTTTGCAAATCATTTAATCAATGTGCTATGAAAGAAATGGAGGCAGCCGCAAAAGAAGAAGCTCAACTAGCCATAAGTGCCGGAGACATAGATACTGACGGAACTCCTCTTATTTCAGTAGGTAGTTGCAGACGGATCCTGGTGCAAACGGTCTTATAGGTCAACTTACAATTCATTATCAGGCGCTGTAAGTATATAAATGTTTTATATTTTATATTCTTATTTTAACTTGATAATTGTATATTTGTATGATATTATTATTATTGCTTTATGTATAAAAGTAAAAGCAAGGCTGGGCATTAATGAGTCAATTTATTTAGAAAACGAAACAAAAAAAAATAAATGAAACACATAGGTACTATACAGGGTGATTTTTTTATCAAACAACATTCATTATTTCAAAAAGTATTAACTTTTTTCAAAATTTCAGGTTTACACTGTTCTAGAATTGTAGAACTTTTTATTATTTTCACCCTTATATTATCATAACACCCATAACAAATAATATTTGTTTAATCTACATATAAGACAATTACCTATACTATAATATGATATGTATAATATTTTGTGGTTTTAACTAACTAGGTAACTAGTTGGTGAACTGGATCAGCTCTGGTTAGACAATTAAATATGTTTTTTTTACCAACTTACTCATTTTATAATACTACTGTTAAATGCCAAGACCTATTTATTTTATTTAATGTACCAGAAATTCATTCATTGGTAAGTATAAGAATGTGTGTTAAATATAATTTTTAATAAAGTCTTTGGTTAAGAATGAATAACGTGTAAAATATATATTTTATGTAGATTAATTTATTCTACATGTATTTGTATAGAATTTGAATAAAGAATACATATTATTTATATTTTAATTTATGTTCAAATTGTTTTCCATCTTCAGCTAAACAAAAATCTAATCGTTTTAGTACTTCAATAGATGTAGATTTTTTTAATACTGAACTCTTAATTTTGCTACAACAATCTTTTATTTTTTGTTTGAGTTCCTCCACACTATTACTTTTTTCTTTATATACTTCATTTTTTAGATGGCCCCAAAAAAAGAAGTCAAGAACACTTAAATCTGGAGAACGAGGTGGCCATTGAATTGTGGGGCTGTAAGTTCCAAACCAGTTATTGTCTCCATATACCTCATTAAGGTATGCACGTACAGCTAATGTATTATGTGCTGGTGCACCATCTTGCTGCCAAATCAAATTCAAACGCTGTTCAAGTGAAATATTTTCCAATAGTATAGGTATATCATTTTTCAGAAAATCAAGGTATTTATTGCCATTAAGATTTTCATCAAAAAAATATGGACCAATTAAATGATTGTTAATAATCCCACACCAAACATTTACACCCCAACGGACTTGCTTATTAGTCTCATTAATCCAATGGGGATTTGAATCATTCCAATAGTGAGTGTTATGGTGATTCACTTGTCCATTATTGTGGAACTTTGCTTCGTCAGTCCAAAGGATGTTTGTTAAAAATTTAGAATCTTCGTCTAATTTCAACATGCAATGCGCAATAAAATTGAGACGTCTTTCATTGTCATTTGCCAAAAGTTTCTGAACAGGATTGGCCAGGTATGCATGGTATTTGTGTTTTTTGGCAATTTTTTGAACCGCCCAATACCTATGTCATATTTAATTCATCTAAAATTTATTTAATTTTTTTTAATTTTTAATATTTATTTAATAGGAAAATCAAATACCTGCAATAGTTCTCAAAGATGAATGAGGATTTTAAATAAATTTAGCCAACACTGAAAAAGAGTTATCGATATTGATGACTCTTGAAACTCTACTTTTTGGTTTTGTAAAACTTCCATATTCTTGTAGATTTTTGTATAAAATATAAAATCTTGTATGTTCTGGACAAGGACGATCAGGATATCGGGTTTTATATAATCTATATTGAATATAACACAGATGTAGGGTTACCAGACGTCCTCTTTTTTCCGGACATGTCCTCTTTTTAAGCTTAAATAAAAACGTCCGGGGGGTTTTTTTCAATATTGGAAAATGTAAGGGTTTTTCATGAAATGTGAATTTCTTTAATAATCACCTTGATATCAGATATATATCGATTATCGATATCGTATACGTATAGGTATTTATAATATGTTCAATGTTCACGATCGAGATTAGGGTTATAATCACATAATTATTTATCAATTTTCATTATTATCAAAGAGATTATAAATTACAATCCATTTTGTAAGTCTGCTGTTTGGTGTAAACAAAATAATATAATTTACTAGCTATTTATAGCAACACTTTATAATAACAAATATAATAATATAATATCATGTCATAACTTATATCATTTTTAATTACAAATTACAATTTACAATATCAATTGTTTCAAAATTAATACTTGTGGTCGTGTACTCGTGTGGTGTATCGTGTATTATCGTCTAGTCCAGTGATGGGCAAAGTACGGCCCGCGGGCCACCTCCGGCCCGAGAAAGTATTTAATCCGGCCCGCCGAGGGTTCATCGACATGGATAGTATATGGCCTGTATAGTATAAAAGTGTCATGTTTTATAAATATTATATGGTTCAAAGCTTTAACCCAAAATTCATTTTTTCTATAATTATGGCCCTCCTCTAGAATTTCTTAAACTTTGTGGCCCCCTATTAAAAAAGTTTGCCCACCACTGGTCTAGTCTAAAAGATGTCTAAAAGAAAATGTAAATTTTCTAACAAACTCGAAGTTAAGTATCCGGCGTTTACAATTGGACGAAATGAATATGAAGCAAAATGCTGCATTTGTGATTCATACATTTCTGTTGCAAATAAAGGTTAGTTATTTGATTTTTTTCAAGTTTCGTATATATTAGTGCATTACTAAATGTAAAAATGTTGATGGTGTTATCCAGCTGATGTCATACATTTCATAACAATTATTTTTTTAGGTTCCAGTGATTTAACTGCTCATATTGAAACTACAAAACACAAGAAAAAATTGATTGAATCATCTACTTCAAGAAAGATATCAGATTTTATAATTAACAAAAATTTAACTGGAAGTCTTAAAATGTGGGCATCAGAAGGAGCATTATCATTTCATACTGTAAAACATCACAATAGTTATAAGTCTATGGACTGCACCCCTTCATTGATACGACAAATGTGTGATGATTCTGATATTGCAAAAAAACTGTCTTGTGCAAGAATTAAAACCGAGGCAATTATTCATCATGTTTTAAGCCCACATTCAATTGATGTAGTAGTTTCTGCTTTGTCTAATGTTCAATATTTGAGTGTATGCACTGATGGTAGCAATCACGGTAGTACAAAAATGTTTCCAGTATTAGTACAATATTTTGATGCTTCTAATGGAATACAAGTTAAACTTCTAGACTTAAAAAGTACTCCAAATGAAAAATCTGAAACTATTTCTAAATTGCTCATACAAACGTTAAATAAATATAAGTTAGGTGACAAATGTGTAGCTTTTGTAGGTGACAACACAAATACTAATTTTGGTGGTATTAATAGAAAAGAAGGCTGTAATATATTTACCAATTTGAAAAATAATCTCAACCAGGAACTAGTTGGTATTGGCTGTCCTGCGCATATATTACACAATTCCATTCATCATGGTGTTGACCAATTAGATAACATAGATATTGATTCTATTGTTTTAAAAATATTTAATTATTTTTCAATTTACACAGTAAGAACTGAAAAATTAAAGGAGTTCTGTGATTTCGTTAATATTAATTACCGAAATTTACTTTATTATAGTAAAACTAGGTGGTTAAGTCTATTTCCTGCAATTAATCGCATTCTACAAATGTATCCTTCATTAAAATCTTTTTTTCTATCAGAAAAACAACCTCCAAAAGCTATCAAATACTTTTTTATAAATGACTTTAGTGAAATATATTTGTGGTTTATTCATTCATCAATGTACATTTTTCATAAGCAAATGGAATTGATAGAGGCTGAAAAAAATTCAATAATTGAAGTAACTTACATTCTTGACACAATTATGAATATTCTTCAAGAAAGATATGATGCTAAATTTATACCACTCAAAGTTAAAGAATTATTAACTACATTAAGAAATAATGGACAAGATACCGCTTGTGATAAATTTTTAGAAGATGTTTTAAGAGTATACGCCTCATCTTTAGAATACCTTAAAAAGTGGACTCATACATTGTCTAACTTCAAGGTAAATATTTTAGTTTTCTATTAAATAATCCAATAAAATGTTTTCAAAATGTTATATTAATATGTTAACAGGTGTTCAAGTGGATGAATTTTGAGGAAAACATTGACATAAAATATGAAGATCTTGAAGAAACTACAATTTTCTTGAAAAATAAAAATATAGATATAAATGATATTTTACTATTCGATCAATTTATAAACTTAAAAAACTTCTTAAAAAGACAAGATAGTTCATACTTTTCACAAAATTCTTCAACTAAATTATGTATTTTTTTTAAATCAAATAATAACATTACCAGTTATTCAGAAATACTCAAAATTTCACAATATTTTTTTTGTATACCTGGTCACAATGCTAATACTGAAAGAATATTTTCTCTGATATCTTCTCAATGGACTAAAGAAAGAAACAGACTTTCTATAGAATCTGTTAAAGGGATAGTAACATTGCAATTTAATTTTAAATCATTTTCATGTTTGGATTTTCATAAATATTTATTACAACCGGATAATAAAAAATTAGTTCTAAGTATAGGAAATTCAAATAAGTATCTATAAACAGAAAAAAATTGATATTGACAAAGTATAATTTATGCTATGATTTTCTTTATTATTATTATTTTTAAAAATTATATTTAATGTATTTTTTTAAGTCTAAATATCAACTAATAAATGTGTACAATTAAATATAATTTATACCTAATGAATAATGATATATCAATAGGTACATTATAAGAAAAATAAAATATACTTATAAATTATTTTCATGATCTTGAAAAAAATGTCCTCTTTTATTGTCAACCATAAATGGTAACCCTACACAGATATATACAATTACTCATATTTGTATTTTTGTAACTATCCATTTATAAAAATAAATTATATTTTCTGTTTTTTTATATCAATTTGACAGTTACCTGTTTCTTCACTAAAATGGAGAAATATGTAGGGTTGATACATAAAATATTTTTTTTAAATATCTACCAAAGTATTCATTCATATTTAAAATTTAAATTCCCTTTTAAAATTTAATTGTGATTTTGTGAATAATTTAAAATTGTTATTATTTTATTAATCATAGCATCAACAATTACAATTAGTATACATAATGATTTCAACTAATAGTTTTAAAAATCAACCCTAGATATTTGTTTAATTCAATTAATCATTTCAAACCTTGCTGCAGCTCTAGTATTTTTTGTCATTTCTATATAGCAATCAAGCATCTCAGTTTTATTTTTATTTGTATAAGACATTATGTATAAAAACTTTTAAATAACTTTATATTAACTGATTTATGTATTGAATTGTTTTTGTGCATAAATTAATGTATTAATGTTTTATGTTCATGTACAACACTACAGTACATTTTAAATATAAAAGTTTAAACATAAAGTATTGGATTTTCCAAATTGATTATATAATATAATATTCAATAGTTTGATAGTATCTATTTTATAATATTATAATGAGAGCTTTTGGTGATGAATGTGACATAACTTTTCACATGATAAAGATAAAGCTATTACTTAAATTATGTAACAATAATTTATTTAACAATTTAAAATTATATATATAAGTACATGTATACAAGTAGACATAAAATAATACATAAATGTATTTTATACAAAAATATTAAATACAAATTAATTTTTATGAAAAATAATTAATTTAAAAACTAATTATGTAAACAAACAAAATGATTAGATATGAAAAAAAAATGTATAGATAGTTAATCTATATCTTACAAGATACCAATGCTGTTGTTTAGTACATCTTCCATCAAACAATTTGAATTATTACATACTTCATATTTTTTTTTTTTTAATAAGTGTAAAAATCTACTTTTTATTACAAAATGGACAAGTTTCCAGGAAATTATGAAACATATTTAAATTCTAAGTCCGATATCTCAAAGGTATCAGAATTAGAATTCTATAAAGAAGGTTATTCAATTATGTTGAAAGCATATGAAGCCAATATGCAAGTATGTAATATAATTAAATAAATTAATAGATACTACCACAATAATTATTTATATATAATGATATCTTGTATTTTTATTATATTATTTTATCCACAGGAAATTCATAGTTTAAATTGTAAAGTTTCTATTTTGAAACACGATTTGAGCGATACAAGTGAATTGAACGAAAAATTGAAAGAAGAAATTGGAGAGACCTTAATAAAATCAGTAATTCTTAATTTTTATAATATAAATAATTATAATATTAGGCTGGAACTTCCTGAAAGCCAATATTTAATTTATGAAAATTCCGTTTAATTTTTTAAGAATTTCCGTCAGTCTCGGGACTGAAGATTACCGTTCGGCGCGTCGACGCGCCGGGCGGTTCTTCTCTTATGTCCTGCCAGACACCCACTGCGTGTCGATCCCAGCGTCGACGCGGCGAAAGCCGGTCGGGGCTGGTCGGTGCTCGAACCCCGTGCGAGCACTGGAGGACGCAGCGGGCTCGCCGCTCACGTGGGGAGCTGTTCGGCACGGGGGCCCTCGGGCCGTCTCGCCGGGCGGTGTTCCCGCACCACCGGTTACTCGTTGCGGCTTAGACTGCCTCGAGGCCGGCTGGCGCCCTCATTTCGATGGGGGCGCTGCAAGACGCGGCGTGCCGATCGTCCCTAAGGAGAAGAGCTGCCCGACGCGGGGGTTTTCGGACCGTCGGGCCGTGCTGTTTTTCCTCGAACTGTCGGACGCCTGGTGCGATGAACTCGGATCAGGTCCGGCTGACGCTCTCACCAAGGTGTGAGTGCCCGGGGACATCGTATTTGACTGCGAAATACCGGACAGGACAAGCGAAGCGATGCACTGGATGCGGACCCAAGGGGACTAAGGCGGCACGACCCCAAAGACCGCAGAACACCCTCCGCATTTCAGTCCCGCCTAGCTGGAGGTCGGGGAAGCCTTCGGGCCATTTGGAGAGTCCGGCACACTAATGAAAAGCCTGGGCCGAGAGCTCAAACAATAGGACCCAGTCCGTCCTTTGAGCGAAACACGTGCGGTGTCTGGCCGGCTCGGGGCCCAACATCACTAAGCACCATTAGAAACAGCAATCTAAACCAAAAACCGTACGCACGATAAGGGAAGCCTCGTGGCAGACGGGCAAGACCCCGTTCGCCCAAAAATGACCGTTCGCTTTTCGTCCACATCTCTTTTCGCCCAAATATTTTAAAACTACTTTCCCTTTTCGCCCAAGAATATTTAATAGCACTTTTCGACCAAATTTTTATAATACACACTTTGGGAAACACTTACTTTAAATTATTTATATCTAACATAATAATAAATTCGTTATATTTAAATTATTTATTTGTGTTCATTAGTTCTAATTAACAATTAATTTAAAGCCATTTAGCATTACCCAGAGTGTACCACGAGGAGGCGGCTTCTATTACTCTCCAAAAATGTATTGTGTTTTTGTACAGTTTTTGTACATAAATATAATTTTTATATAATACATAAGTAAGTTTTTATCAAAAGTATAAAATAAATCGTCAAAATTTTGATAGTATAAATGTATAATATTAAATAGAATAGTTAATGACATTGATTATTTATGTCTAACATATATCTACAAACGACCGCTTAATATCTTAATCTTATCTTTATAATATTTGGAAACTATAAAAGTATATAATTTCTACAATGGTACGCTGTGTAGACTGTAGATATATCGATCTCAGTGTAGTCTGTTTATTATTTTACAAAGATAAGAAGATAATAATTATACACTAGCCTTAAGAACATGTGCAGTTTCATTCACATTCGAGTCGAAGTGTTCCAGTGCGTTTTTGACAGTTATTTTTTTATTAAACATTGTTGACGATTTTATTATTTTTGTAAATTTAAGTAAAATTATGGAGTTCTTAGAAAGTAAACGAGGATGTCGTATGGTAGTGTATAATAATTTTAAGTATAACTTTGGATCGACAAGTAAAAAAGATGGCTCTACTCGTTGGAGATGTATTACGAGAACTTGTAGTGCACTAATATACTCAGACAAGAATGATATTTTTCTTTCAACAACTGGAGAACATAATCACGAATCTTACGATATAACAAATATTCATCGTCAAATTATAAATGTTGGATGTAAACGTAAAGCTGTAGAAGATATGCATATACAACCGAAAAAAGTAGTATTAAAGGAAATTGCTCATAATGACCACGCAGCATCAACATTTACCATTGGCGTAATTCCATTAAATTTCAGCAGGTGCAAAGCTTTCATAGGTCCAATAATCAAAAAGACCAATTAAGGAACGATAATATTGGCAACGTTAGAAAATGTAAAACTACTAAAACTTGAAAATGTATTTTATCATTTCTGTTATCATTTATCAAAAAATTATAAAAAAACAATAAAATAGAATTAAACTTTCATAGAATTTGAATTTTCAGGTCAGTTTGTTTCAGACGTTTCAGCGGGTATGTACCAGTTGCCCTCAAAAGTACCTTTTTTTATACCAATTCCCCCCGAACTACCTAGAGAAAAATATACCAGTTGCCCTCAACTAAATGTACCAGTTGCCCCCAACTGAATGTACCAGTTGCCCTCACATGTTAATATATACACGATTACAATATACAGCCCATAAAATAGGGGAGGTAAATATACAAATAATAAATAAATTATGACAAAAGTTCATAATAAATAATTTAATTATAATACCAATAGTGGCATATTCAATGTGATCATTTGTCAAAAAAAAATAGTATAAAATGATAGACAAAAATTCATGATAAATAATTTAATTATAATACTAATAGTGGCATATTCAATGTGATAATTTGTAATCATATGAATTTGTTTATGTATTATTATTTATTATTATTGTATTATTGACATTTGTATATTTACCTCCCCTATTTTACGGGCTATATATTGTAATCTTGTATTGTGTATATATTAACATGTGAGGGCAACTGGTATATTTTTAAAATCCTGATAACAGTCGTGGGGGGCAACTGGTCAACACCCGTTTCAGCGGGTGCAAAAGTATATCTTTGCACCTGCTACATTATGCCAGGGGGTGCAAGTGCACCGTCGTGCACCCGCGTAATTACGCCACTGACATTTACTGTAAATGACATTAATAGGCTGAGAAAAAACATTTATAAAGCTCGTAAAAGTGTTCTCCCACCTAATCCGACTAATATTAATGAAGTGCATATCCTTATTGATACAGAAAAAATAATTACTACTAGAGGAGAGTCGTTTTTATTAGTCAATGATAAAAATAAAAATGTATTGATTTTTTCATGTGAAAAAAATCTATTATTCTTGAACCAAGTCGAAAATATATACGTAGATGGTACTTTTAAATATGCGTCAAGATTTTTTAATCAAATGTTCACTTTACATGGATTTAAAAATGGACATTATATTCCGATAGTATTTTGTTTGCTCATTGATAAATCGGTCAAAACTTATGAATTTGTGTTTACTATGATTGTTGAAAAGTGTAATACACTTGGTTTTTTATTCTCACCAAAAAACATTACCGTTGATTTCGAATTAGCAATTCATAAGGCTATTGAAAATGTCTGGCCAAATATAACAATAATTGGATGTCGATTTCATTTAACTCAATCATGGTGGAGAAATATTCAAAAGTGTGGTTTAACTTCTTTCTATAAAGACGAATCTTCAAAAATTGGTAAGTGGATACGGTATACATTTGGTTTAGTATTTTTAAACCCTGATGAAGTATCAAATTGTTTCGTTGAAGACCTACTATCTGTCTGTCCAGTAA
This sequence comes from Schizaphis graminum, assembly GCA_020882235.1. Taxonomy (NCBI): domain Eukaryota; kingdom Metazoa; phylum Arthropoda; class Insecta; order Hemiptera; family Aphididae; genus Schizaphis; species Schizaphis graminum. Next base: position 15,240,185 of record CM037036.1, read on the forward strand.
ATGACAAATTAACAAATTACTGTGACTATTTAACCGATACTTACATCTCTGAAGATAGTTTATTTCCACCGAGTATTTGGGCATCTAATACGTCGGAATTAATAAGAACAACAAACGCGTGTGAATCTTTTCATTCTTTTTTTAACAAAAGTTTTAATCATATTTCTCCACCAATAAGTGCTTGGTTAAGTGTTATTAATGAAATTCAAACTGAAGTCTACATTAAATTAAATAGTTTACATTTACAAAGGTGTCCCAAAGATAAAAAAATTATAGATCGACAGCGAATAAATGAAGAAAAAATACAAAATTATAAAGCAGGAACAATTAATCGGTATGATTTTATTAAGTCAATGTCATTTAACTATTCTATTTAATATTATACTATGCAAATTTTGACGATTTATTTTATACTTTTGATAAAAAATTACTTATGTATTATATAAAAATTATATTTATGTACAAAAACTGTACAAAAACACAATACATTTTTGGAGAGTAATAGAAGCCGCCTCCTCGTGGTACTCTCTGGGTAATGCTAAATGGCTCTAAATTAATTGTTAATTAGAACTAATTAACACAAATAAATAATTTAAATATAACGAATTTATTATTATATTATTTATTTATTTATTTATTTATTTATTATATATATTTACTATTATTATGTTAGATATAAATAATTTAAAGTAAGTGTTTCCCAAAGTGTGTATTATAAAAATTTGGTCGAAAAGTGCTATTAAATATTCTTGGGCGAAAAGGGAAAGTAGTTTTAAAATATTTGGGCGAAAAGAGACGTGGGCGAAAAGCGAAGGGTCATTTTTGGGCGAAAAGAGTACCGCCCGTGGCAGACATATGCGCTGTCTCGAGACGACGCCTGCGGAACGGTAGTTGAGGGTTCCAAGCAACTGGCTGAATACCCATACCACGGGACTCAAAGAGCGCCCCCTCACGCAAGCTAACAGCTGTACAAAAAGTGAGGCTTCGAGTACATACGACGCACGCCCGTCATATTTGAGGATGGCCTCGTGGTGGTTGTGAAAGTAACGCCTTAGTAGAAGGGGAACTGATTCCGAAGCCAAGTGAGGAGGCGCCCTGGTCGAGCGGGCAGCTCGTGAACGTGACTAACGATACCTGTCGCGCCGAATGCTTCTCGGACTGACTGGCTTCTGGGAGCCCGGCTCGGAGCTGCATTTAGAGGAGTACACCCGTCCGATTACACAAAGGGGTGGAGAATCACTTATCATAGATACTGCAGACCCTTGTCAGATCCCCGTAATACAACTACATGTTACTACTACTATATACAGGGTGATTCTTTTATACATGCTCCTTTTAGACGGCCCATGTTCGAAGCTGTTGTATCGCAACATAAAACTTGAACATGATTGATAAGGCCCTAATCTTCAAGGGATTGAAACACTGCTTCCGCTTGATTTGGACCAGTTCCAGACATAAGCTTAGGAACACTTAACAGCTTTTTAGAATTTTGGTAAGAAATAATTACTGGTAGACGATCAACGAGCTTTTTTCCAGTTAAATCTGGCAGCAGCTTACCATCCCAATGAACTACAACTGGACCTAATTCTGATGTGTTGAATTAATTTCGAAGTTGATCTGATCTATTCTTACGTAAGCGCTGGCGTATTCGATTAATATATGTCCGGTTTATAATTAAATCATTTACATGTATACCAAACGCTTCTGCAGTAGCTGTTAGTATATGAACTGCGTCGCGATCACTTATTTTACACCTCTCCAATGCCATTGCAAGTTTTGGTGTTATAAAATTTTTCTTACCTCTATTTTGTGATATAGGAAAGTCTGGGTATTCGGATATTTTTTCGACATCTAACGGTTTGTTTGAAATATTATCGGCAGCATCAGAATCGCTATCAGAACTCGGAGAACAAATTACTTCGCTGTCAACAGTACTTCCTAAAATAAATTAAATGAATACAATCATTTAAAATGGTTTGATAGAAAATTACAATCTTACTTGCTAGTTCAATTTCTTCATACGCTCTCTGTTTCCGTTTTGTAACTGCTTCTAACCGATTAACTGCTCTTTCTTCAATTTTTTGTAATTTTTTATCTTTACCGAGCATACAACCAATTCTACCTTTTTCTCGTTGAGATAATAGAAATTGTCGATCTATTTCGATTTTAATAATATCTAACGCATTCATATGTGCAATATCAAAAAGGTCATCCAACTCATTCACAAAACATTCTTGTTTATTAATATTTACTTCTGTTCTTCTCGTAGCATGTTTTTGTAAAGTTCTCCATTCTTCATATAATGATTCCAGCTTCTTAATATTATTATATTCTTGGCTAACTGGAATACGAGCTTTTTGCCAAAATACAACTATCTCTTGTATTACAAGTTTTGCACTTTCGTGTAGGTTAAGTTTTACTTTACGCATATTAAAAAAAAGAACACGCAATGCCTGTCTTTTTGACGGTAATTTACTACCAATAATTTGGTTACAAGTAGTACCAATTAAAAATATTTTATCTTTCTCACGAAGAATAATATTTGGTGTAGACTTTGATGCCATGATGAAAAAAAATGTACAACACTCGGTTTGCTATCTATCGCGGTCCGCAGTGTACTAACCGATCATCGTATTACATACAATTGCTATCAGATTTATAGTGTAGTCTATTTTTAAAACTGTTTCCAATCGTTAAAAGATAAGAAGATTATCAAATTAAATAATTTTACTATAGTAATAAATATATGATGTTAGATATTTTGTAATCTTGTATGATTGTATCGTTATTTATAAATTTGTATGTTTCATACCGATTATATTAAAAAATATTACGTTAATCAAAAAACTGTATAGAATAAAAGTTATAGAAAATTTAATTTACTATAAATAATATCCTACATGTATTTTTATATAAAACAATTACAACGAGAAATCAATGAAAGATTTTAAAAAACCGTGGATATTTGAACAAAAACATGTTTTTGAACTTTAGGGGCCGGGGGGCACGGGTTAACCTTAACGGATCGACTTGAAATTGTATGTACTTAATTTGTACATATACTGGAACTAATTTAGGGGGTAAGACTTAAAAAAATATTATATTGAAAAATAACCTATATGATGTAGGGCCACACTAGGGTTGAACCTATCAGGCTGTTTAGTCTGGTGTTAACCAGCACTATGCATGGGTCAGTAACAGGGAGAACAAAAAAAAAAAAAAAAATTACAATAGTTAAGATAATTAAATAGTTTTTTAAAATATTTTATAATAATATAAGATTGTTATTAAAAAAAAAAAAAATCTTTTAAGAAATTATAATAATAAAAGAATCTAATGATAAAGAAAATATTAAGAAACCAAAGCAAAGGTGACTCAATAGAATAACAATAAATTTTGAAATAATATTAACCTGAATAATATAATACTAGTAGGGGGAAAAAATATGGGAAAATAGTGACAGTTATATTAAAGTTATAATAAAGTGAGAAATTGTTGCTAAGCAATAACGTCGATATATTGGTCCAAGTATTAAAATAATACCATACAATAAATCTAGTTCATATGCAAGCACCAATTGATAAATAAAGTAAGAATATAGAAATTATAATAGTGTGGTAATTAATTTAAATGTAATAACTGAAACAAAGTTAATAAAAGAAATTATAGATTAAATGGAATATTTAAATCATATGCACTGAGCACACAAGAAATATTAATGTAATAATGATATACTAATGAAATAATATAAATTGTTATCCTACAAGAGAGATAATTTAGGGGACAATAACTGTAATTTAACAAAATAATATTTAACTATAACAGATTAGTAATAAGATAGATGTTATTTTAATATAATAAGACTAAATGTCCTGAGATAGGTAATGATACAATTAAGTTACTATGATGGTTTTTTTTTTTTTTTTTAAAACAAGATTACAAGAAATAATTTTTTTAGTTTATAATTTATAATAGAATAGGGCCCTAAGCGGGACCAAGCTACCTAGCCTTTAATCTACCTAACAGCACGTCAGTCGTTTTACATAATTATACGCTAATATAGAAATTGAATTCTCAAACAAATTTTTTAACATTTCACTTTCAATATTATTATAAGACTGATTTTCAATTGGTGTTGTTAAACTTATTTCTGGTGCTACTGAAAACAAAAATTTCAATAAAAATGGATTTCATTAAATAAAAAATATAAATTATAAATAATTTATAAAATAAAATTAATTGATTAAAGAGTAATTCAGAAACAGTATTATTATATAATATTATCAAACGAGATTTAATATAACTTATTTTTATAAGCATTAAGATGATTATAACAAATCATCACTATATTATATCTACCTATGTACACTATTATTTTTAAACAATCTCTCTTTTAAATTCTCTAATTCAAGTATGAAATTTTTTTCTATGTATTAATTATTAAACTTTTTTTTTTATTCAGTCTCACGTACCTAATTTACTTTTTGTTTTTTACTACTAATTTGTAATTACTCTTTGATGTAACTGACCTGATGATGATTTTTTTTAATTGAAACCGATTGTTAATACTTGTCCAATATTATTCAACGCTATATTTTATAAATAACACAACATACCTATTGAACTATATATAATATATATATATATAGTATTATATAGGTAACCTATGTTTTATTATTTAACCTATTTATTCTTCTATATTTTATTATTAATTATTTAACCAATAATTCAGTGTTGCAATATTAATTAAAAAACAGTAATATGTTAAATTCACATAATAATACATACTTGGAATTAAAATGCTCAAATTAGATGAAGTTAATTCCTGTTCATGATGATAGTCATTATTATAACTATAATCATTCAACGAGTTTAAAGCAGCTAAAAATATGTAAAATAAATTAAATTATTTAATATTTTTGGTATCAGTAAAATATTAATTAAATTATATAATACATACAAGACATAATGTTGGTATTTAGTAATTGAGTTGGATTTGTATCAAACAGTTCAGCATAAGTTGAATCATCACTATTTTTTATTTTTCTGACTTTAATCGGAGTAGAGTGGGTACTGCTACATGCTGTAAATATTGTTTTTCATTCAATGTGATCATAATATAATAAAAACAAAAGAATTATTTTCAACATTGAATAATTTATTATACACCTATACATTCTAATTTGTTTAACTATAGGTACCTACAGTATAAATATTTCAATTAAAAATATAATTTACCACTATCACTTTCAACTTGTGTTGGATAATAATACGACTTTTTTTTTTTCACTGGACTATCAGATTCGGAAGCTGATAAAAATAATTCCTTTTCTTTAGACTTTGCATCTTGGAATTTATCTACAGTTGAAAATATTTAAAATTATTTGATCAATATGTAAATTCATTAGGAAGGTATTAAACATTTTGCTTAAACATTGAAATGTTACATAGATTGATTAAGAGTTTATTCGACAGAGCTTTATTCTTGTTGTCATGGCACTCATTTCAGCACTATATAGATAGGTAGACATATTTTTAAAAAAAATCACTTACCAAAGATGTTTGAAACAATTTTGACTGGAAATATTGGCCAATTTATTTCTGGTTCCGTGGCATCAATTGATCCAGTTTTGGGCTACTTAGATAAATTGTTGTTACCACATGTAATAATCCAAGAATATGGTATAACTGAATACTTATTTTCTTTTTTAAAGTAACCTACAATCCACTGAAATATTTATGTGTATTATTCTTAATGTTATTAACTTCAAATTATATACAAACGTAAAACTTATTGTAGGTATTACCTATGTTAATTCTTTAAAAATGAATTAATAATTAATAGGTAGCCCATAATAATATTGTTTTTATATTAGTCATTTATTGTAATTATATACTATTATAGAAGTGTAATCAATGTAATAGATAAATATTATAATATAACGTATATAACTAATACATTTTCAATCAAAATTAATACCTACCTAAGTACTTACTTAATAAATAATAAATTATAATTAATTGTTGAGATACCCAATTTGTATTTAAAATAAATCTCGAAGAAAAACATATGAAACTAAAAGCATTATGAATATTGAACAAAAATATTATACCTATGTAGGATGTAGGTATACATAATATATCAGCCTTTTCTGCTGATTTCTGAAGTACTTATTATTTCACATCAAGCACCAACCGTAGTTAATTATTATTGGTTAATTTTATTAATAATATAACAATAATTTTTATTTTTTTAATGAATTTAACAATGTTAAGTTCTTCCATATAAGGTATTACAGTAGAGCATAGGTACACAGCTGTACGAATATGATGTTAATGGTACCGTGTTGTGTAATATAAAAATATAATACTTATGCTTATTTATGCTAAAATAAATTTAAATATAATTAATACCTATAGGCACTAATTACCTATGTGTTATCTATAATCTCCACGATTTAAATTAATGAAATGAAAAATAGTTTTGATGCAGATAATTAAATTAAAAATCACTATAAATTACAATTACCTGTTTTGAAGATAGCTTAATATTTGTCACTGTGAAATTGAATGAGTGAAAAGTTGAATGAGTCAAAATTAAATTAGAATAATATAATAATATTAATACTTGTATTAAAATAATATATAATATTAAATAATAATATTAATAATATTAAAATAGTATATTATAAAACAGCCAAATGAAATCAAACATGAATGTAGAATGGTCGCTGCGACTGCTTATCAATATCACAAATTCATTTATTTTGTTTCTATTTATAGTGATATTTTTTAAATAATGCGCGTGCGTGTGTATTGATCACGCCGATCACGGTTATCTACCGTTGTTTTGACTGTTGTAGATAACTGTGGTATTGATATATCGGTACATATTATTTATTATTAGAAACTTCAAATTAAGGTTAAAGGATTTCTGTACAGTTTGAACCATGGCTAAATAAACAGGCATGTCAGCAAGATAACCAAAATACACTACCAATACGCAGTTTACTCCAGATGACGTCACATTCCCGCCATTTTCAAATAAGCCATGATTACACATTCAATATAGATTATGTTTTATTATATTTTATGCCATGAATTAATTTTTTATACCATGATTTACTCCACAATACGTCACAGCTTATGCGCTGTATTATCTTGCTGACATGCCTGTCTATTTAGCCATGGTTTGAACACACTGCTGACTGGGGTTTTCACATATAATATTATTTTGAAAAATAATATATTTATAAATCATCGTTTATATATTATAATATATTTTTCTGTGATAATATTGACGTTGTATGGTTGAACATATGATGTAGTAAACGAAGCTCACATAGAGGTCTCGAATGTTACTACTATGTGACAACATTTTAACAGTCCTCGCAATATATCCCCTATGCGATTTTACATCATTTTATCACATATACTTCTATAATGTGACATCACAAAGATGTTCTATTTGCTAGCTGTATGCTATATGACGATAAATAGATGTTGTTTGTAGAAGTCACAGATGAGAACATAAATCTATAATCATATAGAAGTTATAATCAAATAAATGCACACAGGGATATGTCAAAATTGCGAAAATTTGCAAGTAATTTTGTGGTTGAAAAATCGTAAAATTGTTTTCTTTTAAAACTAAGTTTTGAAAATTTGGTGCAAGGTTCTCCATACATTTTTCTTCAAATATCTGTAAAAAAAACTCTAACGGATTCAGACAAAAATTTTTTATGAGTGTTTAAAATTTAAATTTTTACAAAACCGCGTTAAATAACGGTTTAGCCTCAAACGGTTTTTGATATTTGTTATTATTCAAACAGTTTAAGACGTAAATACTTGAAAATTTTACCAGTTATTGAGATCGCCATTTTCTTTTAGTGATTTGATTTTCAAAATATTTTGACTTTTTTTGAGCTATTTATAGACATTTAATATAATAGATGATTTATATAATTATAAATGTTGATAAAAAAAATTTATCTGGGACAAATTACTTGAAAATTTAATTGAAGGGCCCACATAACTTGTTCTAACTCTGATTCAAAAATTATAAAAATACATAGGCACAATTTTTTTTTACTAGCATTTGAAGTTCAAATATTGACAAAAATTCGTCAAAATCGTGAATATTTTTAACTTTTTGGTATTTAAAAATTTATAAATATTTTACTATCAAAAGCTAAGAATTGAAAATTTAATACTATGTTTTCCATAAGTTAAGCTTAAAATAATTATGAAAAAGTTTGAGGACTATTCAATTTAAAAAATTTTACGAGTGTTTAAAGTTTTAATTTTAATTTGAAATCAAAAATACACGTGTAAAATAACGTTTTACTAATAAATAATTTTCGATTTTTATATAATATATCCTAGACTGACAAATCATCTTCGTTCAGAATCGTTTTTCGTATACAATGAAACCTATCATTGCATTCAAATTTAACCTACCCTAGTCCGAGGTCCACCCCACCCCCCTAATGAACAGCAGAGCGATACTCACTTACCCGCTTTTTTTAATTCTGTTATACTACGTGAACGTGAAAAGGTAAAACCAAATAAAATTATCTTTATCAGTTAATTACGGCTTATCGACTAACGATAAGTAGCGGCATCCCGCGTCTGAATTTTTCTTGATTAGAATGCGGCACGTGTCAAGGCCAACACTTAAGCTGCTTTTAGCGTCGGGTGTAATTTAATTGGCCTATCTACATTTTTAAAGGCGTTTTATTTTAATTAATTTTGATTATTTGCTTATTAGTTAAACTATTAGTCGTTTAACGCAATGGCCCCAAGTAATGATCTACTTTCTATTGAGCTGAATAAGTGGACAAAAAGCATGCTCGTTGACTTCATTATTACTCAATCACTACCTGCAGGTGTGAAATTGAGTGAGGAATTGTCAACATTCTTAAAAGGATCTTCTTCTAACCCTAATTCGCTATCTTCTGAGAACTCATTAAATATGTCCACTATTTTTCAATCCGTTGTCGATGAGCTCAAATCTGTAGCACTTAGTAACTCTAAGTTACATGATAAGCTAAACCGTCTCAATATGACTGCTAAGGTTACCACTTCTCCTAATTTGAATACTGGTTCAAACAATCTACCAACTACTTCAGTCTCGAAGCTGAATACGGATACTCATTCTAGACAGCCTGCAATCCAATCGACTACTAGTCTATCCTCGTCCATAAAATCAAAATTTATCGTTGTTTCTCATAAAACTGTATCCTCCAAGTTGTCATCAGTGCCGGTGCGGAGGCACATTGATATCTTTGTCTCAAGACTTGAGCCATGTGTAACGACCACTATGCTTGAATCTGAATTGTTCAATAACTACTCAGATGTGACCATAAATAAATTAGTGACAAAACACCCATCATATTCTTCATTCCATGTGCGCCTGCCGCTTGATGATGTCCTCGAACCTACATTTTGGCCTGATGGCGTAATGGTCAAACGCTTTTGGGGTCGTCTTACGCCCGAGATGATTCTAAGCGACATGTACACACTTATAATTATAATAGTAAGGATTATTGTTTGTGTAGTGATTTATGTACTTGTAACCATATTCTCTTAGGTTTTTATCAAAATTACCGCGGTTTAAGAACTATACTAAGTATTTTAAAATGTAATGTCGCTGTTTTTGATTATGTTTTTATCTGTTTCACTGAAACATGGCTATGTGACAGCTTCTATGATAGTGAACTTGGTCTATCCAACTATATCGTTTATAGATGTGATAGAAATAGTTTAACAAGTCATTTTTCTAGAGGTGGTGGCGCTCTCATTGCCATTCGTAGTGACATAGTATCTAATTTAATTTACTCTCCAGCTACTAATGTTGAACATCTATTTGTTAAACTTAGTTTTAATAACATCAACTATGTAGTGTGCTCAGTGTACTTTCCTCCCGATTTCCCACTTTCTGCTTACGAGTCTTTTATTTCCGCTGTACAATCTGTTCTTTTCCTTCATCCAGAATGTGTATTCATTTTTTGTGGTGACTTCAATTTGCCAGATATAATATGGTCCAACGATGATTTTGGTTTACTTTACAATACGGTTTCTAATCCCAAAGTTCAATGTATCCTTGATGCATTTGCGTTCTTTAATTTTTTCCAACTAAATGATATACAAAACTCTTTTGGTGTTGTCTTGGACCTTGTGTTCTCCAATGTTAACAGTATCTATGTCTCTAAAGCCGTAACTTCAGCAGTACCTTGTGATCCCTACCGCCCGGCTCTTGATATTATGATAAAGTTGGATAAACTCTCCCCTTTACTTGATTGCTCCCATAATTATTATGACTTCCGCCGTGCTCCCTATTAAAAAATATGCGAATTCCTAAATTCATTTAATTGGTTGGAGACCATATTATCTCTCGACGTTGATGAAGCTGCTAAGGCAATTTATTTTATTTTTGCATTTTAAACTTTGTTCCGAAAGTGGCTTATATACCCTCGACATTCCCGAAATGGTTTTCAAAAAATCTTAAGCATATTGGTTTAAGCAAGAAAAGGGCACATGCCAAGTTTAAAGCTTCACGCTGTCCCCTTGATTATGCGGAATTTTCCGTTCTTTGTGCCTCTTACAAGACAGAATACAAGAGATGCCTACTGTTTTCTTGTCTCGCACCGAGTCTATGCTAAAATCTAACCCCAGGTCGTTTTGGGACTTTGTCCGAGTTAATAAATCTAGCAACGAAATTCCCCACTCAGTACATTTTGAGAATTTACAAAGCTCGGGTACAGAGTCTGTCTCTAACTTATTTTCCCATTACTTCAATACAGTCTATGGTCCTCCTTTGGCTAATGACCTTTCGTCTCCTTTTTTGTTCCATGGCCTACCTAGCACTTGCTCATTCAACATCGATGATGTTGACGCTGGTCTAGACGCACTAAAAAATGTTAAGTCCGTAGGCCCCGACGGCTTGTCAGGTATATTCTTATACAATGTGAAATCTTCATTATGTTTTCCTCTGTGTCTACTTTTTAAGCGTACAATCGATAGCGGAGTTTTCCCCTCTTCTTTCAAGATCAGCTCTGTCACTCCTATTTTTAAATCTGGTGATAAGGCTGATGTCAAAAATTGTAGACCTGTCTCTATTTTGAGCCACATATCCAAACTGTTTGAACTTCTAGTATTGAGAAATATTCACTCGCCAATTAACTCTATTCTAATCGACGAGCAATATGGGTTTAGACTTGGTCGCTCGGCCACTACTAATTTAATCGTTTTTAACAATTTCGTTTTGAAGGCTGTCGAAAAGCACATCCAAGTTGATGTTATTTTCACAGACTTTACTAAAGCTTTCGATAGAGTCGACCATGGCCACCTAATCGTAACCCTATACAAAACTGGGTTCGGTGAACCATTGTTGTCTTGGTTCAAATCTTATTTGTCAGACAGAGTCCAGTGGGTAAAAGTGTTCGGATGCAAATCATCCATCTCAAAGGTCTCTTCTGGAGTTCCTCAAGGAGGACATTTATCTCCAATTTTGTTTTCCTTGTATGTAAATGGCATCAGGGAAATTGTCAAAAACTGTTAACTACTCATGTTTGCCGACGACTTGAAGCTTTTTAGGAAAATTGAAAACTTATCTGACTGCTCTACGCTCCAAAATGATCTCAACAACCTGGTCTCGTGGTTTAATAATATTGGTCTTCAGTTTAATGTAAATAAATGTCATTCCATGTCATTTTTAAGACACCGCTTTCCTATTAACTATACTTACTCCATCAATGGTTCAAGTGTAACATCGGTATGTAGTAAGAATGACTTAGGTATTATCTTTAATTTCGATCTCAATTTTCACTCCCACACTAAAATGATATGCTGCAAACTCTTAAAAACGCTTGGGTTTGTAATGCGCATATCAAAGGCGTTCAATCTATCTTCTTCATTAAAAAATTTATACTGCTCATTGGTCCGTTCACTATTAGAGTATTCATCGGTCCTATGGGACCCTTGTACGATATCTGACTCCTGTCAACTAGAACGTGTTCAGAGACAGTTCTTATCTTGCGTAGCTTTTGTCTTAAAAATAAATCATCTTCCCCACGATTATTTCTTAGTTATGCAGGAACTCAGCCTCATTTCACTGGCTGACAGGCGAGTTAACGCTAACATAGAGTTTCTGAATAAACTGGTTGATGGTCGTATAGAAAACAATGGTGTTGACGTGCAACACATACTGGTCATTTCAAAACTGTGTTCAAGACATTTTATTCCTGGTGTTGACTATATGGAAAATTTACGTCGTCGTCGCCGTCTTACAAACACAGCAGTCTCTTCTTTAGTGAGTGTATATATAAATATCAATATCAAATGTGTTTATATTCAGCCATGTTTTATTCTCTGTTAAAATTATGATTTGTAATAATAATTATTAAGTACTACAATTAGGTGTTTCAATTTTTAATTTGAAAACAATTATGATAGGTACTAAAACTTTATCTACATTAAATTCAATACAATATCTGAATAAACGTTATAATGAAATTCGTTAAAACATTTTATCCTTCACATTAATACATTTATTTAAAATAATAATAACCTAACCTTAGAAGTAACATATCTCATTTAAATTCAAGCAAGAACAATTGATGATGTCAAAATAGTAGATAATAAAAATAAAAAACAGTATAACAAAAATATTTCATTACTCTTATGATATTTGATACTTCTGGTTGTTAAGTTAATTTATAGTACTTTAAGATTAAGATTTAATTTAATTAAATTTAAATTTAAAATTACTTTAATTTTGGGTAATGTAATTATTACATTAAAATGTTGATCACTATTGTACTTTTTACTTAATAATATATATATATACTTATAAACATTTTGTCTTATGTTCAATTTACTGTGACATTATGATTTATCTACATTATTATTTTCAATAAAAATTTAATTCAATGTTTGAAAAAACATAACAATGAAATTATAGTTAAAACATTTTAACCTTCACACTACACATTTATTTAAAATAATAAACAATAATAAAGATTTTGTTGATATGTTTATATTCATAATCTTTATTTGCCAATTTTATAACAGATAATAAATAAAAGTATATGTTTCAGTTAATTTACAACTTTACACCATTACTTATTTAATTGCAAGCAACAACAACTAATGGTGCAAAATATTAGTTAATAAAAAAAAAAACATTCCTCTTATTATATTTGATCTGTTACACTTCCAGTTGTTGAATACATATTTTATAGTACTTTAAATTAAATTTTAAGTTTTTAATTAATTTAATTTTGGGTCATGTGATTATTACATTGATAAGGTTAATCACTATTGTGCCTTTTACTTAATGATTTATTACACAATGAACAAATATTTGTACTGATTTCCTATGATACTTAATAGGTGGTACGTCAACTGGTCTTTGAAATTGCGGCACTAGACGGCGAACCAGACGTAGACTTGGGAATCGACGCGCATGATAATGAAATTATTGAAGTCCAAATGGATGAAGTCATGATGGACACAGTTAATGAACCAGTGCCACACGCCCAAGAGGCAGTGGTACCAGATGACGTTGAATATGTCGATCTTCTGCCAGCTGACGCAGAGGCAGTGTTTGAATTCATAGATGTATTCGACGATTTACCACAAGATGTCGATGCAAAGGTCAGAATACATGTCATTAAAAATTAAAAATTTTTATTTTACAACTTTGTTATTTTAATTTGCAGTTTGTACCGATTCCCCCGGTAGTTCCTAGAGTTGGTGCACCAGTGAGAGATCGGCTGGCTGGCGTTCAATATGAACTTCCCGAGCGTCATGACATAGGACCTTTGGATGCAATCTGCACACATTGTGGCGCACGTCATTTCTTATGCGAGCGCACAATCAGGAATCGTCATTTTAACACGTGTTGCAATAACGGTCAAATGTCTGTTACAGGTGACCGTGTTTTGGGTCAACCATCAGAGTTATTAATTCGTTTGTTGGTTGATGATTCACAGGTAGCCAAACATTTTCGAAAAGAAATCCGTAGGTACAACAACACCCTTGCATTTGCTGCATTCTCCACTGACCTTAATCCGAGACGTTTGCCAGGTCCGGGGCCGAGAGTGTTCACTGTTCACGGGCAGGTGTATCGCAGAATCAGTAATGACATTGTAAGAAATGAACTTACACCACCGAGGTACTGTGAATTGTACTTCATCGAATCTGGGGCAGCCAATCGGATTCGCATGGCGCAACAGCCACGCCAAAGCTCACTGTTGGAAAACTTGCTTACAGACTTAGATGGTCTTCTGAGACGAATCAATCCATTCGCAGTGGCTTTTGAGTAATATATATTAAAATATACATATTATACACTTAACACAGTATATACAATATACACATTACACATACTACTTTTTAACTGATTACTATCTCAATTATTATTTAATTTATTAACTATCAAAATATTATATTTTATTAATCCTGGTGTATTGCACCAAACAGCATTTTTTTATTTACATGTTTCTAACAATATATGAGTTCCGAATAGTAATCTGCACTGTTTCAGATTACATTGCATACACATAACTGTAATAATATTATTGATTTACATTATACATTTTTCTTTAAATTAATATCAATTACAATGTGCACTTACATAAAGAGTTTAATAATAATAATAATAATAATAATAAATATTATCCTATGACTTGAGTCAATCTTGCCTCAAGGAACTTACAATTTTTGTTTTTTTAATTATAATGTTAATAATATTCATAGTTTTAATACATAGTTTTAATTATTATATTATATTATATTGTTCTATATTAACAACTTTTTATGAAATATTAATATACCTACTTAATACTTATACTATATACTATAATAGATAATAATATTAAGAGCATGGTTAAACTAATGTTACAATATCTCTTGTCTATAAAAAACTTAATTTTTATTCGACTTGCTATTTGCTATTCCCGTGTCTGTGAGATTGTTGTGGCACTAGGCAGATATTATATCAATACTTAACTTACAAGACTTGATGTTAATATTTTTCCACAGTTAACATTTATTATTTTGTATATATTGTGCGTACCACTACTCTGATTAATGAAAGTGACTAATTTGAAATGCACCGTGTAACAACAGTACAACAATATTATTTTATCACAGAAACATGCGTCAAGTATGGCAGAGTGAATAAGATGCTGCTGCTATTGATCCTACGGTGCAACCAAGGAGGGTGACCATGCACATTATCGCCGACCAAAACAATGACCCACGGCGATACGATCAACCGGCTGCTCATGTGAATGAGGTAGTAGTTGTCTTTGTTGGTGAAGATGGTCTACCACCAGGAAACCTAGATCTGGTCATCTACGATTCAAATCCAGTTGACCCAAATCACCAGATGCAAAATATATCAGCAGGCTCGTCTCATGCAGATCCAATGCTGTATCCCATATTCTTCCCCTACGGGGAAACCGGTTGGCATTACAACCTGTTACAAAAGGGTAACCGCCGCAATGCTGTTCGTGTTCGAAACACCATTAGGGAGTTTGTGTGTTACCGTCTGGCCATTATTAGATATACAGGAAATAATGGCAATGGGGATGAAGGTCAAACTTTAAGTTTAATACATGCTGGAGGCTTTTTGTTACAGCAGTACACATGTGATCAGTATGTTCGCATGGAAGCGAACAATCTACGTTTCACTCGAGACAATCAGAGAGCGCTCTTTGCTGATGCGTATCAAGGTCTTGTGAACCACATCAACCAAGAGCTGCATGTAGATTCAATCAATCCTGTCGGCCGTAGAACGATTCTGTCCTCTACATTTGTAGGTGGCCCCCGTTATATGAAACAATGTTACCATGGTGCCATGGCGATTGTGCGTAAGTACGGAAAGCCTGACTTATTCATAACGTTTACATGTAACCCTAGGTGGCCAGAGATAGTAGACAACATTCCGACTTGGTTGACGGCAAACGACAGGCCAGATTTGGTAGCAAGGGTATTCCATGTAAAACTCAAGGAGTTAATGCATGATATAATGGTCAATAATATTTTTGGTAATATAGATGCTTATGTGTATACTGTTGAATTTCAGAAACGTGGTCTTCCACATGCACACATATTAATTATCTTGAATGAAGACAGTAAGTTGCTTACTGCCAACGATGTCGACAATATTGTGTGTGCCTACTTGCCTGACCCGGCAACTGAAAGGCGCCTATTTGATAGTGTGACGTCACACATGATTCACAGACCATGTGGACAACTCAACCTTAACAGCCCGTGTATGGTGGAAAATA
Source organism: Schizaphis graminum (assembly GCA_020882235.1). NCBI lineage: Eukaryota > Metazoa > Arthropoda > Insecta > Hemiptera > Aphididae > Schizaphis > Schizaphis graminum. The sequence continues at coordinate 15,256,486 of CM037036.1, forward strand.
GTTGTTCAAAGAAGTATCCAAAAGAATACTGTGAAGAAACTGTATACGTCTCTGATAGCGGTTACCCAACGTACCGTAGACCAAAAAATGGACTTGTGTTAAACGTTAGAGGTCATCCTGTCAGTAATGAGTTTGTTGTCCCGTACAATCCATTCTTGCTAATCAAGTATGATGCTCACATAAACATTGAAGTATGCTCTACTGTAAAGAGCGTAATGTATTTGTATAAATACATGTACAGGGGCCATGACGCGGCTACCTTAGAAGTTTGGAACGGCATTGAAATAGAAAAGTGAGTATATCAAAGTTATTGTTATTTGTAACCCTCACAATTACATTCAACTTATTATGCTATTTGTTTATTTTTACGCATACCTTCTGTATATTAATAATTTTATTGAAATTGGAAATGTATATAAAGAAGTGCTTCAAAAGCTAAAACTTAAGTTATGACAAACAAATTATATTTCCAAACGATTACATTTTATTCAATTGTTTAATGTGTAGTAATGCTTCAGAAGTAAAGTACAATTACATTTCATAAAAAAAAATTGACAAACACATAACAATTTAACATTTTGTCCCATGTAATATTTGAATATATATTACATTATTACATTATAATTATACATGAGTGTCGTTAACTGAAACCAGTCACATGTATATTTGTTATTGTTTTTTTATTTTTTTCATAAATGCTATATAATGTGTTTTTGATTTTTTTTTTTATTATTTTTGTTATTAAATAATATCTAATATACAGGTACCAATTTTTCTAATTAAACTGGATGTAAGACACAACACGTTAAACTTACATGTATTTGCTATATACAATTATATTTCTTATTTCTTATTATATATAAATATATTTATATTTACTTGATTACATAAACATAATATGTTATTGTAACAACTAAAGTAGTATGTTTTGGTATGTTCTGTATCCCCCGCAAATCCGGTAAATCCGGCTTCACCGCCCTCCCTATCGTGCGCGTGCCCCGCCATGTCTATCGCGGCCGTGCCTCTCCATGCCTATCGTGGCCGTGCCCCTCCATGCCTATCGCGGCCATGCCCCCTCCCCTCCATGCCTATTGTGGATGTGCCCGGCCTTACCCCTCCCCTTTATGTTCTTTACTCCCCGCAAATCCTGTGAATCCCATTACCCCGCCATCCCTATCGTGCGCGTGCCATGCCCCTCCATGCCTATCGTAGCCGTACCCCTCCCCACCCATCCATTCCTATCCACTACATGCCCCCCTCACCATTACGAAACCTATAGTCAATGTCACACGCTGTCTTATACCCTCATCACGTAACCTATACATATCCCCCTTCCTATTGTGCTGTACCTTTGTCCATCACGTAGCCTGTATATTTTTTACCCCCGATCACGTACCATACATACCTCTCCCTCACGTGAAATACCTCACCCTCTCTTTCGTGCGCGTGCTGGGCCTTACCCCTCCCCTCCACTCCCCTTGGTACATGTTAGGTGTTGCCCTCTTAAAAAATATTATATTCCTATATTTAATATAGAATACAAACATTTTGAAATAGTGCGTAAGTTAATTTTAGTTCATAGAAAGTTAGTAGTCGATTAATAATATATATACATATATATAAATAAGTAATTATTGACGAGACCTCATTATCATTTATCAATGTTAAATATGAAAGTGCATATTATGTATATCATATTAAACTAAAAACATTTTTTTTTAAATGTTAAGTAGGTACTATTTAATTCAATAATAATATTATTTACCCTACATTATGTAAGACATGTGTTTTTAAATACAAATTATTTATATTTAAAATATAAATAAGATTTAAGAATTAGTTTATTAGTAATAAACTAATAAACTTAAAAATATTTTATAATTTTGGCTTATGTTTAGTGTAAGGCATGGATATTAGATATTATTCTGCAATATACCTAATTATTTGACATCTAATAATTAGATAATGATTATAGCTCATTGGTGATTATAAAAAAAATTAATTGTAAATTGAATAAGCATTGATATTTTATATTTACTTACATCAATACAATATTGTATAAATTATTAAACAATTATAATTTAATATTGTTAATTGTATAGACGCATTAGTTGTAATTTATTAAAAAAAAATACATTTAAAATATATCAAATACATAGGTAGTTACTAGTTAGTAATATTATGATTTATAGTAGGTATTTTGTATTAATATAATACCATTACCACTTTATGATAAATTGATAAATACCTAATACCTATAATAATTACAACATTAAACAATAGTCAATCAATACATTGTAATATATTACTTATGTATTATTATAAATATTTTTTTATTGTATTTTTAGAAGTATTAGATACTATGATTACTGAATTTGTGGTTATGGGAAATCCAGGGGCGTAGCCAGTAGGTAGGCCTGGTAGGCCCGGGCCTACCCAGATTTTCTCTAGAAAAATACCAATAATATTAAAAATTATATATTCAGACACTTATACACTTTTAACAACAGTATAATATTATTATTACACTATAATAATTTGTCTGTATCAAGACGGCGACATCATTAAATTATCATTAGGACTATCGCACTAGTCGATAGACGATAAGTAAAAATAATATTGAAAAATAGGTAATCGATAAAATCGTTGCTTACAAAATTTTCGAGATAAAGTTTTGTTGGAAAATTAGTTTCACGATTAAACTCATAAACATTTTAAGCATTTACCTAGTGTCCTAGTATCTACTATCTACGGTAGATAATCTACCTATAATTATTAGTATTGTGCGATTCGCAATCCCGAGTGGTCGTTGTCGTTACAGTGTACATTTAATAAATAATATGAAACGGTTTTTGATTCCTAATAAACTTAAATCAAATGATGTTACTGAAAATGTTTCAAGTGTTTTGGATCCGTCGAAAATTTATTTTCCTTGTACATCTACTACAGTAGTTGAATCAATAAAACCAGATTCGAAACAAACAAATCCCGATAAACTTTTTAAATTGAACGTTCTTGATTTAAGTTCAACTTGTGACGAAAGTGCCGTACAACCTGTTATTAATTTTCCTCGTACAGTTATTTCCGGAAAACATCGATGTTTTCAAAGCAGTTGGTATAGTAAATATCCTTGGTTGGAATATTCAATTACGCTAAATGCCGTTTTTTGTTATTACTGTCGTCATTTTCCTCCTCACCTAACGGTTTCTCAGTCTCATACTGAAAAAGATGCTTTAATTAATCGTGGATATTCCGATTGGAAAAATATTAGTAACCTGACAAAAAAACATGAAAATACTAGTTCGCATAAAAATGCTGTAGTAAAATACAACTCATGGCTGTCAACGAAAAAAACCGGCTCAGTTTCATCTCAAATTAACCAACAAGTTAAGGACCAAATTATAAAAAATAGAGAAACATTAACAAGTATAATACGATGCATTTTGTATTGTTCTCGACAAGACATCGGAATACGAGAACATAAAAAAATCAATTCTACTGAAGATACAGATAATCCAAATTGGCCTTGTCATGACGTAAACGAAGGTAATTTTTTAGAAATGATTAAATTACTTTCATTAGAAAATGAAAATTTTAAAACTAATTTTAAATCATTACCAAAAAATAGTAAATATACCTCACCTGATATACAAAATGATTTAATTAAAGCTGCGTCGAATCTTACATTACATAAAATTGTAAAAGAAGTTAATCTTGGGAGCAACATTTTTAGTTTAATTGTTGATGAGGCTAGAGATGAATCGAAAATTGAACAAATGAGCGTTTGTATAAGATATGTACACGATTCAAAAATAAAAGAAAGATTTTTAGGATTCATTGAATTAAATGAATTAAATGCCCAAGCGTTGTGTAACGGATTGATATTATTTTTAAATAACACGGGTTTAGACATTGGTAAATGTGTTAGTCAATCATATGATGGTGCTTCAGTTATGTCGGGAGAATTTTCAAGTGGTCAAACAAAAATAAGAACTTTAGCAAAAAATCCATGCCCATATATACATTGCCATGCTCACAGGCTAAATCTAGTTCTTGTTAATGTTACACAAAATGTTCAAGAAGTAGGCGAAATAATAGGCTTATTAGAAGCTATTTTTGCATTTCAATCAGTATCTACTCTTCGTCATCGTGCTTTTTTCCAAGAAACAAATTTCAAAATCCCACAGCACTGTGATACTAGATGGGTCTCAAAATATAAAAGTATACAATTTTTCAAAACTCATTTTGGTAGTATTTTAAAAGTTCTTAATACATTTAAAGAAAGTTCTAAAAAACGAGAGGCTGTAGAGGCAAAGGGATTGATTTTACAGTTTGCCAAGTTTGAAGTTATTGTCATACTTGTTTGTTTAAATGAAATATTAAACATTGTAAACTGTCTTTCAATTAACTTACAGTCATCTACTTTAAATATAGGACAGTGCACTATGTTAATTAAGGCAACAAAAAAACAAATTTCGGATTTACGTGAGGATAAAAATTTCTATGAATTATATGAACAGTCATTGATAATTGCACAAAATGCAAACGTATCTACACCATCAAATAATGATGTTTCTTCAAATAGGATGTCTCAAGGCTCAAGTAGAATGACAGATTATTACATAACTTCTACTACTGGTAAAAGACGTATTTTATCAAATGATGAAAAAAAAACTGAACTTAAAATAATATTTTATAATATTTTAGATGCCATATGTGTTGAAATGAACAGGCGATTTGATGAAAATGGTGAATTTTATGCAGTTTTAGGTGTATTAGACCAAACTTCAAAAGAATTTTTAGACTGTGAAACACTATGTAATTTTGCAAAAACTTTTCCATTTTATCGGTCTGATGAATTTCTCATTAAACTAAAATATCAATGTGCATTAGGGAAAACATTATTTTCATCTAGTTCTGGTCTTTTTGAACTGTTGAATGAAGTACAAAGTTATAAAGTTGGATTTGAAGAATTAAAAAAAGTAATTGAACTTATTGTTGTAATTCCTGTATCTAGTACTTCTGCTGAAAGAAGCTTTTCAACAATGAGAAGAGTGAAAACATACCTCAGATCAACTATGAAAAGTTCTAGACTAAATGATTTGACATTACTTTCCATAGAAAGGGAAATAAGTGGACAATTTATGGATAATCCATCGGCTGTTATTGACGAGTTTGCTGTTATGAAGAAAAGAAGATTAGAATTTTTACTTTGAAAATATATTATAAATTAACAATAAGTATATTATAAGTTACAACTTTACGAGTATAGATATATACTAAATATATACTTATAATTGTACCTATTTTGTAAAAATATTAGTATTTAGGTACTTAAATAAAAATTGCATCTTTTGAAACTATATGCTTATTTTTTGGTTAAATTTGTTTTAATTTTTAAGTAATTAATTATTTATTTATTTATAAGAATAATCATTGAAAACTTTGAAATTATAGTAGGCTAATACAAAAAATCAGGAAAAGTCCCCATTACCGTCGGTGAGTAAAAGTTTTATAGTAGGCCTACCCGAAAAAAAAATCCTAGCTACGCCCCTGGGGAAATCATCCTTTTAGTATTGTATTAGAATTAAAATTTCAAGATATAATTGCTAAAGGCTTTCCTAAACGAAAATGTATTTATCGGAAAACCCTCATGAATGAAATATCTACAACAGCTATTAACATGAAAGAATCATTAAAAAATAAATTGACATCAACAGCTGTGAAGTATGTCTGTGTTACTACTGATGGTTGGTCTGTTTACAAAAGGTAAATTTAAAAACAAAATAAAATGTTACATTCTAAATGTAACTTATTGTTATTATTAATAATTATGAAGAAGCTATATTGGAATGACGGTTCATTGGTTTAACTATGAAACTTTATTAAGAGAGTCTGCAGTTTTAGCCTGTAGAAGAATTAAAGGAAGGCACACTTATGATGTTATCACTAAAATTATTTGTGAAGTATTCTGTGAATATGGAATTACAAATAAAGTTACAAGAGTAGTGACAGATAATGGATCAAATTTCATTAAAGCATTTTGGTAAGTAGTATATATTTGTATGTTCTGAGCACTTTTGAGCAGGGAGATTTAAAAAGTTTAAGGCGGACTTTCCCCCTCAAGCCATTTTTTTTTTCCCTGTAACACGAAAAAACACTGTTTTTCAAAAACCATAATGTATGTTCTGAGCACTTTTGAGCAGGGAGATTTAAAAAGTTTAAGGCGGACTTTCCCCCTCAAGCCATTAATTTCCATCCTTGTATATTATACATGTTGGTTACACTGTATTTTTTTTTTTTTTTTTTAAAGTTATAAATTGTTTATTTAATACACTTTAGTTCAGTTAGTAATAATCCTTCGTATGATCAAGTTCTGTTTTTTTTGTTTCAAATTTTTTCTTAGTAAGTGAATATTTTCAGTTTAAAAAATGAATTTTCAAAAATTTAGCAACAATTTTTGTTCACTTGTTACTTTAGTACGAAACAATGTATATCCTGCACATCCACAATATACTACATTTTCATCAAGATTGAAAACATTCAACTTATTTCCACTAACTTCATCTCAAGATAAATATTCATTAGCTGAATGCGATTTTATATATTCAGGAAAAAAAGATATCGTTGAATGTTTTTGCTGTGGACTTATCTTACATAATTGGGAAAAAGATGATAATCCATGGATCGAACATTCAAGATGGAATCCGAAATGTATATATGTACTATTATCAAAAGGAAATCAGTTTATTGAAAATGTGATAAAAAAATACGGTAATATTAACAACATTTGTGAATGTAATTGTGAATCTAGGTCATATGATACTGTTTGCTAACAAATTGTATGATTAATTCTAACTTTTTTTATGTTATGATAAATAAATATTTTATTATTATAATAAATAATTTAAATGTGTTAATACATGATTTAATACCTCGTGAACATGTGGCCTAGTGGGATAACGCGTCTAATTTAAATTAAATATGTTAATGTTTCTAAAATTTCAGGTTCTATGGTTAGGTAAGTAGGTAAATATAATAACCCTTTACTCGCTATCTGACTGGGTCATATGTTCACATTTTTTTTTTTTAATGTCTATCCCCCCCCCCACAGGGTTAGTATATAATATGTAGAAGTATATAAAAATTACTAGTTTAAGCTAAGCTTCCTACTGATCATATTCAAACTTCAAAACAATACCGGTTTACTACATTTTTTTTTTATTTTTTTTTAATATTTTAGAAAATTATTGTTGTTCAAAAAGTGTTCACCATTGATAGAACTCATCGTCATATAATATGAATCCATCACTCGTTGTATCAAAATCAGTGTTCGATATCCGTCCTTTTAGCAAGAAAAGTGTGACGGTTGGACTTTTAGTTAATAAACAAATTTCAATTATTATATTATTAGAATGTAAATTAACTAAAAAAGTTGTAACGCTTGATCTAGAACAGTGGTGTACATTAATGTGTGAAAACAATTTTAATACAATTATTAATAATTTACATACTCGATGTAAACGTGTTAGAATTTCAGACAACTTTTTCTACTCTGTTAACGTAAACCAATCAACTATTGTTTTATATTCTAATGATAACTACATAACATTATCTCATGTTGATCTTCATCGTTTAAAACAATTACAACATTGTATAGACTTGTATATAGTTGAAAAACAGAAAAAGTTGGAATCATACCAAAAAACATTCGATACAGCTTACGCGTTAATCAAGGCTGACGTAAACGGGTTACCATTGTCTTGCCAACGAAACGAATTTACAAATCAATATATTCAAAATTATGATTTCAGCTATAGTAATATACAAAGTGATGATATTTCATTCATGTACGAGCTATTACAATTTCATTTTAATTCTTTATCAAACATAATTTTGCAGGATTTAATAATATTGTAAAATATATATATATATATATATTACCTAACTGTTAGTAATAATTTTTATATTATTTTTTTTTATTTTAACCTATAAATGTATTATTTGATTTCTATTTAAATAAAAAAACAAGACATATAATATTGTAATCAAAGTTTTATTATTTATTTAAATGATTTCCAGCCACCACTATTATAAACATAGTTTATTTATAATACATATCAAATTCGTGTAATTTTTTTCTTCGAATCTTTCATGAAGCGGTCGAAAAGTATTTGAACCAATTCGTTCAGCTCACTCGATATTGTTTGATCCTTTACCTGATCGGTTATTGCAAGCTTCATTGAACATTCAGCATGTTTCCATCTGTAAAAATTATTTTTATAATAATATCTTACTTAAAAAATAAATAACTATAGTATTATTATTGTATATTATATATTATTGTATACTATAGTTATTTAGTTATATTTGAAGCGCGATAATAAAGTAATATAATATATTTTACCTGTCCTTGGAATCAACATGCTCAATGTTTTTCGTTTTATAATGTGACAACGTCCAATAGTCAGTAGATTTTTCGTCAGCAGGTGCCTTTATAATCAAAATCCCGTCGTCTTGTCGAATGCTCATTGAATTTGTAATTTCCAATCCAATTTTCTGATCTTTCATCAATTTTCCAATTTTTTCTCGATAAGAAATATTCTTTAAAAAAATAATTTAATTATAATTTTGTTCACTTGATCGGTTATGTAAAATCACTCACTTTTTTTGATTTTTTTACATTGTTTTTCTTCTCGTAGGCCCTCTTTTGACTACCCGGTTTTATTCCTGTTTTTTTGTCTTGCGTGTCTATCATATCAACCTATAACCATAATAAGCGATTAGTTAATGTTTTTTTAGTTTATAAACAGTTTTAATTAAATGTTTAATAATTTTAACATTTAAAAAAATTATAGTAACATTATATTTATCTTTACCAAGTATGACTTAATATTTGATTCTATTAAAAAAAAATAAAAAGATATATTTTTTATTTATACTTACATCGCTTACAGCAAAGGATTCTTCATCATCACTCCTGAATGAATTGACCGACATTATTTTATTTTTGAAAAAAAATTTAATTTATTAAAAAATAGAAAACTATTTGTATAAACACATGGACTCGCTGTAGACTCGTTGAAGTAGACTGAAAATATTATATCAAAAGGCTTACTTATATACGTGTTCTCTCCTGGTCTCAAGTAGTCTGAAGTTCATTATACGACCACACCCTTGTTATTACATTTTTCAAAAAAAAAACAGGTTTCTAATTTTTTACCTATTTAATACATTAAGCAATAATAACCTTTTCTTATTTATAGATAAGCAGATCTCATACTTTAGTATATAATATGCAAATAACTCAAATTAATAATAGTCATGAGAATTGGCAGTATTTTCGAAACATGTTTGTCAATGTTTTTATTTTAAGTTCATTGTACGACCACGATTTCGTCACTATATATTCTTTAAACCTAGGGTTTTTATACCTATTTAATATATTTGGCAATAATAACCGGTTTTTTTTATAAAATTCATTAAACGACCTCGACATCGTTACTATAATCTTCAAACCCAGGATGTTTTTATCTATTTAATATACTTTAACATTTAGCAATAATAACAGGTTCTTATTTGCAGAAATGCGGATTTCATATTTTCGTATATAATATGCAAATAACTCAAATTAATAATAGTTCTGAGAATTGACAGTATTTTCGAAACGTGTTTGACAATATTTTTATTTTAAGTACATTGTACAACCACGATCTCGTTACTATATAATATTCTTTAAACCCAGAGTTTTTATACCTATTTAATATATTTGGCAATAATAACCGGTTTTTTTTATAAAATTCATTAAACGACCTCGACATCGTTACTATAATCTTCAAACCCAGGATGTTTTTATCTATTTAATATACTTTAACATTTAGCAATAATAACAGGTTTTTATTTACAGTAATGCGGATTTCATATTTTCGTATATAATATGCAAATAACTCAAATTAATAATAGTTCTGAGAATTGACAGTATTTTCGAAACGTGTTTGACAATATTTTTATTTTAAGTACATTGTACAACCAAAATCTCGTAGCTATATAATCTTTAAATCTAGGGTTTTTTTTTTTTTTACCTTTTTAATATATTTGGCAATAATAACAGGTTCTTATTTGTAGAAATGCGGATATCGTGTTAATTATAACCTCCGACTCTGTGAATATAATACGAATATCATAAAAAAATAGTATACTTTCTATTAACTCAATTGATTATAAGATTTTAAAGAGATGGAAAATTGGATACTATTTAATAAGGAATCCATTTTTTAAAAACCCTCAGTTTTATTGTGAACACAAGTGTATGCAGAACACCAACATTTTTTTCAAACATATCTACAGAAACCAAAATGTAAGTAATTTTTGTTATTATTTCAATTTTTAATTCTATTATATAAAATTATTTATAATGAATCTAAAATTTATCTAAAAAAAAAAAAATAAATAGTTAGATATAATATCAACTTTTATCATAAAAACGCTACAGTAATGTACCTATTTTGCCTATATTATACGCCAGGTTACATTTTATTTAAAAAACAAAGTAAACGATAGTAATATGATGAAATTTGATATTTTCGTTCTTAAACAGTGATATGAACTTGGTTTTATTATTAAGGATAAAAGAAATATTTATAATATTATAACCATTAAAATAATTTTAAAATGATCTAATACAAGTTTTTTTATTTTTTAAAATTTTTTTTTTATCGGTCTATTTTAGTTAAATATTGTCTATTAATAAAATAAATTAAAATTTTTTAACTATTTATATTACTCATAATAGTCCCAATCTATATGTAACAATAAAAAAAATATATAATATAAATACTTATAAATTATAGAATAACACAATGGATTCTCAAATTGAATATGTCAACACACTAATCGAGGAAATATTTAATCAAAGACAGCAAAATGATGAATTTTCAGATAGGGAAGAAGAAACTAAAAAAGAAAAAATTAGAATAATTAATAAAAAAATTCGTCAGGCATATAAACGGAAACTACTGAACCCAGTAGAAATAATAAATTTAAGAGATGAAAAAAATAGTATTTTAAGCGAGTACAATCATTTTAATTTTATTGGTTTACAATGCGATAAACGCATACGTAGACAATTATCAAATTTGTATGATCAATTAAATGATCTAAAAAATGGTAATTGTGAATTTGATTCTATATTAAATTATAATCACCCGATTTCAGATCACTGATTATTCAATTAGCCATATTTAATTTAGTTTTATTTTAATGTTATTATTATTATCACTGTTTAAGCTATTATTAACCCTTCGTTAGTGTGTTAACGGTTTTTTGCATCTTTAATGTGTTGGGGTTTATTACACCCCATAATTTAAAATAACAAAAAATCAAAATTATAGTTCAACTTAATAAAAAATGAATTTTATAATAACTTGTTAATATAATAATAATATTAAATAAAAAAATAACTATTTTTAGTATACTTTTTAGAACTTATAAGTAAATAAAATTTGTCAATACCTATTTTAAATGAAATACATTAGACAAAATTATAAAATAAACACATTTATAGTATAAATGTACTAACTAAAAAAGAAAATCAAAATAATTAGTAGTATCACGTAAAATCTTATCACGTGGGGTTTAATAAACCCCAACACACTAACGAAGGGTTAATTGTTATTTTATAAATAAAAATAAATGTATCAACATTCTGAATTTATTTTTTTTACCTTAACAAATGAAGAATATTAGATATACACTAAACCTAAACAAAAAAATCTTTGCTAATGAAATGAAACTGTTTTAACATAAATAATTATAAAGATAAAAATAAAAAGTTTTTTTTTTGAAAGCAGAAATTTAAGTTAATCACGAAATAATGTATACTATTTGTATCATTAATAATAAAAATATTAAATATTATAATTATGTTTTTTAAAATACTAACAGAACGATGACTATACCAGATGAGGCAATGTATTCATGTGTCATTCCATACGAGCTATGGCGGGTTATGGCATATCCATTTGCGTATAGCGAAAGAGATCTGTTAGATTTGTTTAATAATTCGAATTATATACTAAAAGAAGTATATGTTGAAATTACAATAAATCATAGATCTAAAAAATCATATTGTTCTATGTTTTGCGTACTCAATGATAACAATCATGGTAATATAAATAACATTTGTCTCGTTGGTTATCATAGACAGTTTCTAACAATTATGGGATTACAAACATATTGTCAATTCCATAGGTGTATGAAATGTTCAAAATATTTAACAATAGTTGACTTATATACACAATTTCCATTAGCAACCAATCCATTTACGACATATACATTTATACCGACACATGGAGATTTGATTAATACCGTTCATTCATAATATATAACATGTAATACATTAATTTTTAATCATAACTCGTCAACTATTGATATGAATAAGACAAGTATTGTTTTTGTAAATAGTTCATATATTCGTAAAATTTTCATAGAAAATGACCTTCTGTAGATGTGGTCGGTTGTATGAATCAATGAATCTAGCGTACAGATGGCAAAGCTCCAGTGACTTTTATAGTTCCACAATACACTCGTTTTGTGTGTCGCATAGATGATTCGTTAACATTTATAACCGACCCGAATCCGATAATTCGGTGGCTACAACGGTGTGGAATAACATATGAAACTATTTAAAAACTAAGTTTTATTCAAATCAATAACTGATTTGTAAAATATATATATATTTTTTTTAAAGTTTTCATATTTTTTTTTCGGATAAAATATATAATAATATAAAAAAATAATTTTTATAGAAAAAATGGATTTAGAAATGGATTATTCACAGGATTTATTCAATCATATCAAAAATGAAATTAAAAGACTAAAACAGCAAATGGTTGAAAACGAAGAACGAGAAGTACAAGACCAAAGAGAAAAAAGAAATTCGCTAAGTTTAATTAAAAGAGATTTAAAAATGTTAAAATATGAAAAATATTTAGCAAAAACAATTTCATTTGATCCGGAAAAAATAAAAATATAAAAGAAAGAATAAAAAAATTAAAGGAAACACAACAGCTTGTAAAAAATTATTATGCCTTTTATTCTCAAACAAGTTTTGAAAGAGATCAATCCACTTATAACCTACACAACAAATTTACTGTATTGTTACGCGACTTAAAATTATTAACAGAACCGTATGAAAGTATATATTAAGTATATAAGTATATAAGTATTAAATTTATATTACTTGAAATATTAGATATTATTTATTTTACCTAATGATTTTTTTTATTTAATAAAAATAAAAATATACATATATATTTAAAGAAAAAAAAATATATGTTTTTTTATTATAGCCTCATTATGAAAAGAAAAGTAATAACAAAATATCAGCGTATGAATACGTCGGGAACTGGACTGATTGAAATCGAGAGATTTAAAAAATGTGCAAAAACTTACATCATCAAGAACTATAAGAAATATACAGATTATAAATCATTTTTTAGTTATATTTCAAATAAGCTAATTTGTAAGTTGAAACAATCATGTCTAAATACATCCATAAAATTTAATATACATGTTGACGCTGTTTACGAACGTCCAGTAACCCATGATATTCAGGATATGGCTTTTAAAACTTCAAACATTTTAGCATGTAGTTCATCTGATTTTACTATTTTATTGAACAGAATGTTTAATAAAATATTAACTGAGGAATCAGAATTTATTGCAAAAGGTTCAGGTTGGTCACTTGTATCAATAGATGGGTTACAATTAAGAATTAATTTAGTAAACCCTTTGAAAGGAAGTTCATATCTTGATTTACCTATATTTATAAAAAAAAAAAAAAGCCATAATAAATGTTAGAAATAAAGATGTATATTGTTTTAAATATTCTATACTTAGCAAATATGATCAACGTTCGAATAAATCACGATTTAACCAAACGTATTTCAATATTCTAGAAAAAAAAAGTGGATTAAATTTTAAATGTATTGATTTTCCGACACCAATAAAACAAATAAAAAAATTTGAACGTCTAAACAATGTTTCAGTTAATGTTTATAGTTTAAATAATAAAAGTAATATTTTTCCTTTATGTATAAGTAAAATAGAAAGAAAAAATCATTTTGATCTATTTTTATATAATAACGATAAAACATCGCATTATTGTTATATTAAAGATTTTTCAAGATTTATTAGAAGTCAGAAAACTAAAAATTGTTCTAAGTTAATTATTTGTAAGAGATGTTTTACAACTTTTGGGAATAAACCGTGTAAAAGTAAACTTTGGGGTGAAGAAGGATTGATTAAACATAAGCAAATGTGTGATAAGAATGAATTAGGAAGACCAATAATGTTTGAAGAAGGAAAAGATGATGAATTCATATATTTTAAAAGTTATAAAAAAACCAATAGAATACCGTTTGTTATTTATGCTGACTTTGAATGTATTTTGAACCCTAAACAGACTATAGAGTTGAATAAAAGTAGTAAAAAATCTAAGGTTTCTAAAACCTATATTACTCATTTACATGAAATTATGAGTTATGCGTTTTATGTAAAAGTTGATTATAACAGTATAACAAAAAAGCTATTGCATCAATTTAAAATTCCAACAAAGATAATAATGTATAGAGGTAAAGATGCAGCAAAAAAGTTTATGGAAAATATGATCGATATTGGAAAAAAGATAAATGATGTATATGAAACTAATATACCAATGACTACATTGACTGAAAAGGAAGAAAAACAATTTCAGAGAGCGGAGGTTTGTGAAAAATGTTTATTATCTTTTAAAAAAAATAATTTATTAAAGGTTAGAGATCATTGTCATTTTACTGGTAAATATAGACAATGCCTTTGTTTTAAATGTAATTTTGTAATAACTAATCCATCATTTGTTCCAATTTTTTTTCATAACTTATCATATGATAGTCACTTTATAATTCGAGAACTTGGTTGTGATGATAATGATATTCACGTTATTCCGAATTCATCGGAAAAATATGTATCCTTTAGCAAAGAAATTGTTCCCAGATTTAGTATAAAGTTTGTTGACACATTCCGTTTTATGGCCTCCTCATTAAGCGAACTTGCACAAAATTTGTCTGAAGATAAATCAAGATTTAGAGAGACTCTAAAAATATTTTCTTATAAAAAATTAGATTTAGTCACACGAAAAGGGGTTTTCCCTTATGAATATATCGATAGTTGGAGTAAATTAAATGAAACTCGTTTGCCTCCAAAATCTGTATTTTATAACTCTTTAAAAGATGAAGAAATTAATGATGATGATTATTCTCATGCTGAAAAAATATGGAAAGTATTTGATTTAAAAACTTTGGGTGAATATAGCGACCTTTACTTGAAAACTGATGTAAGTATATTAACGGATGTATTTGAAAATTTTAGAGATTTATGTTTATCTACTCTTAAACTAGATCCTGCTCATTATATGACTGCTCCAGGATTTGCTTTTGATTGTATGCTTAAATATACTAAGGTTAAATTAGAAAGATTAAAAGACTTTAACATGCTTTTGTATTTCGAAAATTCAATCCGAGGTGGAATAACTCAATCAACTAAAAGATATGCTAAAGCAAACATACCAAACATTAGAGGTTTGAACTATAATCCGAATAAACCAATTACATGGATAACGTATCTCGATTGTGTAAATTTATATGGAAAGTCGATGTTAACTGAACTACCTTTCAAAGATTTTGAATGGGTTGATGACTTAGATATAGATGTTACAAAAATTCCAAACGATTCAAAAGTTGGTTATATATTAGAAGTCGATATTGATTACCCTAAATATTTACATAAAAAACATAACGATTTTCCATTTTTACCTTTAAACGAATGTCCCCCAAATTCAAAAGTTAAAAAATTAATTACTACGTTATCACCGAAAAAAAATTATATTATACACTATAAAAATTTAAAACAAGCAATTGCTAATGGACTTAAATTAAAAAAAATTCATAGAGCTATCCGATTTTCTCAGAGTAAATGGATGGCTTCATATATTGAACTCTGTACATATATGAGAGTAAAAGCTAAAAACAACTTTGAAAAAGATTTTTGGAAGTTATTAATTAATAGTGTTTTTGGTAAATGTATGGAAAATGTGCGTGCTAGAATTTCTTTAAAATTGGTTTCGTCAGCTAGAAAAGCAAGTAAATTAATGATGAAAACCAACTTTAAAGATAGAACTATATACTCTGAAAATCTTATGGCTATTCATCAACATAAGGAAACTATTAAATTCGATAAAGCAATTTATGTAGGATTTGCAATTTTGGATGTTTCAAAAACATTTATGTACGATTTTCATTATAATGTAATGAAAAATAAATATGGTAACAAAATATGTTCTTTATACTCGGATACAGATTCTATGGTATATGCTATTCGAACACACAATTTTTTTAATGATATAAAATACGATTTATTATCGTTTTTTGATACATCGAATTATCCTATCAATCATTATTGTTTTAGCGAAATTTATAAAAATCAGCCCGGTTATTTCAAAGATGAAATGGGAGGAAAAATTTTAAAAGAATTTGTTTCATTAAGACCAAAATTATACGCTTACAGAACTGTGGACGATGTTGAGGTAAAAAAAGCTAAAGGTGTGAAAAAATATGTAATTAAAAAACACATGCAATTTAGACATTATATAGAAATATTAAATGCATACATAAACCATAAAAATGTTGATGATAAACAAACACGTAGAAACATGAATTTTATTCAATCGAATAAACATATTGTTCATTCTAAAACAATGAATAAACTTGTACTAAGTGCTAACGATGATAAACGTTATATAATGAATGATGGGATTAAGACACTAGCGTATGGACATTATAAAATTAAAAAAATAAATAATAGTAATAAATAAAAATAAATTACATACATTAAAAAATCTTTATTTTAAAACATCTGTAGACGATATCCACGAATTATGACTTGAATCGAAACCCATCCATTTAACAAGCATTTTATCTTTAACTTTTTTTATAATACGCTCAATTAAAAATGTGTTCGGGAAATCAGTTAATTTAATTTCTTGTTCATAAAAACCTCCTAGAATTATATTATCTGATTCATCCTTTAGTTGATAAGTTATCGGGTTTGTATGTAAAACTTTTGATATTGTAAAAATTTCCGTTGTCCAATTCGGTGTATATCCTTTACTAAATATATGTTTGTATTTTGATATTCTTACTTTATCATTAATTTTAAGTTTTGGTTTATGAAATATTTTATTATATATTTGTACATTTGATTTAATTTTACTTGTATTCATTCGAGCTTCATATGGTGTACACTTAATTGTTCTATGTTTTGTATGATTATAATTATTAATAATTTTTGATATTGTATTATACCAATTCCATGTACCTGTCGCAGTAAAATGTTTATATATATTATTTTTAAGTGTTCGTATAACACGTTCGCCAATTGAACATTTGATAACGCTATACGAACTGTAATGTTTAATTTTATATTTTTTCATTAAATCTTGAAATTGATTATTATAAAATTCTGTACCATTATCTGTTTGTAATAATTTTGGATTAGCTTGTTTTAATATATTAAGCATACCTTTTGTACATTCTTTTCCTGTTTTATTTTTCAATGATTCTACCCATACATATTTTGTGTATGTATCTATAACAACTAAAATGTATTTAAAACCAAGATTTTGATTAGAATGGGATTGCATGTCCATTAAATCAGCTTGCCAGAGGTCATCTTTAAATCGTGTTATTACACTACGTCTGGGAAATATTTTTCTTGCAGGTCGATGTAGCTCATTAGCTATACACTCTAATGTAGACATTATACTATTATATTCCTTTCACGTAATTCTTCTAAAATAGATATGATTTCATTATTTACACCAGTATTACCAGCAATTTGAGATGATGTTATAAGATTCAATCTAGTAACTAATTCATTCGGATCATCATAGTACACTAATTGTGTTTGAGGTATTACATCTTTATATAAACCAGAACCTTTCTTAGTTGTCGGCGATAAACTAAATTTAAATAGCTGACCTGTTAGAGGTTCTGTAATTTTAGAACTATTCATAGGAGAAGAAAAATCAAATGGATCATTCCTTATGCTCGAATCATCAATAACATTTCTTCGTTTAGCGCTTGAACTAGATAAAAAGTTATCGAATTGTTTTAAATTGAATTGAGGAGGAGTTTTAATTTTTGCGTTATTAATTTTTAATAATTCCTCGTTTAATTGTTTTTCTTCAGTTTTCATTCGTTCATAAAGAGGTTTTACAACGTTCATCCATTTGAAATATCCTGAGGTTTTAGGTTTTCCATCTGCTTTTAAAAAGACTTTAGTTATTTTTAAAATATTATAATATGATTCCATATCTTCCATAGACATATTTTTTGGTACTTTTTCACATAATAAAGACCAAAGTCCTTTAGTCCAAGGATAGTAATTATCGAGCAAGTGTAATTTACCGTGTTCGAAAGTAACAGGTATATTTGATATTTTAAGTTGATTATTAACCGCATCGTAATGCATACCATAAGATTTATCATAACGTTGTAATTTAGGATTTGAAATTAAAAAATTGTCAAACGATGAATTTAGTACACTATCGCTATCTTCACCACTAGCGTACACGGTTTCTTCTTTTTTGATAGTGTCGGATAAATGTGTAGTGTTTTTTTCTGACAGTGTACTCAATGGTTCTAGTAAAGGTTTAAATGTATCACGAAAATAGTTATCAGAATCTATAATACCACGCTTCATATCCATTATTTTACGTTTGATATTTTTTTTTGATGTTATCAAATTTTCTAACAAAACTTTATCTTTATTCATTGGAAATAATAAGCTTGATATAACTGATTCACCCAACGTTAGATAATACTATGTAGATGTTAACACTGTTACAACTGTATTTATATTATTATTTTATTTTAATGAAAGAATGGAAACCACATCTATATCTACCTTCATTCATTTCACGTGTTTTGTCTATAACCATAAATCCATAATCATTATGATTCCAACACAGATGAGACATTTTTCGAAATTCAGAGAAATCCATATCTGCTGATGAATGGTCATTGAAGATATGTCGTAAATTCGTATCATCTTGTTTAAGTATTATTAAAAAGTTTGAGTTATCTCTTACTAACTGTTTTGGTATTTTAGAATATGTTTGCGCTAAATAAAATACAGAACTAGCACCTGAATGTCTACACATTGAGAAGAATTCTCTAATTACAGATTGTGGATCACAAATCACGTCATCAAAAATTATAATAGAATTTTTCTTAGTTAAGTTTGGTTTAATAACTTTATCAGCACTTGAAAAAATGAAAAAATTGGCACCTTTAATATCATCTATTATTTTTTTTAATAAAACATATTTTTCTTGATTAGAAGTTTTAGAGTATAAATAGATATTCTCAAATCTTAATCCGTTTTCATGTGTGATTAGGTTATACATTATATTTGTTTTACCTGAACCACTAGGACCAACTATAATAGCACGTATAGTATCAGGTAATAATGGTCCGTGTCTTGATGGTTTCTTTATTATTTGAGCATCTACGTTTAAAATATCTAATTTATCTTTCTGTTCAATCAAATCCATTTTCTTATAAATACTCTAGAATTTTCAAATTATAATCAGTTATATGTGATGTGTTCAACCCGTAAGTGGGAATCAGATAAGACTGGTAAAGGTTTCGTAAATTTCCTTATAAATAGTCTCCCGTTTGAAGCCCATGTTCCAAAATATCAGTATTGTGGACCTGGTACGAAATTAAAAAAGAGGTTAGATCGTGGTGATAAAGGAATAAACCCATTGGATACTGCATGTCGTGATCACGATATTGTGTATGCAACTAGTAAAAATTTAGAAGATAGACATAACGCTGATAAGGTGTTAGAACTCCGTGCTTGGGAAAGATTTAAAGCAAAAGATACACCTAGAAAAGAGAAAATTGTAGCGTACGCAGTAGCTAACACAATGAAAGCTAAAAGAAAAATAGGTATGGGTTGTAAAGGTAAACGGGGAAGTGTTAATAAAATTAAAAATGGGACACGAGCTGCGATAAAAAAAAGAAAGGTTAAGAAAAATTATAGAGGTAAAAGACTGATTTTAACACCAGGTCAGACAGGTGGTGCAATTCCCTTAATACCTATTTTCGCAGGATTATCGGCACTTGGTAGTTTAATGTCTGGAAGTGCTAGTGTGTATAATGCAATCCAAAATTCTAAAAAAAAAAAAGGTAACGGATTATATTTAAAAAATAAAGGATCGAAAAAAAAAAACTGATGAAAACGCTACCTAACAGACCACTTACATCTAGAGATATTATAAAATATGTTACAAAGTTTAATATCAGTCATTTCCGTGGCGTCTTTTCACGAGATGACTTACCTAAAAAACCTTATCAGATTGAATGTGGTATATTAAACTTGGACGTATCTTCAGGTGATGGAAGTCATTGGGTAGCGTTTTATAAAAATAAAGATAAAGTTATATATTTTGATAGCTTCGGTGATTTACCTCCACCAATTGAATTACAAAAATATTTTAAGGGAAACAAAATTATATATAACTATACAAATTATCAAGATTATAACACATTTAATTGCGGACATTTATGTCTTGATTTTTTACAATGTATGAATCGATCACATTAAGTTTGACAGGTAATGATACAACATTATCTGCAAATTATTTTCCATCTCTAAACGTTAACGA
Organism: Schizaphis graminum; assembly: GCA_020882235.1. Classification (NCBI taxonomy): domain Eukaryota; kingdom Metazoa; phylum Arthropoda; class Insecta; order Hemiptera; family Aphididae; genus Schizaphis; species Schizaphis graminum. Next base: position 15,277,256 of record CM037036.1, read on the forward strand.
GGACTCGGAAATAGCTTTGATATGCTTACAAACGTTTAATTCATTTCCGAACATAAATTCAACTAATAACAGATTGGAAATAGAAGTTATCGGAGATGGGGATAATAAATTTATTCAAGATGCGAAATTTAAATATGAATTTGAAGAAGGATATTATGATATTCAAGATATTAACAATAAAATTGCTAAAGAGTTATTAACCTTTAATAAACTAAACGGAACATATTTATCATTCAATATAATTATGGATCAAATAGATTTTAGATCATATATAAAATGTGATGGAATACTACATTTTGATATTTCAAACAGTATATGCTCTGTATTAGGGTTTGAAAAAAAACAATATTTTTCACGCAATGATATTCACCGATCAGAAAAAGCTGTAAATTTGAATACAATTAATTCTATAAAAGTGATGTGTAATATAGCTCAAGGATCATTCAACAATCATCTTCAAAGTCATTCGATTTATGAGTTTTTTCCGACCGGTAAAACAGGAACAAAAGTGACTCAATTACCACTAAACCTTATATATTATAAACTTAACAAAATAAATATTGATTCAATAACTATTCAATTAGTTGATCAGAACAATAAACCGATTGATAATTTCAGCGAGACATTAACAGTTGTTCTACATATTAAACGTCACGGATCTTAAAATTAAATTAAATTTAAAGGTTTTCTAGAAATAAATATGAATGAATCAATCACATTGAGTATAACTGGGAATGAAACCACATTATCTTCAAATTATTTCCCGCCTCTAAACGTGTACGAAGATTCTGAAATAGCTTTGTTATGTTTACAAACATTCAATTCGTTTCCAAACATAAATTCTTCTAATAACAAACTTGCGGTGAAAGTAATGTCTAATAATAATAATGATGAAGGTATATGTTATATTGCATTAAAAACGGGATGTTACGAAATTGCAGATATTGACCGTCAAATTAAGAAGCAAATAAATTCTTACAATGAAAAATATGGTACAACTTTAAAATTCGATATTTCAATTGACCATAATGATTTTAGATCATACATAAAATGTAATGGTATAATTATGTTTGATATGGTTAATGGAATAGCACCTATATTAGGATTTGAAAAACGAGACTATTTTCCAGAGTATGAAACTCATCGATCGGAAAAAGCTGTAAATTTAAACACAATTAATTCTATAAAAGTGATGTGTAATATAGCTCAAGGATCATTCAACAATCACCTTCAAAGTCATACGATTTACGAGTTTTTTCCGAGTGAAAAAATTGGGACAAAAGTTGTTCAATCACCGTCAAATTTAATATATTATAAATTAAATAAAATAAATATTGATTCAATAACTGTACAATTAGTTGATCAGGATTTTAATCAAATCCAAAATTTTGGTGAGACATTAACAGTCGTGTTACATATTAAACGTTACGGTTCTTAAGATGGGGTTAAAGTTCAATATAAACCCATTACTTCACATTAATCGAGCTAGTCATACGACTAAAGCGTTACCGATAACATCGGCTAAAGTAAAAAAATTAACGGTGAAAAATAAAAAAATTCTAAAGGCTCTTGGTTATAAACTAAATAAAAATGCCTGAAAGTGATATTTTGGATATAAGTTCACGGTTTGAAACAGATTCTAAAATTACAAAAATTGAATATCATTCATATACACCGTATACGACTTCATTTAATAATAATGATGAAATACGTATATCAATCCAGCAAACGGATGTTTATCCATATCTACATGATAGCTTTTTATATCTAGAGGGAAAAATAACAGAACCTGGTAAAGTAGTACTTTCTAATAATGGTTTTTCATATCTCTTTGATCAAATACGGTTAGAAATCAATGGTATAGAAGTAGATAGTACACGTGTTCTTGGTATCACTAGCTCCTTGAAAGGATACTTATCAGGTACCCCAGTTGACTATTATTGTTATGAAAATGCAGGTTGGACTTTTAAAAATGATACAAAGTCTACGAATAATGTTGGTGAATTTAGTGCATGTATTCCGTTAAAATATTGGTTAGGTTTATTTGAAGATTTTAAAAAAATATTAGTTAATTCTAGATTAGAACTAATATTAACACGAAGCCATAGTGATTTAAATGCTATAAATGTAAAAAGCGAAGGAAGTGCCACCACAGGTACAGTCGATTTACAAAAAATAGTGTGGAAGGTACCACATATTACTGTTGACGATGAAGAAAGGTTAAAATTATTTAAAATTGTAGAAAAAGAAAAAAGTTTGTTTATTCCTTTTAGATCATTTGAAACATTTGAGTACCCCGAACTGGGAACCACTACCAAAGCTGTGTGGAACTTAAAAACTGCTTCAAAATTAGAAAAACCACGATTTATTATAGTGGGTTTACAAAAAGGTCGAAAAAATCAAATAGCAAAAGATTGTAGTGTATTTGATAACTGTAACCTAACAAACTTGAAAGTATTTCTCAATTCAATAGCTTATCCGTATGATAATTTAAATGTAGATTTTAACAAAAACAATTTTTCAATATTATATGATATGTATGCATCATTTCAAGAATCGTACTACGAAAAAAGTATACGCAATCCACTGTTGAGTCCTTCAACATTCCTAGAAAATGCTCCTATAATAGTTATCGATACTTCAAAACAGAATGATTCAGGTACAGCCTCATCAGTAGATGTACAATTGGAGATTGAGGCATCAAAATCACTTACAGGTGTAACTGCTTATTGTTTATTAATTCATGATCGTATTGTAGAATATGTACCTTTCACTAGGGAAGTAAGAAAACTAGTATAAATAATTTAGAATTAAGGTTACATAATATTTAATGAAACAACATATATTAATAAATGATTTTTTATTTTAATCAAACAGTGTTCTTATTCAATTATGGTTTTTGAAAAACAGTGTTTTTTCGTGTTACAGGGAAAAAAAAAATGGCTTGAGGGGGAAAGTCCGCCTTAAACTTTTTAAATCTCCCTGCTCAAAAGTGCTCAGAACATACATTATGGTTTTTGAAAAACAGTGTTTTTTCGTGTTACAGGGAAAAAAAAATGGCTTGAGGGGGAAAGTCCGCCTTAAACTTTTTAAATCTCCCTGCTCAAAAGTGCTCAGAACATACAAATATATACTACTTCGGTAAGTATAATTTTTAAAACTGTATTATAAATTGTAATGTGATCTTGACTATTTCAATTTTTCATTAAAATAATAAAACAATTAAATAACAATATATATACTTTTTAAATTTATATCAAATACCTAGTAGTTAATAAATGTATTTTTTATTGATATGATTTGAAAAATTACTTACTAGCTTTTAATTATATAAATAAATGTATTATAAAATCATCATTTAAACAATTTGCAATTGCCAATTAATTATCTTAATTTCTAATTTTCAGTATATAATTAAATTAAAATATTTTAGCTACCTAGTACCAGTAGTAGGTACCTACCTTGTGTTAAAATATTTTTTATTTTTATATTACAGAGTTTTTGGGTCAGAGATGAAGACTGCAGCAGAGGTATGGTTGGACCAAATTGAGCATGATAATGATGATGATGACGATGATGTACAAATGATAGAATTAAATTCTATATTAAATGATAATGATGATCAGGACGTTTCATATAATTTACCACCCCATCATAGATGTGCTAGTCCAGGGATGGCGAACCTTTTGATAACTGCGTGTCAAATCAAAATGTTTGGGTTGATTTTATTTGCCTCGCGTGTCAGAATCTTTGCAGACCTTTTTTTTTGCTTAAAAAATAATTAAACATATAAACATGATTTTATTTGTTGTTAGGTGTATAAAATATTTAAACTTTACAGCATTTTCTGTTTAGGTACTATTGCATATTAATATAACTTTACAGCATTTACTATTTACTATTTATAAAGTTACATGTATATATTAATATATCTTTACACCATTAATTTATTATTACTAGGGTTAGGATATTTATGCACTAAAAAATGTATAAATATGTATGCACTTATGCACTAAAAATCAGCTAAATATGCATGAAAAATTTGAAAAATATGCATTTAAAAATAAAGAAATTATTGGACAAGAAATACGATAAATAGACAAATTGAAAAAACTGAAAAAATTAAATAAAATATAAAAAAAAATTAAAAAGAGTTGCATTGAATAATTAAAGTTTGTTTCAAATGTTCCACTGTAAATCTTCGTCTGTTTGGAGCAAGTACGTTTTTGAATCTATTAAAAAAAAAGTCTTTATGTAAAAAATTGTATTTATTTAAATTATTATAGTTAAATAATAATAGTCACCTGGAAAAACTCCTTTCCACTTCAACAGACGTAATTGGTGAAAACTTAAAAAAAACGAAATCTTCCGCAGTTAATTCCTCTTCGATCCCCTCAATGACTTCAAGTTCTCCATTGAGTACTTTCGAAATTTGACATACTGTTTTGAATCCACTGTTTTTTTCCAGAATTATTTTAAATTTACTACATATTTCGTTACCGATTTGTCCGCTGGCTTTAATAATGTTATCTGTTGTACTATTGACTATTGATATTGCTTCTGATAAAAGCTGCCCGGATGATTCAAGACGAGTTATATTGACCGATAAAAACCCATAGTTCGATTGAATGTATACTAAATTTGCTTCTATAGATGGATCATTCAAAAGTGTATGGCATTTTTGTATGGCTACAGCATCTTCTGGATCCAGTTTATCAAAAACTTTGCGTATATCAGTAAGATGCTCTGCATAATAAACAGCCGCATCCAACCAAGTTTCCCAGCGTGTTATTACAGGTGTTGGGGGAAGTGACACTGTGGGTGCTTCGTCTTTAAATATTTGTATTCTACTTGGTGCTTTTAAAAATACTTTTTTTACGTTTGATATTAATTCATCAACTTTTTTAAAACTACCCTGTATTTTCTCAGCAACACGGTGATGTGCATGTGCTAAACATGTCACATGTACCATCTTAGAATACAAAGCTTTTAAACTATTGGCTGCTTTTACCATATATGGCGCAGCGTCAGTTAGAAATAATAAGACGTTATCATGAAGTACACCGTTTGGCCATAATAATTTCATTGAATTATCAAATAACTTACTAATAGTTGAAAAGTTAGCCCTTTCCAACTGTTCAGAAGTTAGCAAAAAAATTTTACCGTATTCGTTTTTTTGTAGTGTGCCAACTACTACATTTGCTATATAACGACCTTCACAATCGGTTGTTTCATCGATTGAAACCCAAATTTTCTTGTCGGTTAGATACCTTCGAATTTTATTCATTGTTTCATTATAGCACTCTGATAAATAATTTTTGCGCATTGTCGATTCATCAGGTATCTCTTTTCCTGTATACTTTTCCAAAAAATCACGAAAAATAGTGTTGTTGACCTTATTTAGTGGTATATTAGCTGAAGTCAATGCTCTACATAAATCTAAGTCGAATGACGATATTTTTGTATTTGATATTAATTTTATTTTTAAATCAGAATTTTCACATTTTCACGATTATCTCATCATTTTTGAAAGAATTATGGGCTATGGTCCAATTATTAGAAATTATAATACATAGGTGAATTGTAGGTATTATAATTGATTATAAATACTAGTATTTATAATCAATGGGATTATCTTCTTTTAGGTATTTAGGTGGTAAAAGTCTGTATGGATAAACGTGGTTGTGGTCATGTATCGTGATTGAAGTTGCCAACACAGCAACACTGGAACACGTTCCTCGTTCCTATGTTCATTATGTTAAAATGACCGTACACGTGGGTATTCTGCGGCCTGCGGGTAAACGTTCAAACCACTTGAAATAATATTAACCTAACCGTATTATCAAGGCTCATTGTCATAGCTCATTAAATGAAATTTTTATCTTGTTATTTTGTTAATTTGTTTCAAAGTGCAAGACATGTTTGTTTTAAGCAGCGTATACGTATTAGTTTTAAAAAATTAGATTTATTCTATCTTGTCATTTCTGATTTCTCACTGCAGTAATTTTCTTTTGTTCCGTCGTCGGCGTGATTCAATGTGCAAAGCTTTTGTTTGGATTTTAAATTAAGGTATGTATTTAATAGTTTATGAATTTCTTATACTTTATGGTACCTAACTACTACCCAGCTTCTTTTTTGACTTTAGATGGAAAAAAAAGTATTCAATATTTTTAACTTCAGAAAGAACAATAGTGAAAATAAAGCCAATAATGTCAACAACGAATTTTCTGAAGTCAGTAGTACATGTGGTATCAATAGTACAAGTGGTACTGATGTTAATACAATCGAAATAACTCTATCACAACCTCCTTTTGCTGAATTACCTGACTGTAAACATCTTAATAAAATTACTTTAGATCTTGGAGATTTAAATTCTGGACCGATGAGACCAATATTGAAGGTATGCAATTGTTAATTTATACCCACAAAATTTTTTTCTAATATTATGAAATAATAAGTATTTATGAGCAGAAATTATGGTTTTAATAATTTAGTATGCATGGAATTAAGTTAAAATTAATATTAGTGTGCAAAATTTAGTTATGTACAAGTGTTTCTCAGCTTAGCTTATTTTGATTTTGTATATAATATAATACCAAAATATATTACTATGCTATTATTGCATGCGCCTTAGGCTTATCCAAAAACTCAATTTGGATTGCAAAAACGTGCCTTTTCAAATGCTTATTGCCAAAACCATGATTGGCTTGAATATAGTTTGGAGAAAGATGCTATATTCTGCTATGCTTGTCGCCTATTCTCAAATTCATCAGGGCATTACGAAGAAACATTTACAACTCTTGGGTTTAAAAACTGGAAAAAAGCAAGTCTTATTTGTTTTGTCCACTGAATTTGATATAGCTAATCAGAATTTTTTAATTTGTTACTAGTTGAGTGGGAGTAAAGATTCAAAGTCCAAACATTCTAAGCTTGAATTACATGCTATAAGTGAACACCACTTGAATGCTATGTCAAAATGGACAGCATTCAAATTGACACAAAAAACTGGCTCGATTCAAAATCAGCTTGATTCTGTACATAAACAAAAAGTTTTGGAGAATAGAAGTTATATTAATCAATTAATTGAAATCGCATTATACTTAGGTAAACAAGGTTTATCTTTTAGGGGGCATAGAGAAGATGAACTAAGTTTAAACAGAGGTAAGTCCTAAGACTTTACATTAGTATAAAATACTTTGAATTGTAATACTTTCTATTTTCTGTTAAAACTAAAAACATTAAGGAAATTTCAAAGAAGCTTGTATGTTGATGAACAAATTCAATGACAATTTTGCTCGCCGTTTTAATTCAAAGACAAATTATACTAGTTGGTCTGTACAGAATACAATTATAAACCTTTGTGCTAAGCATATTAACAAACTTATCTGTGATGAAATCAAAGAGTGTGGCTTTTATAGTATTATGGTTGATGAAGCAAGGTAATATGAAAAATATAAATATAAATCAAATATTTCAAAAACATGTTTTACAGGTCTTTTAAAGTTCAAAAATTATCATTATGTGTAAGATATACAAAAAACTTTGAAGTAGTGGAACGATTTTTAACTTTTATTGATGTATCACAAAAGCAAGACGCAAGCTCTTTATGCTCATTTATATTCAACTATTTGGATACAATTTCATTGTTTGATGTACCAATCGTAGCACAATCTTACGATGGTGCCAATGTCATGTCCGGAAAGTTTGGTGGCGTTCAACAGAAAGTGAAATTGAAGCATCCTTTTGCAATCTATACTCATTGCATGGCGCATAGAGTAAATTTGGTTGTACTAGATATGTGTAAAATGATAAAAGTATGCCAAAGTAGTTTTTAATATTTTTTGTGTTACTTTAACTGTTATTATTTTTATTACTATAAGGGTACAAGAATGTTGTTTAACTGCCTTGAATCATTGTACATCTATTTTTCCCAGCCAACAAATAATTGTAAACTAATAGAAATTCAAGAAAAATTAGGAGTAAAAAAAATAACTATTAGTCAAATTAGTGACACTCGTTGGAACTGTAGGGCGCGTAATTGCACATCTGTTAAACACAATTTCAAAGCCATAATCAGTGTCTTACAGGATGAGATTGAATGTTCAAATGATAGAGATGTCTCTCAAGCCATAGGTAAAATAAACTTAATCCTGTAAAATATTTTTATTAATTTATTTGGTATACCTAATGCATTTTTATGTACATAGGAATTATGACGATAATGAATTCAGTTTCATTTATATTTCATATTATTGTGTTGGAAGACATATTACAAATTATGAACATTTTAAGCACTCAGTTACAGCAAAAGTCTTCTACGCTAGGAAAAGCTGTTTCTGTTATTAATGGTGTCATAAAAACATTAAAAGATAAACGTTCAAACATTGCTTTTTCTAATGTGTGGTCTAGTGTAAAGTTGTTCGCCGAATCATATGACATACAACTATACTCAATAGGTATAGTTATAGTCGAATGATACTTTATTTCAAAAAGATTTTAACTAAATAGCAAAATGTTATTTACTAATAATAATTATTTTTAATCAATTTTAAGGATCAAAAAGAAAAAGAAAAGAACCCAGTTATTTTAATGATTTTTATCTATCAACTACAACTAGTGCTGAAAGTATGCAAACTGAACAAACAGAAAATGGCATAGAAGATCATTGGAGAACAATTTACTTTCAAATAATTGACAGTCTAGTTACCAACTTGGAAAAAAGATTTTCATCAGAAAGCCTTAATATAGCAATTGGAGTAGACAATTTCCTTAAACTTAATTTTGATGACAGCACATGTTTTATTGAACATTATAAAGTAAGTGAAAAAAACTATAAAAATAAAATGTATTTTCATATTTTATTTAATGGAATATTTTAAAACTATTGTCTATTATATCATTTTTAGGAGTTATTGAACATTGATATTGATGCTATAAAATGTGAAATGAAGGTAGCAAAAAACTGTTTATTAAGATTAAATGAGAAAAATGAAATCAATATTGATGGTCTTCAACAAGTTGTTAATCGTGTTGTTTATCCAAATTTATTTAAACTTGTACAATTAGCGCTCACAATACCAATAAGTTCAGCATCGTGTGAGAGGTCATTTTCGGCCATGCGCAGGATAAAAAATTGGTTGCGCACTTCTATGGAACAAGATCGTTTCACTAACTTATCAATAATTTATATTGAAAGAAGTATATCTAATGAAATAGATAGTAACGAAATATTGAAAGAATTTGTAAAAAATGATCGTAAATTACAACTATAAATAAATAATATATAATTGTTTTATTAGTATTTATAATTTTCTTATTACCTAGTAATTATAAATGTGTGTTAGGGATATGTATTTTACAGTTAAATTATATTAGTGAGAAAAATGTATAAGTAGGAAAAGGGCTTTGATACATTTCCAAATATATTTTGTTGTACCTATATTTTATAGGTAATATTTGGGGGGTGTGGGGGGCGTAGCCCCCCACGGGTCTGTTTGATTTATATATGGATAGCCCCCCCAAGTCAAAAACTGAAATTGCGCCTATGGAGATATTACGATCGAACACATGACTCCTAAAACAATAACATCATCAGTGGAACTGAAAGCTACAGATTATTCTCAGGATGAGTAAGTATTTGTGTCAAGCGAATACGCGCATAATGTATATGTATATGTAATATTAAATAATAACTTAAAATGTATTTTTTTAGAGAATCCATTTTCACTAGTACACCAAAAAATATTAATAGTTTAAAAACGAATTTTGAGGACACGGAAACCGTATCTAACTATTCATTAGTTGGCAACGTTTCTGACCATAAGCTATGTGTAGAAACCACAGATATATAAAAATACTAGATAGCCGACTCCCATATTATGTCATACTTATAAAATAATGTCTCCAACAAAATGGCCGACAATCGTTATCTAAGAGGTGACTGTTTACAAATTAAACTGATATGATAAGTGATAAGACACTATTTTGGAGGGCTATAGTATTTTAAATGTTATTGGAACGTAAAACTTCAGAAAATATACTCTGAATAGTCTGAATAGTGGGTATACGCTCAGGAACTTATTTTGTTGAAAATGTATTTGCTTGGGATTGAAATTTGAAATCACTTATAAAACCTAAATGTGACCATAACTAAAATCATTTAGCAGACTATTCTAAATTTATAGATCTTAAAAATAATGGTGGTCTAATATCTCCCTCAGAAAGTTCATCTAAAGTTGTGTATCAAACTGAAATATTTCTTTTAATTTTAACTAATAATTTACAAACCCTAAATATACCAAACCTTGACTTGAAAATAACTTCTTTTGTTAATAAAAAATTTTCACCGGATAAAAATATATTTAATATTTAAATATTTTAAATGTAATAATGTTTTTACATTAGATAGACCCCATAAAATGGTTTTAATTGCATTAAGTACTTGAAAAAAAATATTAAGTATAAGATTAAATTCATATGGTAAAATGTATTCCACTGATATTTTAAACCCAATTAGTAACCGCCATAAATTGACGAAACAAATTTTATTTATGAATCAATAATATTGTTTTATCTATATGCGATGTAGTTTATAATATCTACCTATTATTTTTTTATTGTTATTATTAAATTAAATCTTAATAAACACAAGGAAATAAGATTAATAATTTGTTTTAATATACATAGTTTTATTGAAATTGTATTGTACTGATTAAATAAATAAATCACTTGATCATTTTTTTTTAATGTTATACTTTATTAGAAATTATATTTCTAAGTGTAATTGTATTTGTATTACAGTAAATTATCTTATTAGTTATAGCCCACATTTATCTTTAAAATTTTTCTTCAAGTACACACATAAAATAGTTTATGACAATTTCCCTTGTATAAGACGTATAGGGAAATTTAACCACCCAAAACTTCTCAAAAAGTTGAACAAAATAATAAAAATAATAAGTTAAAGTTCACAATAATATATTAATTTGTTCATAATGACCTAATATTAAATAATAAATAATATAACAAATAAACAAAATAATATCGTTCCTTATCAATACCAAAAAACATAAACATTCACCTCTTAGATAAGGATGGCAACCATTTTATTGGCGACAGAAATAATATCCGAGTCGGCTATCTAGTATTTTTGTATATCTGTGGTAGAAACAGACATATCCGCATCATCGTCTTACACTGATACAGTAATCCCAAAGTACGTTAATAAAACTAATTTTAATAAATATTGTAAACATTTTAACTTTAACTTTCAACAATATACAATAAAATATATTGGGATGATAATTATATTAGGATCATATATTTTTATTATTTAGGAATTGCACTGGACGTCGAATTGTCGATATAATGTATGTTTTTGAACAAATCCAAAATAGCAAACACCAAGGGGGTGCTGGTTGCTCATTTTTGAACATGATTTTTTTATCTGAAAAACGTTACGGATTCAGATCTTCATTTATTTTTAAATGCAAAATGTGTAATATAAAATGTTCGTTTGAATCTGAAAAAAGTGAACCAGAAAACTATATTTCTATAAATCAAGCAATAGTTAGTGGGACAATTGCAGCTGGTATAGGCTATACACAACTTGCCGAAGTACTGGTTTCCGCTGACATACCATGCATGTCAAATACAACGTATAATGCTGTTTTATTGGTTATGACTATACAGTACACATACATTTTCTTTATAGCATGTCTAACCAATCCGGCCTTGAATATTTATTATTATATGTGCAAATTATTTTTAATTTCAATTTTCGTAACAAAAATCACAATAAGTCATGCTTATAAATTATTTTTGATATTTTCTTTTTTTAGGAGATATTGATAAAAAGTTTTTAAACGCAAAAGAAAAACAATGTTCTAAAAAAAGGAAGAATGTTATTTAATGATAATGTACCTAAGAACACTAAATATTACGGCCCGGACGCCGACTATGGGTTGGCTGAACCTCTAGAAGACGACGAACCACATAATTATGATGAAATGAAACTTGCATTTTTAAATTCACTTTGTGTAAATGTGTATCAGCGAGATACTATAGAAGAAAACACTCGAAATCAATCAGATTCTAGAATATGGCACATTGAAAGACGAAAACGATTAACTGCCTCAAATTTTAGACGCATATGCAAAAAAAGAGCTACTACATCATGTAAAAATATTGTATATGATTTAATATATAGAACTTTTAACTCAAAGGCTACAGAATATGGTAAGGCAATGGAATCTTCAGCAATTATAGCTTTTGAAAAAAAAATGGGCACAAAAGTTAAACCGTGTGGTTTATACTGTGATTTAGAATACTCATTTCTGGCAGCTAGTCCAAGTAATATTAAAAATAGACTAATTTATAATAGTATTATAATATATAATATATATTATATTATATATATTATAATATAATTATAATTATAATTATATATATTTTATAAAATGTGAATAGATGGAGTGATTAATGATGACACTATTATTGAAGTCAAATGTCCAATATCAGCTAAAGACTATGATACTTTTATAGATGCTTTTAATGACAAAAAGGTATTACACATAATATAATATCGATAGTTATTTTCTTTGTGGTTTTATTAAAACTAATTGTGATTTATTATCGTTTTATTCGTATATATATATATAGTTGCAACAATGTGAACCTTTTCAAAATAAATTAAAATTTTAAAAAAAGCGACTATTACTATCAGGTCCAAGGACAAATGCATATTTGTAAGAAAACAAAATGTTATTTTGTAATTTACACTAGCCATTGAACAAGTATTGAAAGTGTAGATTATGATGATGATTTTTGGCAGACTAAAATGTTACCAAAATTAGAAAAGCAAGTATTTAAATAAATGTAATGACTATGGAATTATTATTATTTAATTTTCAGAAGTTGTTAGATTTGCTCTAAACTTCTAATGAAGGCAACTCTTTATTAGTGTCGAATACGTCACGCGATGGTTTAACGTATAGAATAGGTATATCGGTATCCGATTCCCAAACCGTCAGACAAATAATATCGACACCTGCGGTAAGCGCTTACTCAACAATCCTTTGGTGACCACGATAACGTGTACTACGCAAAGGACAATTAAATAAGACCTCGCAGGGTTTATACGTTATTACTCTAAGGTTGCTTTACTCTCAAACAACTGACCACGATAACGAGTACTGGATGTTTGAGAGTGAGATCTCTTTAACCTGGACAAAATCGTACTATTTCTCAACTGACCACGATAACGAGTACTGGAAGAGAAATAAAGTATTATATAATAACACAACGAAATGATTAAAAGTATTCAAATAAAACTGTTGTCAGCCGTAACACACCACGACTGCCCGATCGCTCCGTTTTCGTCATCGCCGTCGACAATTTAATTATTAATTTTTGTTGAATCGGTATTTTTCGACTCCCGCTCCGTGTATGAAATAATATACAATATTACAACAGTCCCGTAACTTATAAGAAAATATGCCCTCATATTTTTTGAACTTTTGGTCGTTGTTTGTATTATTTTCTAATTTTTATGATATGTATTATTTGTATTTATATTTTTATTGTTTCTGTTTAAATTCTTTTGTTATAAAATGTACAAGGTTTATGAATTTTTGTTGTATCTCTTCTTCCATAGAAATTGTTTGTATAGTTTTATTAATATTCTTTTTTATTTCTGGTTGTTCTGTAGATTTTTTTGGTCTTATTTTTCCGGGCTCTCCTGATCTTGTTTCTGTTGTATACTTCTTTTCCTTGTTGTAGTTGGTTTATATTGAACTGGACATTCTTGATCTTCTTTGCAAGTTTGGTAATGGTTTCCTTTTTGTCCATCTGTAAGAATGGTCGGGTGTGTTTTTCTTTTTCTTTTTTTTGTTTAGGTACAATAATATAAGTGCTTTAATATTAATCATGGATTGTGTGGTAATTATTATAATATTCATTTTTCTTATATATGTGTCCCTTAAAATGAATAATTAGTTATTCTAATTAAATTACATGTATATCATTATATTATATATCTATTACAAAGTTTTTTTTTTTTTTTATTCTAAGCATAATGGTTAGTTGCGCTACTTAATTCTATTTTACATTTTTTTTTTTTTGTTTTAAAACAATTTTAATTATTGTGTTGTTCCTGTGTTATTTTGAACTCGAAGTTGGTTGCTCTCAGCGTTGTATACCACTTTCACGGTGTTGGTTGGTTTAATTTTATTTTTGTTTCTTCGTGATTTAATTATTTTGAATATGATTACTCCTATTAATATTAACGACACAGTCGATAATCCTACAGAATGTACCATTTTTATTTTATCATTTGATTTTGAGCTTAGTTTCTTTGTTGATGGTAATATTTTCTGAAACACCTGATTCTGTGTTTTATTTATATATATAAATAAAAGAGTTTATCAGTACGTGTTCCTCACTCGACAGAGCAACACGTGTGTTACCTATCGCGAGTGCGCCTTTATAGCTTCGATAGCAAAACCACAGTAATATTTATTGCACCGATAACAGGTAATATGATTATTATATAATTATACTCCCAAGTATCTACGGCAATTTCGAAATGAGTAGAAATACTCCGGGCAAAATGCCCTCCCCATCAAACCTCAATAGAACAAATACCTTACCCACGCTCCAAAAAACCCTCACAATTACAACTACTAACAAGACAAAAACCAATATACCACCATCAACCAAACCAGTTCGATCTAACTCGCGGAACTCACTAACGTCGCGGAACGTTATCGCAAAGAACACCGCCACCGGCCTCCCCCCCTCCCACTGCCACCACGACATCCGCCGCAATTAACTCCGATAAAACTAATTGCACCAAACAGATACGCAGCAACAATACAAATAAATCAGATAAAAATATTAACTTCGCTAGCATTACAGCAAATGAAACAACACCTAACAGAGAACAAGCTATAGTCTTTAATTCAATCGATGGTGTTCCACAAAAAGATTACATTATAGCTATCGGCCAAATCGTTCAACCTAGAAACATACTATTTGTCTCAAGAATATCCAACAATAGATTTTGTATATTTTTAACCAGCAAAGAAATTCTTGAATCTCTTTTGACTAAAACACCGGTAATAAATATAAACGGTCAAGAAATTCAAATACGCAGACTTCTAAACCCAGCTAAACGCATAGTAATATCAAACGTATGCCCGTCTATACCCAACCGTGTAATACTCCATTCCCTCAACAACCTAGGAATATCTCCCACGTCACAGATTAATTACCTTAAAGCTGGTATCAACCTAGAAGGCTACGAACACATCCTAAGTTTCCGTAGACAAATGTTTATAAAACACGAAGACATGACAAAACTCCCCGGATCACTGATCCTAAACCATAACCAAGTCCAGTTTAGAATCTTTTTCACGGATGACACAATTACTTGTTACACATGCAAGTCAACAGGGCACACAGCTCAGACCTGCAAAATAAATTTTCCTAGTAACAACGAAGCAACATCATCTCCGACCACATCTTCCGAAAACATTGACATAAACACACCAACAAGTGATCTGACATCGATTCCTATCGATTCAGTTCAAGTAGCAAGCCAAATCTCTCAACACGATATTCTACACACAAATCCGAACTTAAATGAAGAAGATCAACCTCCTATAATCCCCACTACACCCTCCGTTGAAACCGATTCCAAAACCTTTGAAATCGATACCCATGAACAACACATCATAACATCACATCAAACTATGCTTAATCCCGATCAATCACCTCAAATTATGCAGATAAGTACCCAAAATAAAAGAGCCATATCTGACACGTCTTCCCAAATGTCCCCTCCACCAATCCCCCACCCAAATACATCTCAGCAACCTCAATCAAAGCAAAAGAAGCCAAAAATAAGATCTCAGTCAAACTCTTCAACAATTACCGATGAAGACATCTCAGATGACCCCCTTAATCCGGCCCAAGTATTATTTTCAAATAATAAATCCCTACCGATAACATATCCTCAATTTAAGTACCTGCTTGAATGCTCCACAAACAAATCTGTTAATATACGTAACCTATGCGAAGAAGCAAATGTTAAAATGTGTACACTAATGACAATAATTGAAGAAGCCCACTCCATTATCAAAAACTCTAGAACAAAAGCTAAACTTACCAAATTTCGTAACCTACTATTTCAAATAATGCCCGACGAAACATCAGACACTACACAACTTTAAAAAAAAAAAAAAAATGAGCATAAATATAATTCAATGGAACATAAACGGCCTCATCAAAAAACTAAACGATATTAAACTAATAATTCAACAACACGATCCAACCATTATATGTTTACAAGAAACTAACCTTAACAATACATATACACCATCCATCAAAAATTTCAACGTCTTCACCACTAATAGAACAGCCTGTAACCGAGCTAGTGGAGGAGTGGCGATGCTGGTCAGAACTGACTATCCATGCTCTCAAATCCAGATTCAATCCCCGCTGGAAGTGGTAGCAGTTGTAATTCAACTTGAGTCTAACATTACGATCTGTAACATATACATACCGAACCAAAAACAATTCAAGTCTCCTGATATCGAGAACATAATACAACAACTCCCTACCCCCTTTATACTCCTGGGGGACTTCAACAGCCACGGATTAAGCTGGGGATCGGACAAAACAGACGACCGGGGTAAACAAATCGAAAAAATACTTGAGTCAGATAACATTATTCTCCTCAATAATGGTGCACCCACTCGTCTCAATCCCACAAATGGTAATTTCTCATCGATTGACCTATCATTATGTAGCTCAAACCTTGCCCAACGCACTACGTGGTCAACTTTACCCGAAATATATGACAGCGATCACATCCCAATTAAGATAGAGCTACTTTCGAGCAAAACAATCCTTTCTTCATCTCCAGCTAAATGGAAACTAAAAAACCCTAACTGGTCACTTTTCTCTCAACTAGTCGATGTCTATGTAAACACAAACCCCCCTACACCAAACGGTCCGATTGAAAATGACGTTAACCACATAACCAATTCCATCATCAATGCAGCAAACGTAGCAATTGGTAAAACAAATGGCACTTCAAACAACCGTAGAGTTCCATGGTGGAACCTCGAAATTAAGCAATCCATCAAGGATAAGAATACCGCATTAAAACGGTTCCAAAAAACGGGCAAAATTGAGGACCACATCCGCTTAAAGGAACTTCGCGCAAAAACAAAATATCTCGTAAAACGTAGCAAAACATCTTCGTGGATGAAATTCACTTCCACCATAGGCCCCAAAAGTGATCCCAGCTCAGTATGGAGCAAAATTAGGTCTTTACGCGGAAACAGCAAAGAAAAACAGATCCACATAATAAATGACTACAACCTCATCACCGATCCAATCGAGGTTGCTAATATTCTCGGTAATCACTTTTACTCGAACAGCTCTGACAACAACTATAATGAATCATTTCTAAATAAGAACCTCACCTATAGACACAGACCACTCCAATCCAACATCAGCTCACTCAATCAAGATCAACAATACCTCAATCTCCCCATCAGCTTAAAGGAGCTAAACTGGGCCCTCTCAAAATGTTCCAGCTTCTCCCCTGGCCCTGATGAAATTCCATACAGTTTCTTACACAACATACCCTCATCAGCAATGCACTTCATTCTCAACCTTTACAACAAAATATGGAACACTGGACAAATCCCAAGCTCTTGGAAACACGCCTTTGTCATCCCAATCTCAAAACCAGGAAAGGACAAATTTAGAACAGAAGGATATAGACCAATATCCCTCCTCAATACAATGTGCAAAGTTCTTGAAAAAATTATTGATTCACGTCTGAGATGGTTCCTCGAAAAAACATGTTATCTTTCTCCTCAACAAAACGGCTTTCGTAAACACAGGAGCACATACAACAGTCTTCACGATATACAAAAAGACATATCTAAATCCTTAGAAAGCAATCAAGCCTTAGGTCTAGTCGCTCTTGACATAACAAAGGCATACGACACAACATGGCGCCCCCGGATTATCGAAAAATTACAAAAAATCCTATGCAGCGGCAACTTACTTCGCTTCGTCAAACATTTCCTGGAAAACAGATCTTTCCAAGTCAAAACCAATGGCCTCCTCTCTTCAACTTTCAATCAAGAAAATGGTGTACCACAAGGTTCTACTCTCTCTGTCACTTTATTCCTCGTGGCCATAAACGACCTCTGCGAAAGAGTCAAATTTCCCGTAAAATCATCCCTCTTCGCAGATGACCTGAACATTTGGTGTCCCGCAAAAAACTGCTCCATCATACAGCCATATTTACAAGACACAATACTATCACTCGCCGCATGGTCCGAAACAACAGGATACCGCTTCTCCCCATCCAAATCTCAAAGCATCATATTTACTCGAAAAAAAACATATCCTGCTCTAGATATTTCAATGTATAACGTCCCAATTCAAACCTCTAAGTCAATAAAAATCCTTGGAATCACATTTGACCCAAAAAATACCTGGAATCTACACCTTAAAAATCTCCGAAGAGCAACCATGTTAAGAATGAATGTTATCAAAACTCTCTCTCACACTTCTTGGGGAGCAAATTCTATATCCCTTAAACAGATATATACATCTCTCATCCTATCCAAACTAGAATATGGTTCTTTCCTTTTCTTCAAATCCAAACCATCTAGTCTAAATATGATTGACACAGTACACAACCTAGGACTGAGATTAGCCTCCGGTGCATTCCGATCAAGCCCTATTCCCAGTCTGTTCAACATCTCTTATACCCCACCTTTAAATCTCATAAGAAAAAAAAACATCATGCTTCTATCTTCAAGACGAGCCCAGAACAACCTCGACATTCATAACGACATTATAACCGAACTCCAAGATACTAACTTAAAATACTCTAACATAATCAGCCAAGAATGCCCGATCACTCCACCCTGGACTATGGACATCGATATTAATTTCAAATTATCCTCCCTACCAAAAAGCCTAACTACACCAATCTTATATAAAAGTGAACTACAATCTATCCTTGAAGGATATCAAGACCATATTAGATTTTTCACGGACGGATCCAAAACGGAAACAGGTGTAGGCGCAGCAGTTATATTCAACGAAACTAGACGAATGCTCAAACTCCCTGACTACTGCTCAATTTACACGGCGGAAGCCTTGGCTATCTCTCATGCTTTAGATATCATAAAACAAGACACAATAAACAAATCCATCATACTTAGCGACTCACTTAGCACACTCACAAGTATCAAAAACTTCTCCCAACCTAATAGCATATCACAAAAAATACAGAACCAGATATCATATCTTCAAACTAATGCACAGACTATCACATTTATATGGATACCAAGTCACATCGGCATTCCCGGAAACGAATTAGCAGATACATGTGCTAAACAATCCATCTCATCTCCACACTCTTTTGCACTCTCCTCACACACATTACAAGATTCTAAACACTTCATCACTGAGTATACCCTTAAAAATTGGCAACACACCTGGTCAACACTACGAACCAAGCTAAACGAAATCAAACCAAGCATTCTCCCATGGCCAACCTTCTATCTTTCCAGGCGCCAAGAAGTAATACTCAATCGAATCAGAATTGGACACACATGGTTAACACATAAACACCTAATGACCAAAACAAATCCCGAACCTTGTCTCACTTGTGGCGAAATTCCGTCAATCAAACACATCATATGCTTCTGTCGAGAATTTGACGACATTAGAATCAAACTCAAGCTAGCCGATAACATTCAAGAAGCACCAGGCCCGGACCCAGACAACATCCAAAAAATATTCACATTTTTAAAACTAACTAAATTATATAACCTAATCTAAACATTCCCCCACGCCCCAAACTTGAATTGTATAAATCACCCACCGCTTACTCTTTATATTATGTATACAATGTAACATTTTTATCTAAACACATAACTTTATGATATCTTTATGTATAAAAAAAAAAGTCAATAACCTAAGTTGTTGTGACTTATTAATAAAAAAAAAAAAAAAAAAAAAAAGAGTTTATTTTAGAATTTGTCTGTCGGTTGTTGTTTCTTTTTATGCTTACGTATTACGTTGACGTATAAAACAGCTGCATAATAGTGTTTTTTTTTTTTTTAAATGATTTTAATATTTTTCTTCTGATTTAAGTAGTTTTGTTAGTTTGCGATTATTCTTCTTGGCGTCCGGATGGTCTTCATTTTATTGTTTTTCGTACTGTTTTTTACTGTTGTTTCGTTTATGTAAGTTTTATTATTTATTTATTTGGATTTTTAATTTATGTTTAATAATTAATCTGGTATGAGTGGTACGTCTGTCTCGTAGAAGGGTTTCATTCTTTGTACGTGTATGACGTCGATTTCTTTTTTTCCACGTAATATTAGTTCTACTCTGTAGTTTACATCTGTTAATTTTTCGATAACCTGTACTAATTTGCTAATTTTTTTGATTGATTTGGTTCGTGGAAGTCAAATTTTATTAAAACCTTTTGTCCCGGTGTAAAATTACTATTTTAGATTCTGAACGGAGTGATGAATGTATTGATTTTACAATGATGTGTGTTTTTTTTTTTTTTTGTTTTTGTGTCTGTGTACAGCATAACTAGTCGAAATAATGCTTCAATTTCAAACTTTGGGGGTGGTTTCCGATGGCAAAGTGGATATCCTTGGTGCATTATAGAGGTGAAAAGTAAACATTTTCCAACAGTTTTCAAAAAAATCGAGAAAAACAAAAAAAAAATGACAGAAAAACGGGAATTTTTACGCAAAACCAGTTTTCGACAAAATCGAATTACTGGAGCAGCATAATTACTTCTACTAGGTTCAACTATATCAGAGATTATCATTTGGTCTATTAAATTTTTTAATTTTTGTCTTTGTGCTGGTGCTACTCGGTAGGGAGGTTGAAAAATTGGCTTGTTTGATTTTAAATTAATTTCACATGGTTCTATATTTGCACAACCGATATCTAGTGGGTCAGATGTGAATAAATGTTTGTTTATTAGACTTTTCGCTTTTTCCCTTTGTTCCTTATTTAATTCATTTGATATTTTTATAACAGTCCCTTGTTTATCAGTAATTTCATGTTCTGATTTAGTAATTGTTAAAATTGTTTCTTTATCAATAGAATCTTTTTTTATTATTTTACCTATTGTTATGCCCTCATAAATTTGTGTATATAAATTTGGAAAACTGTTTTCTAAAATTCCTTTTTCATTTCCTTTTAAGATTTGAGTTTCTAATTTTAAATCATGTTTTTGAATGACTTTATTTTCTTCCAAATTATTTTTATAATTTAATTTTTGTTTATGTGGTATCGTTATATTTTCATTTGTAATAATATTATTTTCTTTTTCATTATAATTTATACTGGTAATATAATTGATTTTTGTATGTTTATTGGTAATATTATTTTTGTTATAATCGTACCAGAGTTTGTCCATTTGTATTGTATTATTTTTAATCTGTATGTTTCTATTTTTAAAATCGATTATTACGTTATTCTTGATATTAAAATCATTTCCTAAAAGAAGTTTGCAATGTAATCCTTCAATTACATATGCGTTTATATGATAATGGTCATTTTTTATTTTTATTATTATCTCAGTTCTACCTAATTGCTTTAGTTCCGTATTATCTGCACCAGTTATTATGATGTTGTCTTTAGGTTTAATAAGTTGCTTATTTTTTGTTAACGAAAAGTCTATACAAGAAAGATTTGACCCTGTGTCTAATATGGCATATTTTTCATTTCCCTCAATTTCCACTATCATTGATAATACTCTTTGTCCACATTCTGTATTTATTATTATGTTGTCGTGATTTTTGTTTTTATTTTCTACGAAGTTTTGATTTGATAAATGCAAATTGTTTGGATGTTTGTTTAAGTAGTTATTGATGTTTAATTTTATTTCCTTCGTGTTAGGAAAAATAGTATTAACCGTTATGTTATTAAATGCGCGTGAAGTGGTTGTTTCGACGGGAATTCCGGGTGTCCAGTGACATTTTTCATTAAAGATACCGATATTTTGGCGATTGGGTTTCCAGTAAACTATCGCATTAGAATTTTCGTTAATTTCATAGATTATGAATAAATTAATTTTGAATTGGTCACAAATAAAAGCTAAGTCGTCGTCCTTAAGATAATAGCCTGATTTTAAATTAGGTATAGTTAACATGTTCAAGATTTCTATAGTTGTTTTATTAATATTATGATTTTGTAAGCATACGCGTAATGCGTGGGCTCCACAATCACCATCGCTCGGTACTTCTTTTGACTTGACGAACGAGCCGGCAATAAGTGCTATTTTATTTTTCAAATTGTCGTTGAAATCAGAGTCTGATATTATATTATAACTGGCTTTTAAAATGTTATCTTTTTGGTTATTTTAATTTTCAGGTAAGGAGTATATTCTAATTTTCGTAATTAAATTTTGAAAAATAAATTGAATCATATTAGATATTATATTCCATTGTTTTTTATCTGAACCAGTGCATATTTTCGGTAGGGCCAAAGTTGTGATTTTATTATCAGTACAAAATTGTTTAGTATTTTTCAAGGTTTTAAAAATATTTAAATAAGTTAATTTATCATAATAATTGTTTTTTGTAATAAGGTATAAAATCCATTGGTCGTTTTGTTTTAAATGAGATACTTCGGTAATATTTTTATGTTGATTAATCAGTTTGTCCTTATTATTAAATTGTTTTTTAAATTGTGCGGCTATTCCTTTTGACATGGTAAAACATTGGCTAACGCAGTGTCCGATTGCAATGTTCGTATTTAAAGAAAATATGTCACCCGTAGTTTCTGCATAGTCACATATAATTTTTTTTATTTTTGTTGTTGTGAAATAAAAAGTCTATGAATTCTGTTGATGTATTTGATATTGTTTGTGAGTATATATTTTCGATTTCTAATTCGCTATAGTCTGTGTCATTGTTTTGGTTTATTTCTCTTAAATTCGATTTTTTATACCATTCTCCTATAAATTTTAAGTAATCGTCATTTTCTTTCTCTATTTTGTAACTTAATTTTGTATTATTAATTTGATTTATTTATTTCCGAGTTGAATATTCCTAATCTTTTCCTAACTCGGTCCTTAATCGTTTTTTGATAAGGTACACCTATCAGCGTAATGTCCCTTTTCATTGCATTTGAAACATGTAACTCTTTTCGATTCTTTTTCGTAATTGTCCCTATACTGTTCAGGCAGTGGCGTGGTGAACTTTTTTTACCAATGAGGCCAACAAGATTTGGGACACCCACCACCTGTAAAATAAAAACCTCATCTCAGGATGGGGGAGGGGGCGACAAACCCACCTAAAAAATCATAGACACTCAAAATTTAATACTTAAGTAAAAGTAATTTCTATAGTAAATTCTTTAGAAATATTCAGCCTCATTAATATTATTTCCTAAATTGCTTTTATTCATACAACTAAAGAAAAATTAACGAGGTTAAGTATATAGGATATAAATTATTAAAAAAAAAAAAAAAAATGTAAGATGAAAATTATCTAAGTTAGAGTTAACAGCAAAGTATATAAGTTTGTTATTTAAACATTAAATTTTTTTTTAACAAAGTTGATGTTTGAGCAAACTTATCAATAACTTCTTGGTGATTTATTGGCACATCTCTCTCCATGCTTAACATTAACAAACTTTCCAACCGACTCTGACCAGTTGTTGACCGAAGTATAGTCTTAATAAGCTTTACCTAAAATAATACACAATATATAATTTATTATTGAATAATTTGTTGAATTTTAATTAGTTTAAATAATTCACCTTAAAAAAGCTTCTTTTTGCAGATGCTGAAGATACAGGAATGGTTCCAAGTGCTTTATATGTTTTAAACAAATTTGGAAATGCATTTCTAAGGTCATAACTGGATAAAATTTTCAGGATTTGCAGGCAAGTTATTTTATTTTCTGAAGTTTCAACATCATTTTCACTGTTTTCGCTATCATTCTCCGAATCAAAATCACTTGTATGATTGTTAAGGTTTTGATACATCATGTTTATATTCATACCATTAAGCAATTTATCTAAAATTTTACTAAATGTAACATATTCAATTTTTAGTTGAGTGAGATCTATTGAAATCCAGTTGGAAATGGCTTTAAAGGCATCACTAGGTAAATCGTTTTCATTCTTTATCAACCTTAAACGTTCAGGTGAAAGTAATGTAAAATCTTTAAGTATATTTCTAGATTCAGAAAATCGATTTTCAATAGATGAAATTATTGTATCCAAAATTCTATAAAAAACCCCAGTCCAAAAATTATCTACAGGTGAAGATAAAAGCTCATCTCTAGCTTGTTCTCCAGCCATAATTTTTTTTCTCCTCGGTCTTACCTGAGGGAAATCTGTTTCATTAAGATCATTTTTATTTGAAAATAATTTTGCCTGGTCAATTAAATCTTTACAGTCTTGTTCTGTTCTCATATCTATTAAACGATTTTTAGCAATATCTATTAAATTGATTGCCTGCACAAAATCAATTTCCTTTGATTGTAGATATCTTGACACTTCAGACGTGATGGCAAATAATTTTCTAAAAAATAACATCATTAAAATAAATTGAAATGATGTTATTTTACTTAAAAGATTTTCAGCAGTTGAGGCAGCTTCGTGATCTGAATTATTTGCATCAGAAATTTCTTCTAATGTCTCCAATAGTGTAGAATATTTTTCATTAATAACAATTAATACCCTGTCATGAGAGGTCCATCGTGTAGTGGAAAATCGTTTCATTCGACGTAAACGATCATTAGGATATAATTGTTCTTGCCATTTAACAAAAATAGCTGTTCGTTTTCTAGCCCTCATAAACTCAACAAAACATCCAATATCACCAAAAAAACGTTTTGAGACAATACAATAGTCACATGTATCAACCACTACAAGATTGAATAAATGCGCACAACACCAAATATATATGGCATTTGGATTTTCATTTTGTATTCTGGTTTTCAAACCAGAATACTGTCCCTGCATAGATGCAGCACCATCATATGCTTGAGCTATCAATTGTGTCTTCCACTCAATATTATATTTGTTAGTTATTTCACAAAATACTTCAAACATACCCAGTCCAGTTGCATCTGATGCAGTTACTAATGAAACCAGTCGTTCTTGAACAAGACCTTCTTCGTTTACATACCTAAGAATAAATGTGAATTGTTCTAAATTGCTAACATCAGTCGTTGTATCAATTATCACAGCAAACTATCCAGATCTTTTAACTTCATTTAATATTTTAGATCTTATTACTTCTGATATAATGTTTAATAAATGATTTTGGGTGACATTAGACAAAAAAGTTAGTCGATTTTTTTTTTTTACCTTCCATTTGTTCTATATGGCGTTTCAAAGGACCATGATTGTTTGATAAAAGTTTAACTAATTCCAAAAAATTTCCTCTGTTATTTGAATCAATGCCTTCACGATGACCTCTTAAAGATATATTTTGTCTTCCAATATAAATAATGGCATCAATAATCTGTCTTAAAAGTTCTCGATTGTCAACCACCTGACGATTTGCATTTTCAATGAGTTTCAGATCAATTCGGTCATTTCTTATATATAATCCATGTGCTATTACACTTTGCATATGATCTGGGGAAGATTCGTGGTTTGACAAAGTCCGTGTAATATTTTTAAAATCATTAGATCCATTTTTTACTAAAAACAATTTTTTTGTATCAGGTAAACCAAAAAGCTTACAGGTTAGACAAAATATTCGATTTAAAGATGGTGAATATGATAGCCAATACCTATGTATAAGCTGTCCATCAGTATTTTTTTTTATAATAATAGCATTCATTAAATGACCTAATATGACCACTTTCTTCATATGTCTTGGGAAATGTATTATTTAATAAATCATTAGCATTTGGCTAACATGGACCAAGGGACATATAATAATGCAACATTTCATCTGATATAACTAATGGTATAGACGCTGGATCATTTGCAAATACTAAAATAATATTTGTATAAATATACAACAATTAATTTACAATTTTTATAATAAAATAACTAGTAAAAATATTACAAATACCCTCTGTTTTGGGTGCATCATCTACATGTACTGCAATACTTGAACTTGGCAATAAATTATTTTCAATTTCCATCACATCTGAGTTGTCAGTTTGAATTTTGTCATTAAACCCTAAATATACATAATATGAAATTTATTTGTTTTATGAATTCTTCAAAAAATATAAAAGGTACAATGGTATATTATTTTAGTTTAACTGTTAAACTTTAACAAAATTGAAGTAATTGTTAATTGTTTTCTTATTAGATATAATTAGGTTTAAAAGTTAATTTCTGAAAATGTATATCAAATTTTAACCAGTTAAGTTATAATGAATTCACAATATTAAAAACAAATTATGTTAAATTATTTCACTTTAAAAACATTAAAATTTTATATGAAACATATTAATTTAATATTTGTTATATGTAACAAAACAACAAGCTATAATTGAATGTTTATGTTGATTAATAACGAAGTTGAAAACGTGGCTACAGCATACACCTACCACTACCTATTCGTATACGGTATATCTAACTCCTGTACAAAAATAAAAAAATTGAAAATTGCAATAAAAAAAAATGTTCATGCTTACAGCTCTAGGTAACATATCAATATATTATGCATAATATATTCTACATAAAAATATAATCAAAAAGGGAAAATTAAGGTAATTAAAAAATATCTTTAATTTAAAGTGGATAATAAATAGTATCTATTAATCATAGATATACAAGGCTAATATTATTATTATTATATTATTTTTTAGGCTACCTATCATCAGTGCCTGAATGATCTTCTTTAGATTTAATAATTGAATCAATTTTAATAACTTCCCCTTGTTTAGTTAAAGCATAACAATTAGGTTTTTTTCAGTTAAATTTAATATATCTTTATTTTTTTCATTATTATTCTTGATACTATTACATTGTTCTTCATAACGTTTTATAACCTGTTGTAAGGGTTTATCATGTTTACGAAGCATTCTTTTAAGATATTTTATATAATTTTTAAAAGGAAAAGTGCTACAATTATCAAGAGGGCCATATTTTTTATAATCTTCTGTTAAATGTAATAGTCCATGAACATTAAAATAAATTAAGTGAGATCCATACAACTGCTCAAATGTTTTTACAAAATAGTCTAACAACTTTTGTGCATAGTTGACATACTGTTGATGATGGGTGCTTAAAAGAATTCTCATACTTATACAAAGAATTAAGAAATTTTGATAGCATCCATCAGACAAAACATCTTTTAAAACCATTATACCAGTGTATAATAGAAACTGGCGAAGCTCAGTTGCTTTCCATCGGTTTATTTCAATAAGTGCCCTAGGCTTACGAGAAAAATCTTTTGTTATATGATTTTTTTTTATTGCATGAAGAGCGTTACTGATCTGATTAATTTTCCAGCTGGGTATTCGTACATTAATTGGCCCTTTAGTATTGCCCATCCAAATATTTATTAGTTTACGCATAACACCCAAGCACACCATATGCATATAATCCATAGAAAATAACTGCACGACATCTACATTTGGAATTGATGAAATACATGAAGTAACGAGACTTGTATAATGTTCTTCATATTTCATTAATACATATCCGACAAACACCCAATTCCACGATCACAAGATCTTTTCAGAAGCCTGGAAGGGGCTCAATATTACTCTTCTATAGACATGGCTCAGGGGTATTTTCAAATTCCGATAAAACAAGAGGACCAAAATAAGACGGGATTCATAACAGATTTTGGACTTTTTAATTTTAAAAGGATACCACAAGGGTTTAAAAATTCAGCACCAATCTTTCAAAGAATAATAAATAATGTATTCAGTGACTATCTATACAGAACAATGATAGCCTACCTAGATGACATATGTTGCTTCGGAAACAATTTTTAAGAAGCGCTAACTAATTTAAAAGATATATTCAGTAGACTTGAAGAAACGGGTCTAAAATTAAAAACAAATAAATGCAATTTTTTTAGTAGCCTTCATTGGACTTACAAGTTATTATAGGAAATACATTAACAATTTTGCAAAAATAGCAAGCCCTTTAACAAGTTTAACAAAAAAAGATAATAAATTTGTTTGGGGAAAAGAACAAGTAGATGCTTTTGAAATTTTAAAAAAGGCCATAACCACAGCACCAATTCTGGCGCATTTCGAAGATGGATACCCAGTCTTTGTTACTACTGACGCTTCACTAGAAGGATTGTCTGGTATACTGGAACAAGAAGACAACAACGGTAAAAGGCACCCTATAGCCTATGCTTCTAGAAAATTAAAATGTGGTGAAAAGAACTATACAACAACAGAATTGGAAAATAACTGTGTTTAGCGATCATTCCAGTTTGCAGTATTATCAAAAAATGAAAAATCCATCATCTCGTATTACAAAATTTATTTTTAAACTATTAGAATACGATCTTGAAATAAAACATCGCCCAGGTTCATGGAACACGGCTACAGATTGTCTCTCGCGTTACCCAGTTAATATAACGAAAATTGCTGCAATGACGACGACGAAGAAGAAAAAAAAACACAATTAATTTCGACACAATACAACCTGAGACGCTGAGAATATTACAGTCAACAGACGAATATTATAAAAACATAATTTTATCCTTATTAGGAAATACTAAAAATAAATACTATAAAAAATCCAGGAAATACATTATTAAAGACAAACTACTATACTTCAAAAATTAGTCACCACATGGCATAAAATATTTATTAGTTATTCCAACTAAATTGGTAAATACTGTCTTAAAATCCTACCACGAATCCGTTTTTTCGGCACACTTTGGTGTTACGAAATCCTTATCAAAATTAAAAGAAAAATATTACTGGCCAACCATTATACAAGATACTTATGCTTTTATAAAAACATGTACGTCATGTCAGCTTTCCAAAAAACCTCCAGGTAAAATCAACGGACTACTACAACCAATACCTTTAATTTCGGGAAAACCATTACAACGACTAACATTTGATTATCTAGGTCCATTACCAACGGGCTACAACTCGTTTGCGCACATATATTTTGACTACCTGTGACAAAAATCACTATTGTCAGAACTCGTTTGCGCACACATTTTCCTTCTCACTTTAACAGGCTTAGGACTGTCTGTTTCAAATTTTTAAACAGGCGTGATTAAAAATGTATGTGTGTGTGTGTGTATGATATGTGTTACATATATCGTTATAACATCATTAATCAATATAAAAATATAAATAAATTATAATGAATAATATAAAGTATAAATACAAACATATTCTACAACTAATATGAAGTATCGTCGTAATTATTATTATTTTAAATTTGATTTGTATGATGGAATTTATTTCCAATATTTTTAATATAAGTTAAGCGGTCGATAGTTTTATTTTTATATTTATTCCACATATCTTGTAAGTATTCTTCTTTATGTATAGTTTCCTTTTTTTTATAATTTATTACATTGTTTTGTATTGAGTTAATTTTTAAATCTGTTTCACTTTGAATTTGAATGAGTATATCAATGACTTGATGTATGTGTGGATGTGGTGTATAAAATTGGCTATTATAATGTTTATGGAAACTTTCTGCACTATTCGTCGTCTTGGGATTACCATTTGGTTCACAAGCCCATAAGATTGGTGGAAAATTGCTATTAGAATCAATATAATTTTCTAAAATATAATCTGAGAATATAACACTAACTGTTTCATACATTGACCTTCGTAGCAATTTAACATCACTGTGTTCTAAATTTGTTGTAAAATTCTCTGTAACTTTCATAACTCATGGCGTATTAATTTGTTTAGTTTTGTATACAAATCGTTTTCTGCACTACGTTTAACAGTACTTATGATTATTTCTTTCGTCATTGTTCGATTATTATACTCTTTGTGGTTATGAGAGTTGGTTACTTTTATTATTTTATTTAGTTTATTAACAATAACACTCGCAGGACATTTTTTATTAGTACATCTAAAATTAAAATTTCCATTCATTAAAACACGATACTCACTAAATTTATAATTGTCAATATTAAAACATCGTTTTCCTCGCTGAGTTTCAAAAATATTAGAAATTTCTACGTCCATATTAAATAGTTTACGTTGTCTAACACACTAGCCACAACTGTACTGAAACTGAACCATACCTATTAAAACTATCCTAAAAGTAGTTTAGAAAATCCAAAATCATATAAACTACATAATCACAATGATATAATCTACGCTTATAAGATAATATTGCTATAAAATATTTGATAATTTTACTGCAGTACATGTGTGTGAATGTGTTGTAGTTGTGCGCAAACGAGTGATCTATTTTCAGGTAAATGATTGATTTCGTCTTGCGCAAACGAGTCGTCAATTTTCAGGTAAAAAATTTTGAATGTGCGCAAACGAGTTGCAGCGTTACCAACGTCCAACAGAAAAAATACATTATTGTAGAAACCTGCAACGCAACAAAGATGGACTTTGCTAAAGCAGTTACGAATGCAAACGGAGCAGCCACAATAAATTTCCTTATGAAACTAATAACATCCTATGGAGTCCCTAAATATTTTTGCAGTGATAGAGGAACTCACTTTAAAAACAAAGAAGTAGAGTATGCATGCAAAAAACTAGGAATTGAACAAATATTCTCAAGTGCCTACCATCCACAAACAAATGGTATGACTGAACTAATGAATAAAATTATTTGTAGTAGCCTAACCCACTACGTAAATGAAAATCAAAACAATGGTCTTTATATTACAAAATGGTAGTTTTTGCATATAATACTTGTCCTAGCTCAAGACTAAAAATCAGCCCGTTTTATTTATTACATGGCATGGAAGCCAATCAACCATTGGACAACAAATTAATATCTGGAGAAAATGAAACATTTAATCTTACAAAATCTCTAAAACAATTACAGATAATTAGAGAAACTATACCAGAAATAATAAAAAAGGAACAATCAATTCAGAAAAAGTTATATGATCAAAAACACAAAAACATTAACTTCAAACCGGGACAGAAGGTATTAAAAAAATTCGATTTTCAGGAACCAAACAAAACAAAAAAATTAGCTAACAAATATAGAGGTCCTTTTACGATTGTTGAAAGATTAACAGAGGTAAACTATAAAGTAGAATTAATTCTAAATAAGAAAAAGATATTAGACGTTATACACGTACAGCGAATAAAACCTTTCCATGAGAATTCATAAATTAAATAAAAATTAAATTTACATTCTTAAATTACATATATTATATATTTATTACTATAAAATCACAATATTAAACCAATTACCAATCAATAATCTGTTCTAGATGTTATCCGAATATATTTTAATTCTCATAGCAATTACCAACGTATATGCGGTGGAAGATATGGCTATAACTGTGTTACCCGGAGCATTTTTTGAAGAAATCCAAGAAACCATCATGTATGACAAAAGTATTCCACTAATATACACGCAAGAAATCCAAGATAACAATTCAAATAACATCAATTATAGCTGGGGGGTAGAAAAATATTATACAAATAAAAACACCAATTATTGTAATATTATGAAAGAAACATTAGAAATCCTAACTACCATAAATAAAAATATAGAGGACAACGACAAAGATGTATTAGATATCATAAACCTCAACCTTAAAAATAATAGATCAAAAAGAGGCATACAATTATTCGGAAACCTCTATCATTTCTGTTGCAATATAGCTACTGAAAAACGACTGAAAAATGTTTACACAAACGAAGAAGCACTAAATCAACAAGTTAATAAATTTAAAGATGTTTTCGTGTCAGACCATAGGGACTTAATTAATATAACAACCGAATTAAACAAATATACTAAAAATACAAATAATAATATACAATTATTAAAAGATAACTTCATCAAATTCACAAATGAGGAAAAGACCAATAATTTACTAGAAAAACAAATCACGAAAATACAATTCAAGGCATACAAGAGATAATATACAACCTCATAAGAATAATATTAAAATTCACGAATTATGAAAGAGATACTAGTACCCACTTACATTGTAAGTTACAAAAAAGCGGGTAAGTGAGTATCGCTCTGCTGTACATTAGGGGGTGGGGTGGACCTCGGACTATGGTAGGTTAAATTTGAATGCAATGATAGGTATCATTGTATACGAAAAACGATTCTGAACGGAGATGATTTGTCAGTCCAGGAAATATTATATTTAAATATTATCATATATTCTATTTTGAAACTAATTCAAACATTTAAGTAAAAGTTTCAAGATCTTACGTTTGGTAATTTTTTAAAAATAACAAAAATCGAAAATTATTTATTAGTAAAACGTGATTTTACACGTCGTGTATTTTTGATTTCAAATTAAAATTAAAACTTTAAACACTCGTAAATTTTTTTAAATTGAACAATCCTCAAACTTTTTTATAATTATTCTAAGCTTAACTTATGGACAGCATAGTATTAAATTTTCAATTCTTAGCTTTTGATAGAAAAATATTTATAAATTTTTAACTACCAAATAGTGAAAAATATTCATGATTTTGACGAATTTTTGTCAATATTTGAACTTCAAATGCTAATAAAAAAAAATTGTGCCTATGTATTTTTATAATTTTTGAATGAGAGTTAGAACAAGTTATGTGGACCCTTCTATTAAATTTTCAAGTAATTTGTCCCAGCTAAATTTTTTTTATCAACATTTATAAAAAAAAAATAAAAAAAAATTGAAAATTTCAATTGTCTATTAATAGCTCAAAAAAAGTCAAAATGTTTTGAAAATCAAATCACGTAAAGAAAATGGCAATCTAAATAACTGGTAAAATTTTCAAGTATTTACGACTTATACTGTTCGAATAACAACAAATATCAAAAATCGTTTGAGGCTAAACCGTTATTTAACGCGGTTTTGTAAAAATTTAAATTTCAATCACTCATAAAAATTTTTTGTTTTAGTCCGGTAGAGTTTTTTTTGCAGATAGTAGAAGAAAATTTTATGCAGAACCTTGTACCAAATTTTCAAATCTTAGTTATATAAGGAAAAATTTTTACGATTTTTTAACCACAAAATTACTTGCCAATTTTCGCAATTTTGACATATTTTGTATAAATTCGAACTTTAAGCACTTATAAAAAAAAATTGTGACTAACGATTTCGGATT